>JALPQD010000859.1:101800-392224 GCA_023101885.1 Typhlomys cinereus
CAGCCCGTGAGGATGGAGGCCCGGGCCCCACACGGGGTAGCCAGCACTCTCTTCCCCAAAGCCACCACCCCAGCTTACTGTGATCTTTTATATTGACCAACTATTTATATAAATGCTATTTATTATAATGTGCAGTCCATGGATTTCAAGCTAAGAAATAATGTTGATTATATTCAAACTTACAATTCATGTAACCAAATTTGGGTATGTTCAAAAATACACAAGTAAAACACGTTTTGAATATAAATCAGTTATGTCCACAATAAACCTCAGGCAGTTATTTTGTAATGTCTTTAGTATCTTTTTTTTCAGTTTAACATGTTCAGTTATTATGTGTAGTTATAACTAATAAACTTTCTTAAAGGAGACATATAAAGAAAGTGAGGTTGTTTTTCAGCATGACAAGGGTAAAAGGGCTGCCATTTACTTCCACAGGGGAAATCTATGCACGGCATAACAATGAACAGGTTGTACCAAGAAACCTGGAGCAATGCCAGGGGTCTTTGCGACCCAGGAGGAAGAAAGGACCTCAGTGGGTCCTCACTTGTCCAAGCCTTTTGCAAAGCTGTTGACATTTTGCAAAACCTGGTGACATGCTCGTCCTCCTGCCAGGGCTCTGAAGGCGAGTGGCAGGCGGTGTGTTCTCCTCAGCCGCGCTCTTCCCACTGGAAAGCATCTTGCTCCTTCGGGCAGAGCTGCAGCCCGCAGCCGGTGGTGGGACAGGACGAAGGATTAGAGGCATGTGGCTGGCTGAAGAAGGAAGAGAGAACTTGGGGAGGGGGCAGCAGGATTTCACGCTGGTGCAGGCTGTTCTCAAATCAAGGTGCTCCTCCCTCGTTTCCCTAGCTCTGGGGTGTGGGTCCACCGCACCTCAGTATAGTTGTCTTCTTTCTTTCTTTCTTTCTTTCTTGAGACGGATCTCACTGTGTAACCCAGACTCTCAAATTTAGAATCCTCCTGCCTCGGCCTCCCAGTGCTGAGAGTACAGCGTGCACTTTCACACCTAGCTTATAATGGTTGTGAAACACCGTATCTCAGGCTAGCCCCGAACTCTCTGCAGTCTCCCAAGTGCTGGGATTACCCATCTTGTTAACAGTTAGACAGGTTAGAAGATAGAATTTAAAGGTAGATGTCCTTTGAATGTGTAATTCCTCAGTCTCCCAGGCGCTGGATGACGAGCTTGTTCCTAGGTGTGGTTGGCTCTGTTGAAACACAGTTATTTTGGTAAGCCTCTTTTTCACTCGGGGAATGGGATCTCATGACCTTTCCCCGTAACAGCCTTGCGTCCCTGGGACGTGACTGTCCTCGAGCACTTCCCCGTCTGCGTCCTTGCCTGGCCGGGTCAGCTGGTCGGGATAATAGTGGCTTAGGGTTCTTTGCACATTTCATTTTGCCCGTGCTGTGCCTTCCTGGCTCGCTGCCTCCTGAGGACTTAAGATCTGGTAACTTGCAGAGTGGAATGTGGTTTATTTTCTGTCTGCTGATCAGTTTAGTTTTCTTTTAATTTAGAAAAATATCCTGCAATCGTTATGTGAGTTTAAAAAGTCACTAATGCTGAATCTTGTATATATCTTGTTTGAGAGAGAGAGAGGGAGAGAGGGGGAGGGGGAGAGAACAGGGGGCTGGTGGAAGTCAGAGGAGGGTTTCTGGAGGTCGCTCCTCTCCCGCCATGCAGGCTTCCAGGATCAGCCTTGGGCCAGCAGGTTTGTGCACAGGTGCCTTCACAAGGCGGAGCCATCTTGCCGATCGTAATGTTGCATATTTTTTTCCAGAAAAATTTTGAGCTTCATTATTTTAAAAAAACAAGAACATGAGTTGTTTTTTTCTCTGATTTTTGGTTATATTACTGTAAGCTCAGAATATATTAGGAAATTAAGATGCTGCTGTAAAATATGTGTATAAAATTATTATTTAGTGTAGAAATTACATTGGTTTTACTCATTGCCAATCATTCTGTTCTCAATTTTTAGGTATGGAGTTGTTCGAAGAGGCGTTGCGTCGATGGGAGCAGGCGTTGACCTTTCGGAACAGACAGGCTGAGGACGAAGCCTGCGGCTCCATCAAGCTGGGAGCTGGAGACGCCATCGCCGAAGAAAATGTGGATGTGAGAGCTGCAGGGCGGGGTCGCAGGGCAGGGCGGCAGGGCTGCGGGGCGGGGCGGGGCAGGGCAGGGCAGGGCTGCAGGGGCGGGGCGGGCGGGGGCGGGGCGGGGCAGGGCGGGGCTGCGGGGGCGGGGCGGGGCTGCGGGGGCGGGGCGGGGCAGGGCTGCGGGGGGGCGGCGGGGCGGGGCTCCTTACCTTCTGTGGAATTTAATAGACGTTTTTCCCCTCTCTCGAGATTATGAGCAATACCTCTTGCCTGGGTATTTCTGCTCATGAAATCCTTAACTTTGCTGACTTTTCTAGGATATGCAGAAGCAGCAGAACGCTGATTTTTTTCATGCATAATATGGAGGGGGTGTGTATTTGTACGTTTGTGGGTGCATGTACGTGCATGTACCTTTGAGGCTTGCAGGTAATGTTGGATCATCCTGGATCGCTCTTCCATCTTATTTTGAGACAGGGTCTCTAGCTAACTCCAGAGCTGGCTGGGGCTCGCCTGGCTCTGCAGCTTGCCTCTGGGGAGTCCCAGGACTCAGCCTTCTCTGGGATGACGTCCCAGAGGGTCCCTGAGGATTCTTTAAGTCTGCTTTGTGCTTGGATGTAATCAAGTCCTATTGTTCTCATGAACTCATATCAGGAGCTAGACGAGAGGGCTCAAACAGGGAGAGGGATCAGCAGTGAAAAACGCTTGCTGTGTGGACCTGGTGATGGTAGTTGGGGTCCCTGGAACCCATCAGCAGCCAGACGTGGTGTGCGGTGCTGTGTCCGCCCTGAGGTGGAGCGGGACTCTGGCACTCCCTGGCTGAGACAGAGATTCGCCAGCATTGTGTCCTCGGGCTGTGGAACAAGGTTTACAGCACCTTGTCCTGAGTTTTTCATTCAGCAGGATTGGTGTAGATCATGAGAATTGTTTTTGCTTCTCGTTCTTTTTCTATTCATTCACTCATTCATTATTCGAGACAAGATCTCACTGTGAAGGACTGGGCTAGAACATTCCGTACACCAGGGTGGCGTAGAACTTGCAGCGTCTCCTCTCGGTCCTCCAAGCGCGGTGCACCACCGCACCAGTAGGGGGCGCATCATTGTCACTGTCCAGTTCCTCTGCGGGAGGCTCCTGCAGCCCAGGCAGCTGCGGTGTAGCCGAGGGCACTGGAACTCCTACTCCTCTTCCTCTGCCTGCGGTTTGTGCCACCATGCCTGCTAAGAATTGCGTTTCTGGCCCCAGATGATGTCCGTGTCCCTGGCGCGGGGCCTTTCTTTGAGAGCCCGGGCCTGTTCTGAGGTCTTCATTTGCAGCTAAGGATAGAGATAGTTTGCAGAGATGCAGCCGGAGCCGTCTGAGGACTCAACTATAGTTCTCTTCTGTTGCCTAACAGTGATATTCATGTCCTTCCTTAAAATAAAAAGCTTTTTCTGTGTTAGCATGTGAGCACTGGGGGAAAAGGCCATTAGCATGTGCTGTTTGCTATGTGCTCTTTGCATCTCTAGGATATCATTAGTGCGGAGTTCATCCATAAGCTCGAAGCACTGCTTCAGAGAGCGTATCGTCTCCAGGAGAGTTTGAAGCCACTCTGGGGGGATCCGACCCTAACTCTCTGGCTACGAGACTGGTAAGATGGACGTCTTGCGAGATTTGTGAAAACCCGTGACTTGTTTTCTTCTATTCTGTTGGAGTCATTTTGCTTAAGTATCTTATATTAAGTTAGATATGCATCATAAATTACCCAAGGGAAAGAATGGTTAACTTTGCTCTTTTTTTTTATTTTTCAAGTGTACTTAATGTTGTTAAGATATAAATTAAAGTAGAATTGTGGCATTGCTTTTAAAATACACTCTAGATGAAAAAAAATTCTATTAAAAGTGTTGGAAGGAGCCAAGACAAATAGTAAAATAAAAACGAGGACCCTACCACCTCCGAATATAAGTGCAATTTATGGAAACACGTATTTGTGTGTGTGTGTAGGTATGAGTGTAAGTGTTTGTGTGTACAGGTGGGTGTGTGTTGGTAAGTGTGAGTTTGGGAGTGTTTATGAACACAAGTGTAAGCGTGTGTGTTGGGTGTCAGTGTGGAGTGTGTGTGCACAGGTGTAAGTATGTGTTGAGTGTGAGTGTTTAGGTCAGAGCATGGCCCAGGGTATTGTCCAGGTATCAAACACCATTTTTCTTAGACAGGTCTTGCATTGGCTGAGAACTTGCCAAGTAGGCCGGGCTGGTTGTCCAGCAAGCCCCAGGGATCTGCCTGTGCCCGCCTCCCCAGCACTGGCAGTGCAACCAGCTCGGCCTCACACCTGGGTTCTTCAAGTGCAAGGAGGGGAGTTTGCCACCTGAGTTGTCTGCCAGCATTACAGCATGCATTTAAAACCTTTTAATATTTATATTTCTCTTTTGTATGTCTCTGTGTGCGGGCACGCGTGGTCCACGCAGAGATCCGAGGATGCCCTGTGGGTGTTGTTCCTTGCCTTCCACCTGCTTAACCCTGCTCTCTCCCCGCTGTGTAAGCCAGGTTGGCTTGGGCTTCTAGAGACGCTCAGGGTTTTGCCTCCTGTTCCCAGGGCTCTCAGTGGTTGCGGCTGCTCCAGCCACTGTGTTGACTGGCATTTGGGATCTGGGAATTCAAACTCAGGATTGACAGGCTCACACAACAAGTGCTTGGCCCACCTAGAACAGTAATCCTACTCCTTATGCAAGGCAGCTTTCGAGATCGTATGCTACACACACATTGTATTTCAGTACCTTGATTTCTGTGTGTGCACACGCACGCGAGCATGTGTGTGTTTATGCAGGTGCATGCACTTAGCACAGCAGAGGCCAAGGAGGACATCCCTCTTCTTTCTCTTTGCCTTATCCCTTGAGACGGGATCTCAGTGACCTTCGAGCTTTCCATGTGTCCTCCATGCTGCAGCCCCACGCCTGTGTCCCCCATGACCCTGGACTTACAGGCGGCCCCACGCCTGTGTCCCCCACGACCCTGGACTTACAGGCATGTGCTGTCGCCTGGCTTTCGAAGATGTTGCTGGGGACCCGGCTCCATCCGTGTCCTTGTTCAGCAAGCGGTCCGAGGTGCTGGGCCTTCTCCAGCTTGTCGTTTTTCTTCTGGGGACAGGGTTTCATGTCTTAGCAATGGGATCTCAGGCTTGCACCACCTCACCCATTGGTGTTGAATTAATTTTAAGAGAAAAGAACTTTTTAAACTTTTTAAATTTAATGTTGTAAATGTAGTACATTTATAATATTTTCAACCTTTAGTCCCAAATCCCATCCCCCTTCCTTTCCTCCTCACAGCCTTTCGTCTCCCCTGCCAGGCTCCCTCCTACTTCAGATCTTTCCACTTGTGTGGCCCACTGTGTTTCAGCTAGTTTGTGATAACTTCTGCCTGACCTGACTCATGCGCCAGCAAGCATCCCAGATCAGTGGATGTACCATAGAGGAAAGAACCTCCTTCACTTCCCCATCAGCACTAGTCCTCCTCAGTCTCTCAGAGAGCTGTGGAGCTTCTTGAGACCTTTCTGATGTTATGGTGAGATACTGGTAAGACAGTTCCTGTGCAATTCTTGTGTAAGTGAAAATATCTGCAGTGAAATCTTGTGTATCACAACTATGTCCTGTCCAGGAGATAATGCCTGGCCCCCTCCCTGCCTTCCCACTTCAAGATCTTAATTTTTTTTTTACTTTTGTTTATGTGTGTGTCAGAGGGCACTGTGTGTGTCCCTGTGGAGGACCAAGGGTGACTTAAGGAATCATCCTGGAGTGCTTCTACCTCCTTTTGGCGTGTTCTGGGATTTCCCAGGCTCTGCCCACTAGGGCCAGAAGTGGAGGTCATAATTTCTGCCTGGCGTTTTTACATGGGACCTGGGATCCAAACTCAGGACCTTCTGGTTGTGAGGCAGAGTCTTAACCCCTGAGCCATCTCTCCGGCCCCAGGCTCTTACAATCTTGTTTCCCCTCTTCCTTGACGTTCCTTGGGCTTGGGGTGGGGTAGGTGAGGCTTTTATGTCCTATTTAGAGACGAGCAGTCTGCAGACACTTATCTCCTGCATTTTGGCAAGTTGTGCTTTCTAGTAATAAACACCTTCTGTTGTGGAAGAAGCCTCTAGTGGAGTGCTGAGTGCTGAGTGCTCTCAGTCTATGGTATAATAACAGGCATTTACAAAGTAGTTTGGTATGGTCTTCCTAGCTAAACATCCATAGTCAGCTTTTCCCTTCATTTTATAGGTTCTTGTTGTAGTTTATAATGACAGCAATGTGTTCCATTCTGACAACCAGGCCTTTAAATCTAATCAGAAAGCTGTTGGTGGTCTCCTTGATACACTGATGGTCACCTGTTGCCATGGTTACTGTTATTGTAACTTGTAGTTCTCATCGGTTGATGAGACCTTTGAGTATTTTTCTCCCCAGTAGCTTCTATAATACTTTCTGGTACTGTGTAAGCTATCCAGCAAGGAGGAAGCTTCAAAACCAGTTCCAGCTGGTGTTTTATATTCATGTCCTGTGATCCATTGCATCTTCAGTAACAGGGTCTTACCAGCAGTTTTTGAAGAGCAATGGCAAAAGTCTATACTGTTTGGGGGGCCTTTGAGACCTCTCTGACCAACAGCTTATCAGGAAGTGTCAGATACCTGTTACTTCTAGCATAGTTTTAAATGTTGCTAGGTTTAGGTGGAGCAACCAGGGAGAGAAATGAACTTTGAGGAGGTGTCTTGAGTAAGATCTTGGAAGGAAGGTGAGTTTAGCATTACTTCCCCAACTTCTGCAAATTCCCTTTAAGAGGGAGAAGGAGGCTGATGTAAATTCCCCTCATTTGCATGAATTCTGACATTTTTTTTTAGTCAGATCCTACCAAGGGCTTGGACTGGCATTGCAGTCATCTCAGATGGAGAGCACGTGTGCTGGACGTAATGACTGTGCTGGAACACAGTGAGATCTTTTATGTTAATTCAGAATCCAAAACTCAAGCAAGGACCGTACTTAGCTGTACGTCTGTGCTTGTCAACACGAGATCGGAGGACTGCTCCAGACATCCTGGACGGTTGCTTACATGTACCTAAAGCAGTCTTGCTGTTTTCCTCTTGCACAGCAATGATACCTGCGCTCTTTTGTAAAGAGCAACAGATCCACACGACATTTGGGTTGCCGTATCATGAATTATTTGGTGGCTTCTGGTAAACTCAGCTAATAGCAATATTTTAAAGAATATTGCTGATTCTATAGCACCTCGTGGTTGCCCAGCTGTTCGCTGGAATGAACATTCCCTGAACTGTACACTTAAAGGGGGGACTTCATGGTGTGGTGATTTGTGTTTCAGTGAAGGTGTTAAAGTTGGGTGTTGGGGTGGTGTTGGGGTACACACCTACTTCCCAGGACTCTGGAGTCCAGGCCAGGGGGATCAGGAGTTCAAGGCTAGCCTACATTGTATAGGGACTTGAGAGCAGCCTGGGCTATACAAGACTGTGTCTCGAGAAACTGAAAGGGTTTTTAAAAAGTATGATTTCTGTTAAGTTTAGTGCATCTTATGTATTTTTAGTTGAAAAAAAATTTTATAGTTTTAATATATTTAATAAACTCTAAGACATTACAAAAATTCATCCAGAGGATATGGTTTCAAACCATGGGCCTAGCGAATTATGAACTGTACTGTTTCCACGGTGGTTGATCCTTTTCAGCCAATAGCCGGTCACCATGTGGCTCCTGGCGGCACGTGACTTAAGCACGTGGTTCTGGTGATTACTGAGACGTTTCCTGGGAGCCAGCAGCTCTTCAGACCATCGTCAGCACGGCAACTACGCAGATTACGGTGATTGCTGATCCCTCTAGAGTGTGAGAAGTAGGTGAAGGGCTGTGTTCTAAAAAGGGAACACATCGAGTGTCATGGCTCCAAAATCACAAGCGTTGTGTGATTTGTGATGCAACACACCGTCGTGTGTTCCTAAGCCAAGCTTGTCAATGGGTTAAAAAAATGTTTTGATGTTTGGGGAGGAAGTGGCACTGATACAGAAAACTTCACTACATTTTTTAATTCTCAGCATATAGTGCACATCCCGCTTTTGCTATTTTGTTTTTGTGATGCCAGGAGTTAAACTCAGAGCCTCGGGTATGCTAGGCCTGCGTTCTATCGCTGAGCTCTGGCATAACCTCCCCCCCTACTCTCCTAAAGAAAGATCTCATGTATCTCGAGCTGGCTGGGTAGCAGAGGACATCTTGAATTCAGATCCTCCTGCCCCGGTCACCTCCTGCTTTGTGCAGTGCTGGGGTGGGGCCCGGGGATTCACGTAGATGAAGTGGGTCTCCCCCTGGGGACGTAGATCAGTTTGCAGGGTGCTGGCACTCGGCTGAGTGCTCCCACCAGCGTGAGTGCTCCCTGCGGCATGAGTGCTCCCGCGGCGTGAGTGCTCCCCGCGGCGTGAGTGCTCCCCATGGCAGGAATGCTCCCCGCGGCGTGAGTGCTCCCGCGGCATGAGTGCTCCCCGCGGCGTGAGTGCTCCCACCAGCGTGAGTGCTCCCGCGGCGTGAGTGCTCCCACCGGCGTGAGTGCTCCCCGCGGCAGGAGTGCTCCCTGCGGCAGGAGTGCTCCTGCACAGGATGAGGAACTCACTGGGTTCCCTGCAGCCAGAGAAAAGCCAGGCACGGAGCAAGTCCATAGCCCTGAGAGGAGGCAGAGACAGAGGATCCCTGGAGCCATTGGCCAGCCAAGGGCTGAGTCATGCGGGTCCAGCTCAGTGCGAAACCCTGACTCAGTCAGCGGAGAGTGGTGGAGGAAGACAGCTGACATGGCCCTTCGGCCTTCGCTTGCACAGCTGCACACACCACACAGAGAAATACAGCACAACAGGTCAACGTGTCTCAGCCTCTCGTTTGTTCTAGAATGAGAGAACAGCTGTGGATCGTGTCAAGAAACAAGCACTCACGCCGCAGGGAACATTCCTGCTATGGGGAGCATTCACGCTGGTGGGAGCACTCAGCCTAGTGTCAGCACTCTGCAAACTGAGCTTACACATCATCATCCCAGGCTAACACCACCCCCTTCTTCTGGCAGAGTCGTTCTGATGTGGTGAATCCTGTCTGGACGCATTTCTAAGCGCTCACAGGAGACACCGTCCTGAGTGAGCCTGGCCGCTTATCCTGGGGCCATCACTGCAGCGACGACTGGAAGCCACTCGCTGGCCCCAGTGCAGAGGCGCGTTGCGGGCATGTCCCCAGGAGAGGGGCATGTCCCCAGGAGAGGGGCATGTCCCCAGGAGAGGGGCATGTCCCCAGGAGAGGGGCATGTCCCCAGGAGAGAGGCAGGAGAGGGCAGCACCTCTTCCTCGCTGGAGATGGTCACTCATCTCGCTGCTGCTGTTAGCCAGCTGGGCATCGATTTTAGGCCAACACTTCTGGCTCATCCTGCGAACACCTGCTGCTGTGCTCAGGGTGGCAGAGGGCGTGAAAGCTATGCACAGAAGGCTTGAGCAACGCTAGTGACGATGTCAGTCAGCCTATCTCTTCCAGCTGGTCACGGCTGCTATTTGGGGTGACGTTTACGTATACTTTGTTTTGCAAATCACTGACAATTGGAAGTTTATAGTCGTACATTCTGAGACGGCTTCTCTGCGTGTCCTGTGGTGACAGGTAGTCACAGGGGCTTCATTGCCGTGCCCGGCTTGCTGCTGTGACTCACAGCCCAGATCCTCCATGTCGTTCTCAGTAGTTCAGAGTGTGATCTTTGAGGTTGGATAAACAAGGCTCAGAGCTTGGCACCATCTCCCTTCCTAGCACGAGGCTCTGAGCAGGCCCGGTCCTTCACTCTCCTTCTTCCTCTGCGAAGTGCGGGTCTAGTTGGGCCTCGAGGGTGGAAAGCTCAGGGTCCTAGTGGACTGTGTCGTCTTCACCTCGTTCACTGTCTTTGCTGGGCACTCTCGTGTCTAGCCGGCTTCCATGTCCACGCGGGTTCCTGGGTTCCCTGCCAGCTCGCAGCGCTCTGTGAGTTCTCCGGTTCTCCCGCTTCCAACCCACGCCCCGCCGCTCCCTCTGCTCTCGGCCCAGCCGAGCAGAGTCTCCTCCAAACTGAACTTCTTGTTTGTCTTTTTGAGGCAGGATCTCCTGGAGCCAAGTCTGCTCAAAGTTCAGACAGTAGGCAGGGCGGTCTCCTGCCTCGGCCTCTGAGTGCTGGATCCCAGGTGAGCTCGCCATGCCGTGTTCCCAAGGGTCCTGTCACCGCTCAGAGTTTCACCGTCAGTGTAAATGGTCTATAAGATGAGCAATTCCTATTTTACTGCTGCTCCTGAAAACGGTGATTTTGTTCACGTGAGTGTAACCAACCCTGGAAACTCATTCTGCGGCTGGTAACTGTGCTGAGTACCCTGGCTGAGGACCCTGGATTTTATCTAACGTCACCTTATCTGCAGATGAAAGCTTATTCTCTTACCTCTCACTCTGCGGCCTTCCTGCTCAGGGCAGATTCTCGCGGTGATTTCCCCTGAAGTGCTCTGTAAAAGGAGGACTGCACACGTTTGCTGGCCTGGTGCACATCATCAGTCAGCCTTCCCGTGGCTGCAGCCCCCCAAGATAGTAGCCACGGAGTCACGCGAGGGCTGGCGCTTCATGGCACTGGGGATTTGAGCTTAGTCCAGTGCCCACTTGCTGGAAGCCGAGAACTGACCTCCACACATGTGCCATGCACGTGCATGCCTGCTCATTCTCTCCTCATGCTCCATCAAACAACAACAAAAACGTAATAAAGCTCAACAATCAGGCGCTGGGGATTTAGCTTAGTGGCCGAGCCCTTGTCTCGCAAGCCCGAGGCTCTGAGTTCTGTTCCCAACACTGAACTTAATAAAAAAAACTTAAAATAATCCATTTGTAACTATTTAACTGTTGATTGTGTGTCTCTGTGGAGGCAGTTCAGGTCAAGCAAATGTTGGTCTCTGGGCTGTGAGCTAACTGGCCAGCCAGCTGAGACTTCACTTGCGAAGCAATCAAAGCGATAGTGGCTTCTGAGTGCCGAGAGCTTCGCTAGTGCAGAACCAAAGCCCTTCCCACAGCAGAGCCCGGGCCCTCTGCTCTTTCCCTGTCACCCCTCTAGAGAGAGGCCCCTGCAGAACCTCAGATAAGAACTGGACAGTAAACAGATCTGGTTTAGGACCTCAGTTCATTCTTTGCTTATCTGCTGCTGTTTCTGAAGATTTGTGGAATTCACTTAGAGACCTGCAGGACAGTAACAAGTGCAAGAAGCGTCTGCAGTAGAGTCTCACAGCCCCTTCCTTCAGGAGTTACCGCTTGTAAGTGTGGAAACACTGGGCATGGACAGCCGGAGAGTCACAGTGCTTGCTCTTTTCAAATATATGTGCTAAGAATGTACAGCCTTCATGCATGTCAAATATACAAAAAGTATATGTTTATATCACTATAAATAGAAATTTTATTACCTTCATTATTTTGGAAGACATTAGTTGGTCGCAACAGTGAGCTTCGTAGAACACCAAGGGATGACTTGCACTTTAGAAAGAAGTGGTAGAAATGTAGCTTTACATTGCACATCTATGCGTAGCTATGCAGGGCGCGCGCGCTGCACGGGTGCTCTGCGGGCCCTGCGCGCTGCACGAGTGCTCTGTCCTGAGCCATGCTCTAACCCAAGACTGTGCTTTCCTTTTCTTGGTTAGAGTATTAGGTGGAACCAAATTGCCAAGTTTACTGCCAGCTTAAAAATAACCTGAGTCACACAGATGGCGCTGCCCATGTTCAGAGCCGTCACCTGTTGAAGTTGTTCACTTGAGTAAGTGCAGCTTGTTTATACTGCACTATACTTCACTCTCCTTTCTAAATTAATTTGACTTCATACTTTCTGTGCTCATATTTCTGGAAGGAACAGTGTGTATTTTCAGTAGCAGTTCAGCAAGCAGCTCTGAGGCCATTAAGTATTAGAAATTTTTTTCTTTGGCTGAAGGACTGAGATTCTTTTATACTGATGTGTAGGGACAAATTTAGACCATAACAAGAAGCCAGGAATTTTTATAGCTTAAAAGCCTTGCTATAAATATACACACTTCAGATATTAGGGCTTTTTACAATCTTTTTTTTTTAACAGAATGAACTCATGGGACCTTACAATGGCATATTTATTTAACAAACATTTGATTTCTTATTTCTTTCCTTTCTGCTGAGGTACTGACTTAACTGCATGTCCCAGCTGGCCTTGAATTGCGGTTCATGTCGCCCTCAGAGCACTGTGCCTAAGGCCTGCTCCAGCCTTTCCTTTCTTAGTGTCCGGTGTGCAAGAAGTTGTCAGGGGTGGAGGCAGCGAGAGTCTGGTGTGCAGACTGCGTGTACTTCACAGACCTCTCAGCGCAGCGCCCTGCGCCCACGCGACGTGCTGAGAGGGGTTATGCACACACAGGACGCTTGGCCATCTCCTCGTGGGCACCGACGGGAGAGAGCCGAGGGCTTCCCCAGCACAGGCGGCCGGAACCGAGCTGCACACGGAGCACTCGTGGGCAGCGGCAAGTTCTAGTGTGGATCACGATGTCTCCGGGCCTGGCAGATGGTGGGTCTGGAGAGGTGGCACAGAGAGGGCATGAGGGCCACGGGCAGGAGAGCCGGCCAGGGTGTGCATGGGAGGAGATCTTGGGAGGTCGGCGGTTGACTTAGGTGTTCTGTCTGCCTTTCTTGTGGCACTTTTTCTGCTCACGTGTTTACAATTTGGAGGCAGGATCTCATGTAGCCCAGGCTGGCTCTTAACCTGCAATGTAGCCCAGCTGGCCTTTAACCTGCAAGGTAGCCCAGGCTGGTCCTCATCCTGCAAAGGTGGCCTTGAACTCTTCTTCCTCCAGCTTCCTCTTCCCACTAAAGACCACAGTGTGTAGCTGGATCAGGTTTGAGTGTGGCAAGATATTTGTAAGAGCGGAGAGAGTTTCTAACACGGTGCGATCCCGCGGAGAACAGAAAAGCTCCACGCTGAGCTTCCTGTCCTTGAGAGCGCCTTCCTGTTTGGTAAGAAGCCGGCCAGAGCATCTAGAGCGAGCTGGCCACGAGAGGACGCACCGGGCCTTCATCCCACGCAGAGCTGACCCGGAGGCTTCGTCGCTGTCAGGCAGAGTCGCTGTGGCGGGAGGGGGCTCCTGAGGATTTATTTTTAGGAAGTGATATGAATTCAGGCTCAGCTGTACAGTCAGATGTCTAAATATACTTGGTACAAATTGTCCGACACATGAGAAATGTGGTCAGTGATTTCGTCTTGTGTGTTTGGGCTCCTGATCTTAATTTCAAAGGCCCGCAACGAAATGAAGCCAAGTTGGTGTTACTTCTGCAGTTCAAAACAAGTTCAGAGAAGGTGGATAGAGACAGCTGTGGGGTCCCAGAAGCTAAGGATGCCTGATGCTTGCCTTTGCCTCTCTGTTCATATCACACACATCTTCCCTGGGAAGTTCTACATCTTGGCCTTCGCTAGGCCACATAAGACCCACGTAGGAGTCAGCTAGAAGGACCTCTGTGTCGTGCAGACCTTTGCCCGCAGCTCTAGTCAAGCCTCTAAACTGCAGTTACATCTCGCTCTAGTCATTTCTTACGTTAAAACATAAAAGAAAAGGTCGATGGTGCCGGTCGGTGTCCGTCTGTGCTGGCAGCTGCTTCTCAGCAAGGAATCCCGGGCGTTTGCTACCCATCGCCATGTGTGACCTTCAAGATAACTGGGGGAGGCCAGGCCCACACGGCCAGCCCATCCCGTGCTGCCCACACGGCCAGCCCGTCCCGTGCTGCCGGGGCCTGTGTAGGGGAAGCCGTGGGGCCCCGGCCCGCCCATGGGCCGCCACATGGAAAAAATACTTCTTAAGTTACGGCTGTCCCATTCTGAACTGGGTTTCATTTTTATTTTCTGCTTCATTCTTTCGTTCCAGTTATGTACTTCAGCATTTTAAAACAATCAGGAAAAAAATATTGGCTCTGTGGATGGGCAGATTTTTCTACAAATGAGAATCAACACTATGTGTCTCGACTCTTTGACAGTCCTTGTTGGTAGCGGGAACTGGTCCCTCTAACGAAACCGTAGAAAGACCACGTGCCAGGTGGGTTGGAGCTGCTCCCGGCTCATCTGTGAAGCCAGGCAGCAGTTCGACCCTTGGGGTGTCTCCTCCGGCTCGTGGAGCCTGCGGCGGCAGCCGCCTGGCATCCCTGGAATCTCCACCAGAGTCCGCAGAGGCCGAATCTAGCCAGCTCCTCCTCTTGACAGAAAATAGAAGGTGCCGGAGACCGTGGCGCTGACAGATCCCCTTGGGTCCAAAGCTGGACCGGCTTCCGGCTTTCTCCTCCCCTCTCGCCTTCTAAAATAAACTTCTCTGGAAAATACGTCTCTGGACAAAAACTTAAGTAATAAGTGAATTACGAGGTTGTGAAAGAAACAGGCGGCTGGGATCCAGTCAGATCTTTGGCCTAAAATGATGCAGCTTATGTGAAATCAAGCGTTGCGATTCCAGCACTCTTCCAGGGAGTGCTTCTTGCGTCTGCAGGAGAGCTTCGGGGTCCAGGGGAGGGGGGCAGGAAGAAGGTTTTAAGCAGCTTTAGACCTGCTTATTTTTAGAGGTTCCCAATCAGCCAACCACAGAAAGGCACCGAGGCCGGCGTGGCAATTGGAAACGGCTACGTCACGAATGCATACTCGCCATTTATGAGAAGTTTTAGGGACGTCTTAGATTCATTTTCATTACTTCAAGGGAAAAAACTATTTCTTTTTAAGTTTTATTTTTTCCTTGTTTTACAAGCATGTTGAGTAATTATCCCTGCCCCTCTTCTCCCCCTCCCTCCCTTTCCTCTCCTCCTTTCATCAATCAGTCTGGCTCCTTCCTCCCTCCTGTCTGCTTCTATGGGTCCCAGGGTCCCCTCTGGATGGTCTGCTCTAGTGGGGGTTCAGGCCTCTGGCAGACCACTGCTGGGGCGCTGCCTTCACCTGTCGAGCCCTAGCCCGACTGCGCGCGATTGCGTCTCCTGAGATCCTCGCTGGCCAGGGGGCCTGTTGGTGCCAGTCACCTGCGGGTCTGGCTCGGACCGTCCCACTGCAGTGAGCGCCTGGCTGCAGCAGCCCTGCGGAGTGAGGCGTCTGTCTAGCAGTGGACCCCGTCTTCGGCCCCTGCCCTGTAACCACCCGTTCCCAAGGCCCCTGAGCCTTAGGGTGGGAGAGGTTTGGTTGGGTTGATCGCGGGGTCGCCAGTGCTCTGCATTCCGTTGTCTCCTTCCCTCCTCTTCCTCTGCACTAGGCCGCGTCCTGTGGGGTTGAGACCCTCTCCTGTGGGGGTGTGGGGGGTCCCTGCTCTTCCTCTGCACTAGGCCGCGTGCTGTGGGGTTGAGACCCTCCTCCATCCAAAGGTAGAATGGGAGGGGTTAGACACCGTCTCTCGAATGCGTGTGATTAGTGTTGAGCCGTCTGATCTGTCACTGTCACTTCACGTCCCTCGTGAGGCTGCTTAGTGCTGGGCACGTTTCCTCTCACGGGGCGTCACGGGGGGCCTTGGGGCTTCGTAAGCAAGTGGTTGGTCTCCTCCCACTTCCACTGTGCTATTCTTGTTCTTCCCACTCCTTTAAGCCTTACATCAAAGCCTTTTTTTTTTTAACAGTTTACCCATGTTGTTTTTAGCATTTTCCCCTCTAAGGAACATTTAGCCAGAGTAACTGCTGACGAAGACCAGTTTTATGTGTCCTGGAGTGAGAATTGAAGTGCTCCCCCAGCTTTGAGATTGTTAATCAAAGTGTGAAGCAAATGTTTTACTTTCTAGTTAGACGGAAGCCGGCCTCGGTAATCTACGGGAGCGTCTACCGCGGTTCTATCCCATTTTAGTTTTCACAGTAGAGTCACTTCATCTCACTTTGACCTTGGAAGTTATCCTATTAATAGTCATTTAGTAGTGGAAGGAGTTTTTTATTTTAGTAATTTTTGAATTTCTTAATTATTTTGTTATTATTTTTGAGATGAGGCCTGATCGTGTTGCTCAGATTGTGTGGATTCAATCAGTCTTTGTCAGTCCTGACTGGGATTTCTATGTACAACCATACTTGGCTTTGAACCTAATCTGAAAACATAATTTAAACTCAGAAGGTAAAATGTAAGATCTGGCCCCGCCCGACATGAAGTGGGGAACAATATGCTACATGCGTTGTGGGCTTTGTTTTAAATACTTATTAATGGTGAATTTTTATCAGTTGTATCATCTGTTTGGCTTGTAACTTAGAATGTAATTGTTTGAATGACTTCTGAATTTATGCTAAATCACTGCTTTAGAATTAAATAATTCCCTATAGAGACACAAATGGGGTTTCTGGTACTGAGGAGTTGTCAAGAGAATGTGTAGATTTCTGGTAAAGGTAGTATATTTCATTTAATATATATATATTCATTAATAGGATGGAAGGATAAATTAAAACCATTTTCTTTTTAAAGCCAATGAAGTATTTTGCAAATTTGAGAATCAAAATAGGAAATAGTTGTATATGTTTATTCTTTGCTTTTCATACATGGTGAATTTCAAAGTGTATCAGTGACCAGCTTGAAAACGTAATGGCATGAAATAGTCCTAGTTAATAGTGTGTAGAGGTGTTCACACCTGTGTTCACACGGCTGCAAGCTGCAGCAGGGGGCCTGGCTGGTGTGCACAGATGAAGAATTTCCAAAGTATTTCAGCCTTACCAAACCCTTAAAATGGTGGAGGCAGGGGCTAGAGAGATGGTTAAGACTTTGTCTCACAAGCAAAAGGTCCTGAGTTTGGATCCCAGATCCCACATAAAAATACCAGGTAGAAATGGCAGTGGCCTGCACTTCCAGCCCAGGTGGGCATGGCCTGGGAAATCCCAGAGCAAAGCAAGAACGAAGTAGAAACAACCCAGATGACTCCAGAAGTCACCCTTGGTCTTCCACAGAGACACCTAGTACCCACTGATACACACACACACACACACACACACACACACACACACACACACATACACACACATAAAATAAAAAAGTTTTAAAAAGATGGCAGAAGCAGTTATATTTGGCTTTTTACGAAGGAGAATAAATATTAGATACATGGGTATGATTGTTGTTGACGGTACATTTTTTGTTTTGTTTTGCTTTGCTTTGTTTTGTTTTTAAAGTTAGCCTTAGAGTTGGCAGCACACATGCATGACTTCAGGAGTATTTTCATTGATCAGCTTACATCAGTCACTAGTCAGATTTTTTTGGACAGAATTTAAAAGATTTTTTTATTTGCTTACTTATGTGTGTGTGTATGTGTGTGTGTATGCGTGTATATATGTGTATGTATGTGTGTATGTAGATATGTATGTGTGTACGTGTGTATATGTATTTGTATATGTGTGTATGTGTGTATATCTGTGTACATGTGTATATGTGTTTGTATGTATGTGTGTATGTGTACGTGTGTGTGTATATACACGTATATAGCAGAGATAATATTCCTTCTGAATTCTTCACCCTCTTCACTCTTAAGATAAAGATCCGGATGGAGCGGTGAGGAGGAGCATGGACGACTTTGGCCTTCGGGGGGCCTTGAGCACTGAATCCACGGATTCCTTTGCTTCGGCAGCAGAGGTGAGACAGCTTCTCCCCTCGCTGCTCAGCAGCAGAGAGAAGATGAGAACATTTTTCTCTTTCTCTTGGTGACAGGGGGGTTTGCCCTGTGGCCTGGCTGGACTGGAACGAACACCATCCTTCTCAGCCTCCCCAGTGCTGGGGTTACGGAAACATCATGCTAGGATGAAAATTGCTTTCTTTCTTTTTTCTTTCTTTAGTTTTCTTATTTCTTTCTAATATTTAACTTCTACACATGGACAGCTCCTTGGATAAGGGCGATGACTTGGATGAGCTTTATTGGGCTCCACACGCACCCTGGCACGTGTACCCTGGCACACGTGCGCACATACAGACAAATAGAAATGAATAAAAGCATTTCTTCGGCTGGGTGTGATGGGGCAGTTCTCGCCCAGAAGGTCAGAGGTCCTGATTTGCTCCTTGATACCACATCATTTTTCTTCAAGTTCATTTATTCCACTTTAATTTGTTGTTTAAATTACAATGGTTTAAAACATTTTAATTTTTCTCATAGAAAAGAAAATACATTAATATGTACATGAAGAATTCAGTATTTAAGAATTATACTGTGAATGCTTTTGTTTATAAATATTTAAACATAATATATTTTATGAAAAATATAGTTAAATTATGTTTAATATTAACTATGTGAAGCACTGAAGTTAGAAAAAAAGCTATTTCATGAAGAGAAGTATCAAGAAAATAAAATCAGAATTCTGTGGTTTGTTGTTTTTGATCATTTGAGAACTTTATTCAGAATTGGAAAGATTTCTTACCAGTTTAGAATACTGTAATTTCCATGCCATGAAATATGGCCTTGTAAATGTGCAGTTTGATGACATCCACCCAGAGCCATACAACTGACATTACTTTCTAATGTATCCGTTTCCAAGTTGCTGCATTATTGAGGCCAGAACTGGTGTGGCGTGGCGTGGCGGTGTGGCGTGGCGTGGCGGTGTGGCGTGGCATGGTGGTGTGGCGTGGCATGGATTTAGTTAGTGGCTCTCGTGACGCGCAGCCACGGGCAGCCTCGAGCGCTGCGCCACTTCACGCGGTTCTCCTCGAGGACTTGTCCTCCCGTGCGCGTGTCGATTCGCCTCAAGGTGATTTCTCCGCGGTTTGCTTCTCCTGGCATCAGTCACCCTGGGCAGGAAGGGCAGCCGCTGCTCACCGGCCAGGCCAGGAACCATGAGCCCTTCCATAGCATCCCCAGCCCAAGTCTGCAGTCAGACACCATGTGTTACCCGCCACCTGTGACCTCCAGTTCTTCTCCCGAGAGCATCACAGTTTCAGATAATCCCTAGTACTTGTTGTTATGGTCTGCGGACCACATTTCAATAAAACACGGATTTCCAAGGCACAAGGCTGGGGAGAGCTGTGGCTGGCAGCGCTTGCCAGCATGTGCAGCCGGCTCGGTCCTCAGTGCCATGGGCAGCCCCGCGCAGTGAAGAAGCAGCGGCCTCATGGGACTGTGCAGCCGGCCGCGTGGGCTTTGCAGTTGGTGTTTCTGCTCAGTTGTCAGGAGACTGGCCTTCTCTTCACAGCTATTCGTTACACAAAAATCGATAAAAGCTGCATATAATGCATTCCTCAGACAGCGAGTTGAATACTGTGTTTTCATATCCAGTAAGTTACAGCTTTTTCTATACAAGCTGTGAATTTAAGTAGTTGAATTCAAAATGAACTCAACTTGCTAAATTTCTTCAATAACTGAATTGTTTGTATTTTTGTTGCTATTGTTTTGTTTATTGAGACAGGATCTTGCCTATGTAGCCCAGGCTGGTTTTGAACAACTAAATTTTGAAGTGACATGAATTTAGATTTTAACTCTAAGATGCTAATGATTTGGGCCTGGGGAGATGACTATATGGCTCAAGTGCTTGCGGTGCAGCACGAGGACCAGAGTTCAGATCCCCAATGCCTCTGTAAGCTACTTCAAGTGAGCGTGGAGGCCCACCTGAAATTCCAGCCTGGCGAGCACAGATGGGACTCCCCAGAAGGAGCTGGCTAGTCAGACTAACCCTACTGGTGAGCTCTAGGTTTGACTAGAGACTCCGCCTCAAAAACCCATAATGTGGACAACAACCGAGGACGATGGCCAGGTCTGCTGACACACCTGCACTCTGCACACATCCCACACGGACTCGTGAACATGGACCAAGAAAAGGAGTGCTGGTGGTTTCGTGGTTTAGTCACATTTACTGTATTTTGATAACAGGAAAATCCCAGTCTCTTTCCCCGAGTCTTACCATGTAATGTTTCGTCCACCGCCCTTCAGCTTTCGGAGCACAGAGAAGCGCGGCACGCCCCCAGCCTCGAGTCTTTCTGCCGCTGTCCCTTCTATGAAGAGGCGATGCACCTCGTGGAAGAAGGAAAAATTTACTCTCGAGTGCTCAGGTACCGTCCGGGCTCCACAGCCGTAAGCCGTGGAGGTGCTGTTGTGTGTTTGTGTAGCAGTTATTAAATTAGGATGCTTTGGGTCGGGCTAAATACTGTCCGCGTGTTCCCTGTGCTTGGGGCTGCCTGGACGAGTCAGGCGTGGGCCGTGAGGCTGGACCGAGGGCTGCCGGTGACCTCCGCTCTTCTGCCAGGACCGAGATGCTCGAGTGCCTTGGAGACAGCGACTTCCTGGCCAAGCTGCACTGCGTGCGGCAGGCCTTCCAGGTAGGCGCGCCCAAGACTTCCCTGGGTCTGGCCCCATGCCCACCCCAGCTGTCCCTCCCCTGAGCCCGCTGTCCCTCCCCTGAGTGGGCTGTCCCTCCCCTGAGCCTGCTGTCCCTCCCCTGAGTGGGCTGTCCCTCCCCTGAGCCTGCTGTCCCTCCCCTGAGTGGGCTGTCCCTCCCCTGAGCTCGCTGTCCCTCCCCTGAGCCCGCTGTCCCACCCCTGAGCCGGGTGTCCCTCCCCTGAGCCCGCTGTCCCTCCCCTGAGCCCGCTGTCCCTCCCCTGAGCCTGCTGTCCCTCCCCTGAGCCCGCTGTCCCTCCCTGAGACTTCCTGGTCTGTTGCTTCTCAGAACAGAACACCGTGGTGGTGCGGGCGGGTGGAAATGGCTGCTTACAGATAGCTAGTAGCAATGAGTACTATTTTAGAGTTCTAAAACTTGAACCAATGGGAAAAAATGGAATCAATCATAAAATCCCTGATTTAGCAAGGGATTGACAGCCATAGTAGTAATCTTATGATTAAGGGGAACAAGAGAAAGGGCTTATGGAAATGCCACTGGGTCCTTATATGTCATCGGAGAGGAGGACCCAGTGGAGAGTTAGGCGCACACAATAAAGGACTCTCTGGGAATTGGGGGGGAGACACTGGGGGAAGGGGAGGGGGGAGGGAGGGAACTGGTAAAAAATTTTAAAATGTATAATTAAATTTTTAATAAAAAAAAAAAAAAAAATCCCTGATTTACTAAAAATAAATAAGATCACCTAAGGAAAAAATATTGTTATCAGCAAGACAGCTTAGTGGATAAAGGCGCCTACGTGTCAACTTAGCAACTTTAGTTTGATTCGCTCCCTAGAACCCCCATGGTAGAAGAAATGACTTCTGAAACTTGTTCTCTGGATTCTATACACACATTTTTTCTCTCTTATATATTCGTTGTGTGTGTGAGTGTATGTATGTGTGTGTCAGAGGGCACATGTTTCCCTGGAAAGGGCCAAGGTGACTTCAGGAATCATCTTGGATCGCTCTGCTTATTTTGTTCTGGGGTTTGCCAGGCTCTGCCCACCAGGGCCAGAAGTGCAGGCCGCCACCATTTCCTCCTGGCATTTTTTATGTGGGACCTGGGATCCAAACTCAGGACCTTCTGCTTGTGAGGCAGTCTTAACCCCTGAACCATCTCTCCAGCCCATAAATAAAATTTTAAAAGATATGTGACGGTTACTCTTTACTATTGCTGTGAGAGAGCACCCAAAATCAAAACAACTTACGGGAGAAAGGAGGATTTATTCATCTTACAGTTCCAGAGGGAAGATTCGCAGCAGAGACGGCGTGGCTGAAGCCGGCAGGCAGGCCAAGTCAAGCCGACCCCCACGTGGCTGGAGCATCCTGGACCGTCTCTCTCTCCTATATTCTCTGGTCCCTTTCACATGGTCCATTACGGGAGGATCCTATGAGATCCATGGAGGGTCCCATGGGATCTAGAGTGGGTGTAATTCCTTCAGGTGGTCTCAGTTGATCCTTCCAGGTGTGGTCTCAGCTGATCTTAGTTAATACCAGGTGTGTCAAGTTGACACCCAAGATTAACTTCACAGGCTACTAAAATGTCTTTGTTTTCTTATGCTTTGGACTTTGAATTGTCTTAAGTAGAATTTGTTTCAGATTTATCTCCCCCACCTTTGTTCATTGGTTTCAAGAGCCCCGGGCCGTGGCGTGGGCTCGCCGTGTTTTCTCTCTGGGAGGCCGTGGGTGCCCGTGTGCCGTTCTCATTCCTCGTGCTTTGCTCACGTGGGTGCATGTTTTCTAGGTGATCCTTTCGGAAACGGCCAACAGGATATTCCTCGCGGAGAGTGGAAGGAAGATCTTATCAGCTTTAATTGTCAAAGCACGAAAGGTAATGGCTCTTCAAGCCAAGTTTTTATTATTTCCGTTCTGTGCAGACCAAGTACGTGGTTTTCCATGGTTGAGAATCTTTGTGAAGATCGGAAAGGTCTATCTTGGACCTTTTCATTCTTCGCGTTCTCAGACAGTTTCTCTTCATGGAACTCTCCTTGTGGGCCAGGCTAGATTCTCCTGCTTCTGCCCCCAAGTACCGAGTCTATGGGTGTAATGCTGCCGTACCTGACTCAAAGAGCATTATCGTCCACTTGGGTGATTTTCTGTGTCGCGTGCAGGGCCTGTGGTCTAGCGGCTTCTGCCGTCACCTGCCGGCCGTGGTCAGCTTCGCAGCTAAAGCTGCTGCTGAAACTCCAGCTAACACCTGCCTCAGGCCTGCAGAGAACGTTCCAGAATGCCGCACGCTTGGCTCTGTACTGAGCTCCTCGTGCTCCTGCTCTTCTGCACGGCACGTGAGGCTCTGGATGAGCCCTAAGCAGAGCAGGTCTTCCTGGGACTGCACACGCCCAGAGCTCACGTCCAGCCCCGGGCGCCCAGACCCCTCGTCTCCGTAGGAGGCTGACATCTGTCATAGTGATTGTCACTGTGTCAGTGGTGACAGGTACCAGGTACCAGAAGGCGCAGCATCATGCAAAGCTGGATCTTAGTGGCACCTGCAGCCGCGCGGGGGGAGGACAGGCTGACTTTGCCCATCCAAGCACTAACCCGGCCGACGAGATCAGACGAGCTGGGCATGTTCAGGACGGTGCGACCTCTGACCTCAGCACACACAGCCTGACGGCTCGCTGAGCCTGGTCAGTAAAGTATCTACAAACAAGTGATAAACAGGAAGGCGACGTAACATGCAAAGCACTAAGGAGATGTCAGGCAGTGTTAGCTGCTGCTGTCTCTGATGGGCTCCCCGTTGCCTTCTCTGCCTTCCACCTTGACCGAGGGGGGCAGATGCACACAGGTCTCCACACGAGTAGCCGACACTTGGGTGCTTCTCTTCCCTTGGCGAGAACAACAGTGAGGGACCGGTGAAGAGTGGGCAGGCTGGCGGGGTTCCCCAAGCATGGCCCGGCCAAGAGACACGCACGCTGACTCCGTGGCGCGCGTCCTCTTACGCAGCTGGCCTGAGACAGAAATACATCTTCTTCTGCAGAATCCCAAGAAGTTTGAAGACGTCTTTGACGAAATGATGTATTTCTTAGAGCAGACTGACCACTGGGAGAGGACTGAGATGGAGCTTGCTGCCAGAGGGGTAAGGTGCACTCCAGGCCCATCTGCACGGGGGCGGGCGCCGCATCTGCGTCCTGGTTACGTCACTGTCAATCCAGATGTGCGGCTGTCAGGCGGTCCACCTGTGTCAGGAGGTCCACCTGTCTCGGGCACCTGTGTCAGGGCCAACTGTGTCAGGCGGTCCACCTGTGTCAGGCGGTCCACCTGTGTCAGGAGGTCCACCTGTGTCAGGCGGTCCACCTGTGTCAGGCGGTTCACCTGTGTCAGACGGTTCACCTGTGTCAGGCGGTCCACCTGTGTCAGGAGGTCCACCTGTGTCAGGCGGTCCACCTGTGTCAGGAGGTCCACCTGTGTCAGGAGGTCCACCTGTGTCAGGTCCACCTGTGTCAGGAGGTCCACCTGTGTCAGGAGGTCCACCTGTGTCAGGTCCACTTGTGTCAGGCGGTCCATCTGTGTCAGGCCCACCTGTGTCGGGCCACCTGTGTCAGGCCCACCTGTGTCAGGCGGTCCACCTGTGTCAGGCCCACCTGTGTCGGGACACCTGTGTCAGGGCCACCTGTGTCAGGGCCACCTGTGTCAGGCGGTCCACCTGTGTCAGGGGCACCTGTGTCAGGCGGTCCACCTGTGTCAGGGGCACCTGTGTCAGGGCCACCTGTGTCAGGCAGTCCACCTGTGTCAGGGCCACCTGTGTCAGGCAGTCCACCTGTGTCAGGCGGTCCAGCAGTCATGCAGTCCCGTACTTGTGGCAGTCATGAATAGTAAACCCCGCACACGGGTTGCTGGTGAAGAACTAACTTTCAAAAGCGTCCTCTCTTCCTTCTGATCATGTCTTTCTTCCGTCTAAACCATGTAGCTGTGGTGTCCTGTGTGGGCAGGTTCCTGTGAGCAAGCTCAGTAGGGTTGGGAAACTTCAAACACAGGACTGAGCCAGTCAGTTTACTGAGAAAAATTGAGCCAGAATCTCAGTGTCTTCAGAAGTTGAAAGAGAACTGTCCATGCGAACACACACTGTAATCTACATCACTGTGGAAATTAGATGTAAAGAATCGGGTGTTCACACGCGTCTTCCTGCTCACGTGTGACACGCGTCTTCCTGCTCTCGTGTGACACACGTCTTCCTGCTCGTGTGACACATGTCTATCTGCTCTCTCACATGTCACGCGTCTTTCTGCTCACATGTCACGCATCTTCCTGCTCCCGTGTGACACGCGTCTTCCTGCTCATGTGTGACACATGTCTATCTGCTCTGCTCACGTGTGACAGTCTTCCTGCTCTCGTGTGACACGCGTCTTCCTGCTCTCGTGTGACACGCGTCTTCCTGCTCGCATGTGACACATGTCTATCTGGTCTCATGTGACACGCATCTTCCTGCTCTCATGTGACACGCATCTTCCTACTCTCGTGTGACACGCATCTTCCTGCTCTCGTGTGACATTGGTCTTCCTGCTCACGTGTGACACGCGTCTTCCTGCTCATGTGTGACACATGTCTATCTGCTCTCATGTGACACATGTCTGTCTGCTCTCATGTGACACATGTCTATCTGCTCTGCTCACGTGTGACAGTCTTCCTGCTCTCGTGTGACATGCGTCTTCTCATGTGTGACACATGTCTATCTGCTCTCATGTGACACATGTCTATCTGCTCTCATGTGACACATGTCTATCTGCTCTGCTCACGTGTGACACGTGTCTTCCTGCTCTTGTGTAACACGCGTCTTCCTGCTCTCGTGTAACACGTGTCTTCCTGCTCACGTGTGACACGCATCTTCCTGCTCACATGTGACACATGTCTATCTGGTCTCATGTGACACGCGTCTTCCTGCTCTCATGTGATACATGTCTATCTGCTCTGCTCACGTGTGACACGCATCTTCCTGCTCTTGTGTGACACGCATCTTCCTGCTCATGTGTGACACGCGTCTTCCTGCTCTCGTGTGACACGCATCTTCCTGCTCATGTGTGACACGCATCTTCCTGCTCATGTGTGACACGCGTCTACCTGCTCTGCTCACATGTCACACGTCTTCCTGCTCACGTGTGACACATGTCTATCTGCTCTGCTCACATGTCACGCGTCTTCCTGCTCATGTGTGACACACGTCTATCTGCTGTGCTCTCATGTGACACGCGTCTTCCTGCTCACATGTGACACATGTCTATCTGCTCTGCTCACGTGTGACACGTGTCTTCCCGCTCACATGTGACACGCGTCTATCTGCTCTGCTCAAGTGTGACACGCGTCTTCCTGCTCACATGTGACACGTCTATCTGCTCTGCTCTCGTGTGACACGCGTCTTCCTGCTCACGTGTGACACATGTCTATCTGCTCTGCTCTCGTGTGACACGCGTCTTCTTGCTCACGTGTGACACATGTCTATCTGCTCTGCTCACGTGTGACACGTCTTCCTGCTCGTGTGTGACACGCGTCTTCCTGCACACGTGTGACATGCGTCTTCCCGCTCACGTGTGACACATGTCTATCTGCTCTGCTCACGTGTGACACGCGTCTTCCTGCTCTCGTGTGACACGTGTCTTCCTGCTCTCGTGTGACACGCATCTTCCTGCACACGTGTGACACGCGTCTTCCCGCTCTTGTGTGACACGCGTCTTCCTGCACACGTGTGACACATGTCTATCTGCTCTGCTCACGTGTGACACGTGTCTTCCTGCTCACGTGTGACACACGTCTACCTGCTCTGCTCACGTGCTCACATGTCATGCGTCTTCCTGCTCGCGTGTGACACGCGTCTTCCTGCACACGTGTGACATGCGTCTTCCCGCTCACGTGTGACACATGTCTATCTGCTCTCATGTGACACATGTCTATCTGCTCTGCTCACATGTGACACGTGTCTTCCTGCTCTCGTGTAACACGCGTCTTCCTGCTCTCGTGTGACACGCGTCTTCCTGCTCATGTGTGACACGCGTCTTCCTGCTCGCATGTCACGCGTCTTCCTGCTCGCGTGTGACACGTGTCTTCCTGCTCACGTGTGACACGCGTCTTCCCGCTCTGCCCATTGGCTCCAGCGGAGTAAGGAAGTGGTTCCCAGCACGCGCTCTTGGCACCAGCTGCCGTCCTCCGCCAAAAGGAAGTGGGGTCCTGGGGAAGTTCTGGCACCGTGGGCTTCCTGGCGCCGTGGGCTTCCTGGCGCCGTGGGCTTCCTGGCGCCCTTTGCAGTGAAGCTCAGGGGAGGGAGGCACAGCAGGGGGCGCAGCAGAGGCTTCGCTGTGGCGGCCGCATCTCTCGCCTCTGCGGGCCTCGGCCGTCCTGCCCCGTCTCGTCTTCATCGGCCTTTTCCCATCCGGCTCTCGTCGGTCAGTTCGGCCTCCTCGTGCTTCCAGTTTCCCCGCTGCCTCCTGTCATCTCTCGGCCTCTGTCTCTGTGGCCTGTGGTCTCCTCTGCTTGTGTTCTGACTCCCCGCCGCTGCTCCCCTGCCCGGCGCTGCTCTCTCCGCTGCCAAGGTCACCTTCCGGTCTCAAGCAAAGTTTCATGTGGCCCAGGCTGGCTGTGAGCTCGCTGTGTAGCTGGTGGTGAATGCGACTCCTGCAGGCTGCAGTCATGCATCGTCGAAATCATGCCGAAAATACATGACCTGTGTCGGCTCCTTCATCACCTCCTCCCAGACACTGTGTGACCTGTGTCGTCCTTCATCACCTCCTCCACCCAGACACTGTGTGACCTGTGTCGTCCTTCATCACCTCCTCCACCCAGACACTGTGTGACCTGTGTCCTCCTTCATCACCTCCTCCACCCAGACACTGTGTGACCTGTGTCGTCCTTCATCACCTCCACCCAGACACTGTGTGACCTGTGTCGTCCTTCATCACCTCCTCCCAGACACTGTGTGACCTGTGTCCTCCTTCATCACCTCCACCACCCAGACACTGTGTGACCTGTGTCGTCCTTCATCACCCCCCACCCAGACACTGTGTGACCTGTGTCCTCCTCCATCACCTCCACCCAGACACTGTGTGACCTGTGTCGTCCTTCATCACCTCCACCCAGACACTGTGTGACCTGTGTCCTCCTCCATCACCTCCTCCACCCAGACACTGTGTGACCTGTGTCGTCCTTCATCACCTCCTCCACCCAGACACTGTGTGACCTGTGTCGTCCTTCATCACCTCCTCCACCCAGACACTGTGTGACCTGTGTCCTCCTTCATCACCTCCTCCACCCAGACACTGTGTGACCTGTGTCGTCCTTCATCACCTCCACCCAGACACTGTGTGACCTGTGTCGTCCTTCATCACCTCCTCCCAGACACTGTGTGACCTGTGTCCTCCTTCATCACCTCCACCACCCAGACACTGTGTGACCTGTGTCGTCCTTCATCACCCCCCACCCAGACACTGTGTGACCTGTGTCCTCCTCCATCACCTCCACCCAGACACTGTGTGACCTGTGTCGTCCTTCATCACCTCCACCCAGACACTGTGTGACCTGTGTCCTCCTCCATCACCTCCTCCACCCAGACACTGTGTGACCTGTGTCGTCCTTCATCACCTCCTCCACCCAGACACTGTGTGACCTGTGTCGTCCTTCATCACCTCCACCCAGACACTGTGACCTGTGTCGTCCTTCATCACCTCCTCCACCCAGACACTGTGTGACCTGTGTCCTCCTCCATCACCTCCTCCACCCAGACACTGTGTGACCTGTGTCGTCCTTCATCACCTCCTCCACCCAGACACTGTGTGACCTGTGTCCTCCTTCATCACCTCCACCCAGACACTGTGTGACCTGTGTCCTCCTCCATCACCTCCACCCAGACACTGTGTGACCTGTGTCGTCCTCCATCACCTCCTCCACCCAGACACTGTGTGACCTGTGTCGTCCTTCATCACCTCCTCCACCCAGACACTGTGTGACCTGTGTCGTCCTTCATCACCTCCACCCAGACACTGTGTGACCTGTGTCGTCCTTCATCACCTCCTCCACCCAGACACTGTGTGACCTGTGTCGTCCTTCATCACCTCCACCCAGACACTGTGTGACCTGTGTCGTGCTTCATCACTTCCACCACCCAGACACTGTGTGACCTGTGTCCTCCTTCATCACCTCCTCCACCCAGACACTGTGTGACCTGTGTCGTCCTTCATCACCTCCACCACCCAGACACTGTGTGACCTGTGTCCTCCTCCATCACCTCCACCCAGACACTGTGTGACCTGTGTCGTCCTCCATCACCTCCTCCACCCAGACACTGTGTGACCTGTGTCGTCCTTCATCACCTCCTCCACCCAGACACTGTGTGACCTGTGTCCTCCTCCATCACCTCCTCCACCCAGACACTGTGTGACCTGTGTCCTCCTCCATCACCTCCTCCACCCAGACACTGTGTGACCTGTGTCGTCCTTCATCACCTCCTCCACCCAGACACTGTGTGACCTGTGTCGTCCTCCATCACCTCCTCCACCCAGACACTGTGTGACCTGTGTCGTCCTCCATCACCTCCTCCACCCAGATACTGTGTGACCTGTGTCGTCCTTCATCACCTCCTCCACCCAGACACTGTGTGACCTGTGTCCTCCTCCATCACCTCCTCCACCCAGACACTGTGTGACCTGTGTCGTCCTTCATCACCTCCACCCAGACACTGTGTGACCTGTGTCCTCCTTCATCACCTCCTCCGCCCAGACACTGTGTGACCTGTGTCGTCCTCCATCACCTCCTCCACCCAGACACTGTGTGACCTGTGTCGTCCTCCATCACCTCCACCACCCAGACACTGTGTGACCTGTGTCGTCCTTCATCACCTCCTCCACCCAGACACTGTGTGACCTGTGTCCTCCTTCATCACCTCCTCCACCCAGACACTGTGTGACCTGTGTCGTCCTCCATCACCTCCTCCACCCGACACTGTGTGACCTGTGTCGTCCTTCATCACCTCCACCACCCAGACACTGTGTGACCTGTGTCGTCCTTCATCACCTCCTCCACCCAGACACTGTGTGACCTGTGTCCTCCTTCATCACCTCCTCCACCCAGACACTGTGTGACCTGTGTCGTGCTTCATCACCTCCACCCAGACACTGTGTGACCTGTGTCCTCCTTCATCACCCCCCACCCAGACATTGTGATGCGAGGGTGGGAGGTCCCTGTTGTATGAACTCGCCCCAGACGCTGGGAGGGTGAAAGTCCTTCCCATCGACACCTCCCAGCTACTGTAAGTCCCTCATGCGGGCTCAGGCCCTTCAGAATCTGGCCTTGTTGCTGCCCGTGGTCCTTGTTCTGCGCCCGCAGCTTCCTGCAGCTGAGTCACGTGTGGTCCAGGCCCCAGGGAACCAGTGTCCTCCTGGGAAGCCGGCGAGGAGCGTCCCTGGTTGAGTTGCAGGCTTTGCTGCCTCGCCGTGCTGCTTGGAGTCGGCTGCTGGGGTGTTCTGTGGCTGTTTACCCACGAGCGCCCAGATATCTGCTGGCCGCTGTGCCATCTGAGCCCCGTTAGGTGCGTGTCCAACACATAGCACAGGAGAGAAATCGGGGTTCATGACCTGATGGGAAAGGCCCGTAGCTCTGGGAACCTCACGAAGCAGAAAGCGCCGCCTTGGGGCCTCACTGTCGCCTCGGGGGTCTTACTGTGGCTTCAGGGGCGTGAGACTCGTGCCCTCGGTGGGACTGGGCCGAGGCGTTTCCATGCGCATCACGTGAACACCGCGAAACCCGCCGATGATGTGTGCTCGTGACCCGGCTCCGCGCCAGGGCTTCGTAGCACTCACTGTGGCTCTGACTACTTATCACAGGTGAAAAACCTAAACTTCTATGACGTCGTTCTGGACTTCATATTGATGGAGTCCTTTGAAGATTTAGAACACCCGCCCACGTCCATACAGAACGTAGTGAAGAACCGCTGGCTGAACTCCTCCTTCAAAGAAACCGTGAGTGTGGTTTTCCTCACCGTCCAGCCTGGTGAGTGCTGGCAAGGGGAAGGTGACCACAGGTCTGCGGGCGTCCACCAGCACCAGCCAGTGCGGACACCCACTCGTCCTGTTTCGGGGTCTCATTTGGACGCCACGTCTGGGGGCGCTCTCCTGGTCTATCACTCAGGCACTAAAGTAGGGGATCCTGTGAGGCCAGCCTGGATGCTAGTGAGTTTGAAGTCAGCTTGAGCCATGTAGCCAGACCCGGTCTGCAGAGAGAAATTCTCCTTTTGCCCCTCCCATCAGCCATGGCCAAGTTTCAAGTCTATCACTGACTCTACTTAAGAACTATCAAAACCAAACCACTTGTAACAGAAATGGCAGAATCCCAAGATTGAAATGTAGTAACCGTAGTTGATTTTAAAAAAAGTAGCATTTGGATTGGTTTGGTTTGGTTTGGTTTGGTGAGACCACAATCCTTTTTGGGGAGCCAGGGTGGCTCTAAACTTCCATCTTCCTGCCTTGGTCTCTGGAATCCAAGACTGCGGGCACGGACCATCTTGTTGACCCACAGTTAAGAAGGAAACACAAAAGTTCATATTCCTGAGTCCTATGAAAGAGTAAATGGGAAAGTGGAGAGTGCCAAAGCCAAGCAGGTTAGAACCGTGTCCTTACATTGAACTCTGCTTTCGTCAGCATGCGTGAGTGTTAGTGTGGACGCAGGCGTGGAGAGCTATGTCACACAGCTCCCAGAGGAGCTACGATGACATGTCTGGCTGGATCCCTTCAGACGCCCTTCAGCGCTGTTCCTGCTGGCAGTTTCACAATTATCTTATTAAACTTTAAATCTTCCATCATACAAAGTACACGTTTGCCATGATGAAGAGACCAGAACCGGGCAGTCAGAGGAGTCAGGCTTTGTCGGGATCCAGTCATTCCCTAGCTCTTGAATAAAACTTGCATTTGCCCACGTATATCTCGGCAATACTTTTCTTGAAGGAAAAAAGATCACTTTATTCTATTCTATACAGAAAATTTAGTTGCGTATGTGTGTCTGTGTACAAATATTTTCAAGACTTTCCCTTGAAAAACTCACTAAGTGGCCCAAGCTGGCTTCAAACTCATGGGACTCCTCCTGTCTCAGCCACATAAGTGCAGGTAGCGTGAGCTGCCACGTGCAGCCACCACATGCAGCTCCACGTGCAGCCACTGTGCACAGCACCACATGCAGCACCACGTGCAGCCACCACACACAGCCACCACACGCAGCCACCACACGCAGCCACCATATGCAGCCACCACACACAGCCACCACATGCAGCCACCATATGCAGCCACCACACACAGCCACCACGCGCAGCCACCACGCGCAGCCACCACACACAGCCACCATATGCAGCCACCACACACAGCCACCATGTGCAGCCACCACGCACAGCCACCATATGCAGCCACCACGCGCGCCACCGTGCACAGAGTCAAGTGTGGCACCTCGCACAGACTCTAAGAATCCTTGAGAAAAGAGTCGTCACTGTGAGCGTCTTGATTCTCCAGTTCAGTGTTTTTCTCTTACTGGCTTTGCATTTAATTTCACAAAAGTGAAGGATCCCTTCATTGATATTTGTAAGCAATAAAAGGAATCTGGATTATTCTTGTTAATAGGGTGAATTCTTTAGACCCCTAAACTTTGACTTCTGAAAAGAAAATACTCTTTTCAAATGGAAGCACTGCTGGCAGGCATACATTTACACCCTGCTTTTGTCCTCTGTCTGCATTAGGCCGTGGCTTCAAGTTGTTGGTCAGTGCTGAAACAGAAAAGACAGCAGGTGAAGGTAAACATTCCTGCGCCCTGGATTCCTGTCTTGCTCCATTTTTTGTTGTAAGGGAACACCTGAGGCTGGCCAGTTTGTCTGGAGGGTTATCCTGGCCGCTGCAGAAGGTTCAGGCTTGTGCAAAGGGAGGGTCAGGGCAGCCTCAAGTTCCAAGTGCGCGTCTGGTCTCCGAGTCTCTGCTGATAGCCGCAGCCTCGGACAGGCACTGATCCGCCAGGGACTCCCTGCCGTGACCCTCACTCACACCTTTGGCTCACTCACCCCCCAGGGTGGTAAACTGTCCCCTCGAGTGAGACCGATGGGGTCAACTGCTGACTCAAGCCTGTCTCTGAGGAAGAAGAGGTAGGTGTCTGAAAGAGTCAGTAGACAGCTGTGCAGCTGCCATCGTGCCTTGGAGGTCTCAGGCCCAAGTCCCACCACACAAACAGCAAAACCCAACAAGTGGTTGGATGCAAGTGCTTAGATGCTGTTGGCACAGTGCTGAATCAAGTGCTGCTGCTGCAGTCTTAGTACTCGCCCGAGGACCTGGAGTATTTTCTCTCACCCACATTCTCCCCGCTGAGGTCTGTAACTCTGAGCCCGTGCTGTCCCCACAGTGGTTTCCGTGGTCCTCACTGCGCGGTCAGTGCTGTTAGAAGGCAGAGACGCGGCTGGAGGGTTTTGCCCTGCAACATGCACGTCCTGCGCGTGATGCTGCATTCTGAGCAAGTGAACATGTCTTTTAGAAAGTGTTTCTCATTTGAAAATACTTTTTCAGTTTATTAACGTTCCTAATAGGCTGGCTCATTATGAGAGCGTCATGGACAGCACCTTCAGCTTCACTGCTGAAGAAAATGAGCAAAATAGATGAAAATTCACTTGACTCTCTTTACTTCCCCACAGATCTCGGATGGGTTTTTTGCCCATTTTTATGCCATTTGTGAGCACATAAGCCCTGTGCTGGCCTGGGGCCTTCTGGGGCCTCGGAATTCTCTCTACGACTTATGCTGCTTCTTCAAGGTATGTGAGCTGGTACGCACTGTTGTGTGCGTGTGTGTGCGTGTGTGTGTGTGTGTGTGTGTGTGTGTGTGTGCCCAGACACACATGTAGAGGTTATGTGTGGGTGTGTGTGCCCAGACACACATGTAGAGGTTATGTGTGGGTGTGTGTGCCCAGACACACATGTAGAGGTTGTGTGTGTGTGTGTGTGTGTGTGTGTGTGTGTGTGTGTGTGTGTATGTACCCAGACACACATGTAGAGGTTATGTGTAGGTGTGTGTATGTGTGTGTGTGTACCCAGACACACATGTAGAGGTTTTGTGTGTGTGTGTATGTGTGTGTGTACCCAGACACACATGTAGAGGTTGTGTGTGTGTGTGTGTGTTCCCAGACACACATGTAGACATTTTGTGTGTGTGTGTGTGTGTGTGTATGTGTGTACCCAGACACATATAGAGGTTGTGTGCGCATGTGCACCAAGGCACACATGTAGAGGTCATGCATGTGTGTGTGCATGTGTGCATGCCTGTTGCGTGCACATGTAGAGGTGAAAACACAGCTGTTGGGAGTGGCTTCTCCTCCCCCCAGCCATGTCCAGGGATCAGCTCAGCTTGGCACAAGCCCCTCCTCTCACTGAGCCCTCCCACCAACGCCTGCTTTTTACTTTTAATCAAAAAACACATAAGGATTTGGGCTTTTGTGGAAGAGGATTATGTGAAGGTATACATATAAAAGTCATCTGGATCGTTATTTAAATGCCAGTGTTAAAGGAGTGGCATTTTGTGATACCACTGCTGATGTTTTAGACATCGCTTTGTGGTTCGGGTATTGTCAGGCAGATTCCTCAAGTCTGTTAATCCCATCGCTTTCCCCCGCTGTCCTCGAATAATGTTGCCGTGCTGCGGGCAGAAGACTGCAGAATAAGGCCTGTGTTTGTCCACATGTCCAATACAGAAATAAGTCCGGACCAGGTAATGGGAATGATAGACTCCCAGAGGCAAGGACCCACAAGGGTGTTACACTGTATCCTCGCGCTGAAGTCCATGTGCAGAAAACACTAGCGACAACCCTTCCACTCGCGAAGTACCACGGGAAGACTCTCTTTTCAGTCTTAACAATGGCTTTGCTTCAAAGGCAAGCAAAAAGCAAACATAGCTGAGTCTGAATCCGAAAAGTTTGGCTCTTCACTGTCTGTATTTTTTAATTGGGCTTGTTTTATTAACACAGTGTGTGTGAATGACTCAGGAAGTATTTCTTTCACTGTCATTCAGAGTTCATTAACCGTTGACTAGTTTGTTTGATCTTACACATTTAAGTATGAGTTTCAATAGAAAGAACTTTGAGGCAGGATTAGATTCATTACTAGGTTCTCCAACTTTGGTCTTTTTTTGTTCATATGTAAAATGAGGGGATGGAAGGTGACTGCTATAGTAAGAGCCTCTTTTCTTCCTCTTACTTGATGGGGGCTGAAGTCGCTCAAGTGTGCGGTGCCTGGGCTCTTGTCATTCTTTGTCCTCCCTTCTGTGTGCACCCACATCTGTGCGTGTGCAGAGCAGCATCACGCCTGGCCTGAGCGGGGGGCGTCGTGTGCAGGTCCCCAGGCCCAGCAGTAAGGGTCTGGGAACCTGGGACATGTCCAGCCTGAGTTATCTTTCTCCTGCATGCTCAAGAGGAAAATGGTGTGATCCACGTTAGACAGACCGAAAAAGAGGCCTCCCAGGAGGTGAAACGTCCTTTTCCGGTGATGCACAAAACTGCCCCCAGAACCCAGATGATTCAATGCTTGTTCCAATAGTAGTAACTCTTTGATTTAATAAAAATTTAGTTTAACATATGCCAATTTATTGTGTATTCACTTTTCAGAATCAGGTCCTTTACTTTCTCAAAGACATCTTCGACTTCGAGAAGGTCCGGTACTCAAGTATCGAGACTCTGGCCGAAGACCTCCTGCGATTACTGGTCCGGCGCACGGAGCTGCTGCTGGCCCACCTGGGCGCAGACGCCCTGCGACACGCGGGCGCGTGTGCCGGCGGCCACAGGCAGGTCATGTCCGCCGGGCTGGTGGAGGCCAAAGTGCAGTGAGTGCCGCGCGTGCGCGAGGCCGAGGAGCAGGCACCCCTGACTCAGTGAGACTGCATCACACGGAACCCTGGGCGTGGACCCGGCAGGAGGAACCAGAACCAGAGGCTGGGCTGTGCGCAGGCAGAAGGGGTCGCTGCAGCCCGTGCCGGGCATCGGGGCACCTTGTCGTCGCTGTGGGCAGTGACTCGGGCTGCGGGGGCTGAGCAGTCGCAGGACTGACGAGTGGAGGCCAAGTCCTTCCTGCGCTCCTGCTGTCCAGTGTCTTCTCGAAATGCGTCCCCGCGCCTCCCACAGTGACCCCGGGGGTCGCCCTGCAGAGCGAATGCTCCTCCAGCGGCCGCGCCCTCGGCTCTGCCTGGCAGCGCGTGCAGCCCAGAGCTGCTGGTTCGGTCCACGGAATGCAGGCGTTGGTGGTCTGCCGCGTGCTGCTCACGCATCTGTTTACTATGTGAATCAAAGACATGGCGATCACAGTCACCGAGTGCTGGTTGCCACGTCGAGTGAACTGCGAAGTTCACGGGTTAGTGCCGTGCTGGGAGATGTTTCCGTTGTCTGTAAGCCACAGGAGACCCAAGGACTTTTTATTTTTCTATAGACTGGAACATTTTTCTCTTAAATAAATATTAATTTAAAAGATTGCCCAAGAAGGACAAGGCCTTTCCTTCTGTTGATGTGACTTTAAGCCTGGTTCCTACACGGACCCCAGCAACTCGATTCATAAAGGAGCTTCTCTCTCCTTCCACAGAATAGGCATGCAGTTATCTTAGAGCGCGTCCATCCTAAGATGCCAACGCTGTGACGTGCAGAGCGAGGTCTGTGGACATAAAGGATGTTTCTGTCCTCCTCCGTCTCGAACGTGGGCGGGGCGCTGGGTCCTCTCCGGGGCGTCACATGTCCTTAGAGCCTGTTGCCCAGTTCCCGAGGATTGGAGGGGGCGGCTCTATCCACTGCAGGTGGGATTTGCTGGTCATCTTAGGAGGGAGTTACACAGAGGGATTCGAAGTGCGTTTTGAAAAGTGCCTGGATTCAACTTAATGAACAGAAAACAGAAAGTGAAAAGAAACTTTATTTACTTTATTTTTTAAGGTTTTAAATGTATATGTGCATTACAATTATGTAAATTAATCAAAAAGTGTAAAACTTGGAATCACACAGTTTTGCGTGTGCCACATAGGTTCCCAGGGCAAGTAGAGTGCGGACGGATCGTCGGGCGTTGAGTGTGTAACTCCTTGACTCTTCCATCAACTTCCAGTTTAATAGTTGCCATGCATAATTGCTGTCGGTGGAGTATAGTGATGGAGTGTAACAGCTCGTGCCTGCCAGCGCGAGGACCACAGCGCAGGTCTAGAACCTGCTGAAGGGGCAGGTGCGGCCCCCATCATGACCCTCAGGAGGCGGAGACGGGAATCCCCAGAGCAAGCCGATGGGGAGCTCAGGGTTCAGCTGAGAGACCCCCCTTAATAAAGATGGAGAGGGAGCAAGGAAGACACCTGACGGCACTTAGGCCTCCACGCGCACGTACACACACACAATCCACATATACACGCACCACACACATGCACACGCATGCAAAATAAATAAAATAGCAAAATTCATGATATAGGGCTTTGCCTCGTGTTTACTGTGAAGTGTTTTTATGTTTTGAGCTGTCACTGGCCGTGAGCAACGCAAACATGCACACCTGCCTGCATGCACACCTGAGACACCGTGCACGCGCACACCTTGCACGACACGTGAAACTACACTGTGGAGTGTAGTAACTTCTCACCAGACAGCTGAATGTTTCGTGCTGTGGTTTTGTAGACAGATGCTGTAAGTGGACGTAAGTTCTCTTTTGACTAGAGAAAGCTGTGACTTGAAGCCCCAAGAACCGCATTATTGAACACTGCTGCTAGAGTCCTGCGTAACTAGGGGCTGTCTCATTAGGTGAGAGGATGGCTTTCTCCCCATTTCACATTTCAGCTAAAGAAAAGCTGCTCATCGGCAGGAAAGGGTTTGTCAAATTCCATGTCTGGTGAGTTTTCCACCAGAGCACTAGCAAGATGGTTGTTTTCTTGTGGCCTTTGACAAAAGAGATTCAAAATAACCAAATAGAATTTCAAGACAGAAGTATAGAGGGAAAAAATTTTTTGAGGGGGAAGAAACTTTTTTAAGGGAAGTATTTTCCTACAAACATTTCTGGTGCAGAAGGAAGTATGATGAACATACTAGTTTTCATTTACCATAAAATTAGAAAAGTAATGCTTTAAAGAAAAAGAAAAAATAAAGATTAAACTAATGCAGACACTGTTTAGCGCTTACTTATGGTAGCATTATCAGTAAATTGTTCCTGCCTTGATTTTGAATGGAAACAGAGAGAAAATCACCGTCATCACCGTGAGGCCCGCAGAGTAAGTAGAGAGGCCGCGAGTCTTCCATGTAAATCCCATGTAAATCCCAGAAGTCAGTTATGAGCGTGAGTTAGTCCTGAAGAAAGTGGGTCTCCCCTCTTCTTCGGAAGAAAATCAAGATATACATTCAGTTGAGTTGCATTCGACATTTCTTCCTGGTGTTGGGTTTCTCCACGTTTATGGAGCTGACAAGGTAGTGACTTCTCCATGGTAGCAGCGTGCTCGTTAAATGACACGGTGGAGTCTCCCTTTGAAAAGCAGGGTTCTCCGTCATGAGGCCCGGGAGCTGCATCTTCCTGGGGAAGTAGGCCCCATCTTGGCTGCCGTTTACTAAGATTATATTTGTTGAACTGTCTGACCTTAGAAAGTATTTACAAATGTTTCCTCGTCATAAGATTTAATTTCCAAGAGCAGTTACTACATCATAGAGGCTCTTAGCGCCCCCTTTAAGCTTAGTAATAGGAATGCCAAAGCTGTGCTTAATGTTTAATGTACCTCTCTGAGACCTTGCATACTCAGCAACTGTAAATTTGGTTCATAACACGTTTTTATTTTAATGTGAACATGTATTCAGAAATTAATTGGGGTGTTAATTTCAAAGTGACTGTAAGAATTAGGCTAAATAAAAATCTTTTTAAGTGTGTTAAGCTAAGAACTATTATATGTGATATTTAAGAGCTAATATAATCTGATGAATACAAATAAGTATATACTTTGTTCACAGTAGTTATATTGTGTTATTTTGTTTGAGAGCAACCATGGTTTTGCTTCACTTGACCAATATCAGCAAATGTATCTATTTCTTGTATGTAAGGATTGAACTCATTAATTTATGTAAAACACTACTGTAGCCAAATATATATATATATAGCACTGGTTTTCTCGAAGAAATATACAAGCACCGTAATTATTACTGCCAAATAAAAACATTGTGGTACATCTTGTTAGTGTGTTGAGTGTGTATGTGTGTGTGTGTGTGTATTTGAAATCACAGTTCTCTCAGGAGACCAGGGACTACCACATACATAGACAAAGAGCACAGGCAATTCCAGGAGAATTGAAAGCAAAATGTAAATGTTATCTTTAAGTACTAACATAGAAATAAGCTGGTGTTGTGATGAATAAAATTAAAGTATTTGCATTTAATTAAAGCATTTCAATCCTAATGTAAAGTTGTGAGGTGGAGACGCACCCCGCTCTCTTCAGACATGTTCAGCGTGTTTGTGACGGGCCGAGGACATGCCAGGCAAACGCTGCACACTGAGCTGCAGTCCCGGCCGTTCCCATGGCCAGGGGAAGGGGCAGCGCCTGACACCACGAGTCAGCACAGGTCACCAGGACATGAACACGCTGCTCTGGGCCTTTAAGAAGTAGGTTTGCTTTCGGGTGAACTTGTACATAAATGTCCAGCCACATTTTCAACTTCTGTGTGACTGTCTGTCTGCACTCCCGCAGGTGTGGGAGGTGGACTGAACTACACGTGCAAGGCAAACACCACTCCCCCAGCTCTTTGTTTTCTCTCCTAGTCATCTTGTGTGTGTATATGTGTGTGGAGGGCGCACATGCATGTGATATGCATGTAATGTGTGGTGTGAGGTGTTTATGATGTGTGCGTGTGCATATGATACATATGCATGTGTGTATAATATGCGTATGTTTATGAAGTGCATGCATTGTGTCATGTGTATGTGTGATGTACATGTGTGTTAGTGATACATAGGTGTGTATGATGTGCATATGCGTGATGTGTATATGATGTATGTGCATATGTGTGATGTGTATGTGCACGTGTGTGATGTGCGTGTGTGCTTATAATGAGTGTGTTTGTGAACTCCGTGTGTTTGCCGTGTAGACCCCTGCGGGTTGCAGCGAGCAAGTGGAGATCAGGGGACGGCTTTTGACATCACGCTTCCTCCATCTTGCTCGAGGCGGGGTTTCGTGTTTCGCCCTTGCATACGGCTGGCTGGTGAACATGTAGGGACTCTGCTGCCCCCCACCCCGGTTGGAAGCCCTGGGCCCACAGGTGTGCATGCTCTGCCTTTCCGAGGGTTCTGGGGTTCCCTCTCGGGTCCTCATGCTTGCAAGGCAAGTGCCTTGTTCCTGCCTCCGCCCTTCAGCCCCCAGCGTTGTTTTCGGGACAGAGTCTCAGATGGCTCTGTCTGTCTTTGATCTCTTCGACGGTGCAGGTGCAGGATCGCAGCATGCTATCACGCCTGGACACAGGATCACGGGTGTGCATTATCGTTTTAATGGCCTGGCTTATTAAAATTTTAAACACATGCGCGGAAGTACACCACATCATTAATAAGCACGTCACAAAAACATGAGGTGAGACTGCTACTCGGGGTGCAGGATCGAAGTGACTGGGGTCCTGGGCCAGCGTCTCTGTCTGCTTCCTGTGTCATCTCTTTCCTTAGTTATCTGGAGTGTCCCTGTCACTTCTGAACTCAAGCACTGTGCCTGTCGTCCCTACTGTTTGGACGTCACTTTTGACCTGAGTTTTCTGCCATGTTTCTTCTGGCTTCCGGTGCTTGTGAACAAGTCACCCCAACTCTCCACCCCCTGCCCCTCTGCCCCTCGCTCCCTGTGCCGCTGATGGTTTTGATCAAGCTGCACAAGCATTTTGGTCTGCTCAGGCTCTTTGGCTTTTTCCACATCAAAACTGTGAATCCTACAGTTCCCTTGGCTGTGCAGGGAAGGGCTTGTTTCAGTGGAGAAAAGAAGCTACAAAGTCTCCGCTATGATGCTTTTTAGTTTTTACTTAAAAGCTACAGCAAAGCAACCAACACATCAAATATCATTTCAACGCGTTGCTTTTACTGTTTCTTATGTGTGTCAGAATGGTTGGGCAAAGAACATTATATATAGGAAATGTCAGAACTGCTAGTTTGCTGTGTCTCACAGCACACCACAGTGCTGGATACAGAAAACCACTTTGACACCTGAAATACACAACTAATAGAGAATGACTTTGACATCTGAAATACACGACTAATAGAACTTTGAGATCCTGGTGTGGGAATGCCCTGTGAGAATGAGCTTCCAAGCAGCCTTGAGAAAGTAAGCAAAGTGGTTCCTTTCTCCCTTCTTAAGAGAAACACAGCTCGCCCTCAAGTCCCGGGTTCAAGTGAGTCTGAGGGTACAGATAGGCATTGCTGTTCCTTACTGTAGTTATTCTGCGTAAGAAATCTTCCCACAACTTAACGTGCCAGGTTGCTCCTGAGCACTGATGATCTGGACTGACAGGATCTGCTGGTTCGGATTGAGGGTCACAGCACCGTGAGGCTGGGCTTGGAGTTCTACTGTGCTTTAGATCTGGTTCATTCCCCAGAGGCACAAGTGCTGGAGGCTTGGTCCCAGGGGGGGGCGTGTGTTAAGGTAGCAGAACATTGAGGTGCCTGGACCTCACGGGAAGTCAGGAGGTTGAGGGGCACTGGCCCGGGAAGGGACTGGTACTGGCAGGCAGGAATGCGCTGGGTCCCCTGGGATCAGGTTATTAGAAAGGACCAAGCTGGCCTTTCCTTCTCTCACACACCAGCCGCTTCGCTCCCATGCAGCCACCCAACTGGTGAGCCAGTAAGTCATCGGTGCTGTGTGCCGGCAGCAGGAAGCAGGAAGGCTTGCAGCCCCGTCCACTGATGTGCTGACTCACGGCTGGTACCTGCTGCCGGCCCCCTGCAGGCTCCGGGCTCAGCTGCGCCCCAACCCGCCAGCCGCACCTGCTGGATTCTGAAACACGTGGTAGCTGCTTTCCCTGGCGCAGCCCAAGAGAAAGCAGCTAAAGGCTGCCTCGGCTGGACTTGACGTGTGTTCTGATGTGTGTTCCCCTCTGCCACGTTCTGCTGGTCAGAAGGGCGGACCACCCGTCACAAGGTAGCAGCACTACAGTGTACTGGCCAAGAGGTGGGGTCAGCAGAAAGGGGGCTGGATTCCGCAGTACACACTAGATGTACACTGACAATTGTAGCTGTTTTAATTTTCAGCAAGTGAGCCGCATGCTTGGATGGAGTTGGAGCGTCTCCCGAGAGACGCTTGTCCCGAGGTGTAGACCCCTGTAAGGCTCATGTGAAATTCCGAATCGTTTTCTTTCCAGCATTGGCCGCACCCTAGAGCCTCACACACGTGCTGGGCCACAGCTACACCCCCATCCGCTCAGGGCTCCCCTTTTACACTGCAGCCGCAGGAAGAGCAATAGCAGCCTGTCCTCCCCTCCCCCGGCGTTCATGTTTGTGCCCAGGGCTTTATCGTCCCAACAAGCCTGGGATGTTTCCTGCGCAGTTTGTCTTCCCCAGCTCCTTTCAAATCACCCACTTATGTATAAACTATTGACTTCTTCTATTTCCTGATTTTACAATGTGTGTCTAGCTCGAAAGGAGGTTGAGGTCTAGTGTAGTAATAGGTCCCTTGTAGGGTACGCATAAGAGCCTGGATTTGATCCCCAACATCATACAATGCAACGAACAAGAGTTGAGGTTGAGGGGGGCCCTCAAAGATAAAGAACAGGAATAGGAACAATTTTAAAATGTTAGGTTTCTACTCATCTCGAACCCGGCAGGTCAACACTTCCCTCCTGAGACGGCCCGCCCCAAGCTGTCCCACCACAGCCAGTGAGACTCCCTTTTCCATCTCCAAGGCCGACACCCCACCACAGCACACAGAATCCCTGGCAGAGTCTGACAACCACACCTTCCGGTGTGCCGGGCAGCGCCGGCCCTCCAGACCCCTGGCCCTGGGGCAGATGCCGTTGCCCCTGGCGACTGACTGTGGAGTGCTCTGTGGTCTACCTGCCTCTTCCAGTGCCCATCCGAACGTGCTGCAAGCAGGCTGTGTCCAATTGCACTCTGATGGCAGTCTTCTGTCCGTAGTACCCACAGCACACTGTACCCGATGGGTCCTGTACGAGCCTTTGCCCACCCCGGCTTCTGTTCTGCACCCCACCAGCCTCCTGTTCTTCCAGGCAGGTCAGATACGCTCCTCCTCTGCCAGGCCTCTGGGTCTTTCCCCAGACCATTTACCTCCAGTGCCAGCTGTATGGGGAGCTCCGTCCCTTAAGGTGATGGATTTTCAAGACCTAGAGCCGAGGCCGGGAAAAACAGCTCATCTGGGAAAGTGCTGGAAAAGGACCACGCTTCCATCCTCAGCACTCTCAAAGCAGACGCAAGGATGGGGAGGTGGGGGGGTCCCTCTGCCGCTCGCTCCCCACCCAGTCTAGCCTAACTGGTGAGCTAAGGCCAGTAAGAGACTGTGTCTAAAAGGAGCTGGTTGCTATCGGGGTCTGACCTCCACATGCACTTCTGCACACATGCATACCAGACTCACATGCACACACGCATGACACATACATGCACACCTGCGAGAGAGACAGAGGCAGGGAGGAGGAGAGAGAACTCAGCCTCTCTCTCCACACCCCGTGAGCCTTGAGCTGCTGCAGTGAGGAGGGAGAGCCAGGTTGACCCCACACCAAGCTCTGAAATCTGGAGTTTCAAGCGAAAGAAACACCTCTCCAGCCTCGCTTTCTTCGGGGGCTACACAGGGGGCTTTATTTAGCCACTTTCTAAAATTACAACACATGCTCTGGTCTGTCCCAGCCTGCTCTGCGTCGCTGCTCTGAGTTTATCCACACTGGATATCAACACGTGCCACAGCAGTTCTTGTATTTGCTTGTCTGCTTTGGTCCACGAGAGTGGGGGCTTGGCACTCTGAGGGGCTTGGCACTTTGAGCTCAGTATCTGGAGCTATTTGCTGAATGAATGACCAAATGGTGGGAGAATGGGAATCCAATGCTGTGAGCCGCTCGGAGTATTTTATAGAGAAAATGGAAAGCTCTGTATAATCTGATGAATCTATTGGACAGAAATATAAAATTAGGCCATTTCTAATCTTGTGAATTAAAAATAAGGATATGGCTATGACTTTATGCAGTAAGAAAGGGGAGGTAGGCAGCCACATAGACCCCCGTTGTGGTTCAAGGGAAAAATTCTTAGAGGAAGAAACACATGAAGATCCAAGGAATGTATTGGAATTAACTAAGGCATTGAGGGGGCTTCTAACAGAGGGTGTGGGGGACAGGCTGCACTGTCTGTGTGATTTCAGGGATCTCAGAAGGCTGGCTGGTCAGTGGGCTGGGGTGAAAAGGGCACGCTTACTCACCCTTTATCTGTTCAGGTGCATTGCGTCTGAAGTTCCATTCAACTTTTCTGCAAACCAGAAACTAATGGCTTCCTATCTTGAAAGAATTTCCATCCTAAGCAAATAGTGTGGCTGTGAGAGGAAGCAGCTGTGATTAAGAGTTAGGAGCCCATTGCAACTACCATGCGAGCACAGTACCCCAAGTCAGAAGTGGTTACCCTTGTTCTTGCTTTATCTTCCTGGGTGCTTCTGGGGTGTGTGTGTGTGTGTGTGTGTGTGTGTGTGTGTGTGTGTGCGTGTGCGTGTGCGTGCGCGCGCGTGTGTGTGTGCGTGTGTGAGACCTGGTAGGGGGTCCAAGAAGTGGGCCATCGACATGCAAGGAGGTTGGTGGTGGACCAGCCTGGCATCGGTCCTTTCCCGGCGGGAGGCAGACTCGCTCCTTGCCACCCTGTGGGAGGTGGGGCAGGCTGGGGTGAGGGAGTCGCCTCTGGGCACCTAGGCCGAGCCGCGGGCCAGTGGTGGGAGGGTGGGCAGCCCCCGCCGCCGCCCCCGCCCCGCCCCGCCGGCCTGCTGGAGCCTCGGCGTCTCGGCCCGGGAGGTGGGGGCTGGGGAAGTGGCCTGGTGTTTTGGAACAGCTGCAGCCGGCGCGGGCCCGTCTGGAATGCGGGAGCAGGCTGCGCACCAGGACTTTTATGGAAACTTGCTGCTGGGGCGCGCGGCGGCGGCCAGAGGCTCGGGGCGGCTACGGCGGCGGCGGCCCGAGCTCAGACCGCGCCCCGCGCCCCGAGGAGGAGGACGTGCGCTGAGCTCAGCTGCCCGGGTAGGAGGGCTGGGGTGCTCGGGGGAGAGGACCGGGGTGCTGAGGGACGAGGGCCAGGAGGCTAAGGAAGGAGGGCCGGGGTGCCCCGCGGAGGAAGGTTGGGTGCTAAAGGAGGAGGATCGGGTACGCGGGGGCGAGGACCGGGGTGCCCCGCGGAGGAGAGCTGGGGTACACCGGAGAGAGAACAGGGGTGCACTGCGGAGGAGGGCTGGGCGCTAAGAGAGAAGGACCAGGTTTCCCCGAGGAGGAGGGCTGGGGTGCTGCGGGACGAGGGCCGGGGTGCTGCGGGGAGCGGCAGGAGGCGGTGTCCGTGGAGGACCGGGCGGGAGAACCGCGCTGGGCCCCGGGATCTCGAGTCTCGCGGGCTGCGAGGCTGCTCCCCTCTTGGGGGCCGCCCGGCTCTTGGCTTGGCGGCGCCCGGGGCTGGGCTCCTGCCGCAGACCGAGCTCCCCGCGAGCCCAGTGCCTGTCTCCCCCGCGCCGGCGTCCCTCGGGATCGCGGTGAAGTTCCCGCTGTCCCCGACACGCGTCCCCCTCTCCCGTCCCTGCGGGGATGGGCCCCAGGGACGATTAACATTTGGCCCATGGTGGGCGCGCTGGACGGTGGGCGCCCTGGACGGTGGGGGAAATAGGTCGTCGCCTTTTGAGAGGCTCGCACGTATTTGCATTTTTAAAACACCGTCTTCGGAGATGAGACGCTTCACCAATGCAAAAAATCACTGGCATTTGTAAGAAAATGACGAAGAGATTCCTTGACTGTTAAACGATTTTGAGTTATTCGTTTTATTTTTATTACAGCTACAATGTGAACAGAAAGTTGAGAGAGAGAGAGAGAGAGAGAGAGAGAGAGAGAGAGAGAGAGAGAGAGAGAGGGAGATAAGGTAAAAATAGCAGAAGGGTACTTGCCCCAACACGATGTCTGTCCTTGGGGAAGCCAGAAAGGAAGCCAAAGAAATTAGTGCTGTGACCAAAGCGATAGTGTCATCATTCATCAGCTAAATTTGTTAATGAGTTCATTGAATGGGGTCCACTGGCTAGAGAGTCACAGCATTAACTGTGCCTTGGGGACGTGACTAGATAAACAAGCACTCATAGTATCTCAGCACATGGCACTGAGTGAACCATTTGCTTTCCTCCTGGTGTCATCCTTTTAATGGCTTAAACCACTGTCATGAGAAAACTTAGAGTGCATGCCTCTGAAATTCTTCTTGACTTTAGGGGTGTTTGTATGAAAGAGTGATAATGAATCGAAAGAAGGAAAGACTTTGGGGGTTACGCTTAGTGTAGATGAACTTTGGTTGTTTCATGTGACAAGAGTCTTTTTATGTGAGCTCAGCACCTGTTTCTGAAGAGATACATATATTCCAGCATTGAGACTTGAACCTGGGGCCTTCTGGTGCCAGGCATGCGCTCTGCAGCTGAGGCCTCTATTCTCGGGGACAGGGTCATGGTAAGGTGAGGCCAGCCTTGGACTCGCTGTGTAGCCCAGCCAGGACCTGAGCCGGTGATCCATTTGCCTCCTTCCTAGCTGAACTCACAGCCTGGTCCTCAGTCCACACTAATATTTTGCATTGTAACTGAGACTTCTGAAGAATAATTTAAAGACTCTTGTATTTTACCCATAACAATGGCTCATTTAGAGAGCACTGAGCAACACTACAGGGGGAAAAAAAATGAAATCTGGTCTTCAAGATAGTTATCAAAGCAATCCAGTCTGCATAGACGATTTGTACTTTTAAATCTATTTTCAAGTGAAATATAGTGAAGAGCGATTTTCCTGATTACCTTAAAAATGGAATCTGTGCTATTTTTAAGAACTTGACATGTAAGGCTGATCACTGTCGAAATGAATGTCATCTTGAGAAAACTATATTTAGTATCAGCACAAGAGCATTATCTAGGTTTCCAAGTGGTATTTTTTCCTGAAATTTCACATGAAGTATTTAGGCTAGGATTTTATTCATGAACAAAATGAAAACTAAATATGTGTATTTGGAAGAGTTTCATTGAGAATTTAGATTGCTGAGAATTCAAAATAGCCTGAAATGATATATTTCATTTGTGGGGGGAGGGGAGGGAATCTGTTGACTGGAAAAATACTAAAAGAAAGAAAAGTATTGTTTAGATAAATAATTTAAGTTATACATGCCTGCAAGACTGAGAATGCAGTGCATGCAGTCCAAACATCTTTCCAGAAGGCTGTCGTACTTTACAGCTGGTTCATTCATGACCTAGAGGGAGGAGATGAACCTCCTGATTAGCCAACTGCCGCCTTTTTTCACGGTCTCTCCACTGGCTTCGTAATGGGACAGTTACATGCCACAGAACTTCAAACTAATACTTTTTAATGTAATTACTCAGTGTGAAAGAAATAATAATGAGCAATAGCACATTTGCCATGAATTTTAATGTGTGTCACTGTTTAGCAAGCCATCTCATGAGTTCTGATGAATGCCTTTGAGTAAATATGTTTGTTTAAAAATTAGATTGAAATGTCCGGAGTGGAAAAGAAAATTCAGCGTGTATGTCGCTTAGTTTCCAACAGAGTCCTTTCTGCTGAGGATGACCAGGGCCTCGGATGTCCACGTGCTCTGCCACTTGGCTCTGGCCCGGTTCTGAACCTGGGCTTTCTACACCTTAGGATGGGTGAACTAAAGTGAACCAGAGATGCACCTTAACTGGAGTCATAATTTGTATCAGGAAGTTAAGACAACCATGTATTTGTGGGGAAAAAAATGAAAAGGAACAAAGGTGGAGAGGCCGAGAGAGACACACAGAATAAAGGGAGGAGGACAGATGAGAGGCAACAAAGGCAGGAGTGGCCGGTTACCAACTGCAAACGCAGGACCTTCTCTGAGGGTGGGAAATCAGAGACAGAAATTCAGCCACACAGGGAAATGGCATTATTTGCTCGTCTTAATTGTTTTGATTGCGTGCTTGAAAAAGTGAAGAATCATCGGGCTGTCCAGGTGGGTCAGAGGATGAGGGTCCGACCCCGGAGCCACACGATGGAAGGAGAGAAATGACTTCCACACGTCGTCCTCTGCCCTCCGTGGGAACATGCGTGCATCCACACACAGATAGGAAAATAAACGTAAAGAAAAGCAGGAAAACCCAGTTCAAGTTAGAAGTTAAACCCAGGCCCAGTGAAGGTCGAGGAGGAGGTCTATTTCGGGGCGGCGGGGTGCAGCTCCGTGGCAGAGCGCGTGCTTAGTTCATGAGTGGGCTTCGCTCCATCCCCAGCCACCTAAAAATGGATCTCACTACTGTGAGCTTCAGAGCTTAAAACCCCAGCCTGGAAATTGTTTTATTCTGGAAACATCTTATCAGCCAGTAAGGTATCAGCGGTTTTGAAAATTTCTGGAAGCCGTTTCCTAACTACTGTGCAGTGCACGTCAGCATCACATCATTATCCCACACATTTCTGGCATGCATGCAACGCTCGACGTGCCTCACGCAGGCGACAGTGCAGGCAGCGTGAACCAAGCACACTAGCGTTTAAAGCCGGGAAGCCTCGGTCTGGTTCCCGCTTCTGCCGCCCGACAACTGTAACTTGGATGAGTCCCCGACACCCTGGGATCCCGTTTCTTCATGTTCATACATGAAGGAGTAGGTGCTGCTTTGCATGGATGGAAGTTCTTGGAGACGAGCACACAATTCCCAGCATGATTAGATCTCAAACATAATGTCCACCAGGAATAAAACCTGCTCAAGATTCTGACTCAACATGTCTCTAGACTGAGCCGGTGGTCACCTGTGCTCCACCTGGAGACCTTGGGGGTCTCTAGTGTAGCCGGTGGTCACCCTGTGCTCTACCTGGAGACTTGGCTTCCTCCTCGAGAGCATTAATTATCTCCCCTCAAATGGGTCTTACAGCCCCCACCACAGTGGCGTTCCATAATTGCAGGAACTTTGTCTCTCATGCCCCACAGCCTAGGACAGTGCCTGGCTCACAGGGGGGCTTAGCATTTCTTGAGTCCGTATCAGGTCAGTTCCTCTTCTTAGCCTCTCTTGAACTCCCGCCCTGGCTTCCCTGCCTGGGTCTCCTGGTGCCAGCACCGGCAGCTCCGCTCCTTCTGCTACGAGGATCTCGTTTGCTCTTTCTTTCCAGAATACACTCTTCCTGGAACACAAACCTGATCCTACTGTGCTACGCTTTAGAAATGTTTTGGGTGAGTCTAGGGGTTCGTGGGAGGCTGAGGCAGGAGGATTGGAGGTTCAGGTCAGTCTGGGCTAACCATAAAGACCCTGTGTTGAGAAGCATTGCGCGCTGGTCGACAGGATCCCGTCTGAACTTTTTCTTAGCGTGGCTTTTGGGAGGCTCGCATGGTCCCAGCCTGCCCCGCTTTGTCCACAGAGCTGTAGCAGGCCGCCCCCCGGTGCTCGTGTTCTGAAAGGTGTCGGTCTTGCCCATTTCTGTGCAGTGACTCCTCAAGGTCTGGCCGGTCGTTCTGTTCCATTGACAAGGAACCTTCTTTGTAACCTTTGCACGAGCCTGGAGCCCCCCCAGCACGGCCCACGGCGACCACAGTTAGCAGTCACCCATGTGCTTCTCTGCACCCGACCCCAGAGCTGCTGCTTCTCTTATTCCCAGGGCGCCGCAGGCCACTAGGTCTCCTCTCGAGACCTCATCTGCCACGGCTGACGAATCGTGGGTGGCACGCGAATCATCTGCCTGCGACGGTGCTTGTCTTCATTCCGCGCGAATAGATACATGCGTGAAGTCCCTTTTTAGCCTTTCGCAAGACCAAACTCTTTGAGAAACATCGAGTCTTGTTCTGTGGTCAGTGTTTTATGTCTCTGTCTCCCTCTGTCTCCCCCACACACCTATGTTAACCCAGGCTCTCCCACATGCTGGGAGATCTACCATCAGAACCACACCTCCAATATTCTCTCTTTGGTGCTGCGGATTGAAGTCAGTACCTCCCACTGTTGGGGAGCCCTCTACTGTGGAGACCACTCCTGCTCTGCTTGTGGGGCGCACTCTACCGTGGAGAGCACGCCTGTTCCACTTGTGGGGCGCACTCTACCGTGGAAAATACTCCTGTTGCGCTTTGGGGAGCCCTCTACTGTGGAGACCACTCCTGCCCCTCCCACCCTTTGAGGCAGGACTGCCCCGGGCTCTCAGTCCTCCTGCCTTAGCCCCCCAAGAGCCACGCTTTCCACCCACACTCCCATAGCGATTCAACCAACTTGTCTGAATCCCCCTGGGAACGTGCCACAGGGCAGAAGTGTGATGGTGCTGCGGCCTCTTTAAGGTTGCCAGGGATACCGCACCTGCTTGTTCAGAGAGGAGACAAATCACCTTAACACTAGCTAGATTTAGAAAGTTTTCTGCAATAGACATAAAATCCTTTGGCATCCAGTTACTGAGTAGAGAAATTAGGTTAAAGCAGCTTGCACCCAGCACTGCAAGGCACAGCGAGTGGGGCTGTCAAGGGTGGCGGCTTGGCATTTGGGCCCCAGAACACACAAAAAGGCTGCCGAGCAGGCTGCTGCCTGCGATCCTGGCATCGAGGTCAGGCCGGCTGGCCACAGGTTCACCAGGCCCCGCCAGAGACGCCTGGATAAATGACGTGGACAGCGGCTGAAGACTTCCAGTCAGCTCTGTGCGCATGCGCGCGCGCCTCCAGCCACACGTATGCATGCATGCGCGTGCCTGCAGCCACCAGTGCATATGTGTGCACATGCCTCCAGCCACACATGTATGGACGTGTCCCTCCCACACATGAACATACACATGCATAAATGCACAGTAATGGAATGGTGACATTTAATAGAATTTTTTCTGAGCATCAACAAATCTCCAAATGTGGTCTAAGCAGCCTCGTGGAGCCCCGGTACACGTTAGGAACCCTTCCTTCTCCAGCCGCGTGTCTGTGCAAGGTCAGGTGCTCTCTAAAGACTTCAGTGAAGACAGCAACTACATCCTGTGTAGAAGCAGTTATGAGGATATATTTCTCTTTAATTAAGCCTGGCATAGAAAAGATTTTAAGAAATGTAAAACAGTTCCCATTTCCATATTATTTTATTTGGGATATTGAAGTTATTTTTCAGAGTGTTTTATGGTGGTAATAATTGTTATTTAAATGAATTAGTATGGGCGTGAACATTTTCTGTTTTCATTTCCACTAGGCATTGGTGGAAATTACATTACATATGCAGATAGACAGATAGATGACAAATAGATGATAGAATAGCTGGTAGATAGATGGCTGGGGCTAGGGAGCTGGCCCAGGGGACACAGCCTTTGCTTTGCAAACAAAAGGAAAACCCTAGACCCCGTATAAAAATGCTGGGTAGGTGTGGCGGCCTGCCTGTCATTCAAGTCCTAGAAGGCGGAACTTGGGAATCCCCAGAGCAAGCTGGCAGCGAGGCTGGCCCCAATGTGTGCTCTGGGCTTCATTGGCAGCCCAGGCTCACAACACTAAGGTGCACAACACTAAGTGAACTAAGGTGCACAACACTAAGAGCAATTGAGGATGAGGATGGTTCCTAACATCAGCCTTGGGGCCTTCTTGTTCATACAGCTTCACACACGTACACCCACCCACACACATACACCCGCCCACACGCAAACTACACATTCATCCCATGCACACACACATGAAGATAGATAATAGAGTCATGTAAACGAAGGTTGTCTTGGATTTTCAAAATTAACCCAAACTTAGCCCCGAGGATTCAGTCTTTGAAATTCCCTCTTCATGTCCTTTCACATATGAACCTTATTACTCATGTATGTGTATGTATTTGCATGCTACCTGCAGAAAACACTTTCTAAACTTCAAATAGAATCCTATCCTTTCTAACTGTATCTATCCCAGTTCAGTGAGTTCTCTGAGGATATATAGCTCGTCCTGTTTAGCACTGGGCTGGACTAACAGATTGCACCAAGGTGTTCAGTAAGCATTTCCTGAATTAATGCTTGATTAATCTCCATCTTTTCTCACTCTCAGCTCTACCTTCCTCATCAGGTCTGGATTTATAAAGTAGGTGGAAACTACTGCTGTAGTGGCACCTATTCCATATTAAATTACTTGTTTCCATCCTTGTCTGTCATGTAAGTGTAGAGGCGCTAGCTATTTCCTTTAATGTGTTGTTTTTCGTCTCTTACATTTTACTTTGTCTTATTTTGCTAACGGCTTCTTGAGATGAGTGCTTACAGCTTTCTTTCAAAGAGTAGCCCCTTTAAAGTCTCTTACAGAGAGAATGAAGGCCCCGGGAGGGGCAAATACCCGAAGATCAGTGCAGGATGTGGTTTGGGGGGGACTGTGACCTATGGCATCTCTAAAAGCATTTGTAAATGTGTTGTGCTGAAATGCATATTACAGAAAAAATATGAAACAGACTCCATTGTTAAAACATTACGCTGACCACTGTTGAATCCAGGTTATGGATGTATGGAAGTTCATATCCATAGTTTATAATGTTATTTGCCTAAACTTTCCAAATAAAAGAGTTAAAAAAAACCAAACAGGTTAGACTGACATGTCTAAGTATGTCAAATATTCCTAGAAATCTAACCACATTTAAAGGTGTCCGACTGAAGGAGGGGAAAACGTCACCAATGATGTGACTATTGTATGTGTGGAAAATCTGTGTAAACATAAGAAAAGCCAGTAGAATGAGTGGAACTACGTCAGCAGGCTTGGAAGATGTAAGCTCAGAATGGATATTGTATTTATGTGTCTGAGCAACAAGGTTCATCAGTTACAACTGAACAAAGTAGTGCTACGGTTGAAGATGGCATTTGTGTGTGTGCTGGGGGCGAGACGTCGAGGCCTCCCCCGGCCCGGCCAAGCAAGTTGTTTCTGAAAACATGCAACGCTTCTGAAGCAGTGTCTGGCCTCCTGCCTGGGGTCTGAGCTCTGATACACCTGCCTGCCATCTGCTGCCCTGATCACCGGAAACTGCGCCGTGCCCCATCTGACCTCGGACCTCCAGCCTCCTCAAGATAAAGTGTTACCAACACTGACCTTCACAGGGGCCTCAAATAGGAGCTTGTGGATACGTCTGGCCAAAGGGGTGGTACTCACATCCATTGGGAAATATAAAATATTTCTGAGATAAATTATAGAATTCATATGGAAGTGGAGAGAGATACTATGTTTATGGATCAAAAGACTCAGTATTATTACATTTTCAGTCCCTCCTACGCCTATCTACAGATGCAATGTAATATCAGTAAAAATCCTAGCAAGTTGTTTTGTGGGCACTGACCAGCGGATGCAGGCATGGGAGAAGGAGAGCAAAGCTAGAAGACCCCTGAGCCTGAGACCCCTGCAGGTGCTCGGGGACCAGCGGGGGAAGCTCAGCACAGACCAACACTGTAACTGCCCTTCCTGTTCTTATGCGCCTGTAGCAACCTGTCGAAGTCAAGTACAGGAAGAGGCTGGCTGTGACGGACAAGCTACGAGGACGCGGCCCTGGGACACTGCACTGCAGCGTTTCTTCTAGTGATGATGGCGCGAAGCTGAGCCCAACAGGCCTGGTGGCTGGACGCGCTGGCATCAGTGTCGCTTAACATTGCCGAGATAGCCCAGTCAGCTTCTGATGAGCAAGTGGACACGAGGCACACGCCCAGCAGAGTGGACTGCAGGATGCGCAGCTTAAAACCCACTGGGCGCTTATCTCTGGGTTTCTCACGCAGTCTTCTCACGCAGCGGCTTTGTGCAGTGTGGGGCACGGGAGCCAACAGCATTAACCAGAGGCGGCACCGAGAGGCCCTCGGAATCCAGTCTTTGCAGCAGACAAGACCAGCTCCACTGGACAGCCACATGCAAGAAAAAAAAAAAAAAAAAAGCAACCCACATGCGGAGTTTACGTCCTTCACACAAATGAAACTAGCGAGTTTAAGTGAGCAACAGAAGCAGATCCGAGGGGTCTTGCTTGGTACATTTCAGTAGGAGAACATAGGCTTGACACACGAGAGAGCTGGTTGGATCCCAGCACAAAAGGAGAAAGATGCAGAGGAGGAGGAAGAAGAGGAGGAAGAGGTAGATGAAGAGGAGAAAAATAAGAGCAGGAGGAGCTGCTGAGATCAACCACTAATCTACCAAGGGCACCTAGTACTAGCTGCAAGGCTGTGAAAAAGCAAAACTACAGAGCGAGTGAGCGGATCGCGCGTTGCTGCGAGGGAGGGAGGGGTGCGTAGGTGGAGCCGGGATGTTTAGAGCAGCGAAGCCGCTCAGAGTGACAGTTCGGGTGGCACTTGTCATGCTCGGAGCGTGCAGCAGTGAAGGCTGATGTGAGCCACGCGTTCACATGCCCGTCGTGACAGTGGCAACTTGGCTGTGGTGAGGGGTGGGCACGGGGGGGCAATACCTGCCTCTTGCACTCGGCCGTCTAAGTGGCTCTAAGAAACCGTCTGAAAAATAAGAGCTGAGTGTGAGAGATGCGAACGCAGCCCCCTTTGAGGAGTCTGGGACCAGTCTGGCAAGTGAGATCCCATCTTAGTAAGTAACCGGGTTCACGTCAACGTTTACACTGAACATTAGTGAATTAATGGGATGGCCGAGCATGCGAAGGCCTTCATTTCACCTGGCAGCTCTGTGTGCAGCGCACGTGAAGGAAGGAGACAGAAACCCAGTTTCTGAAAGTCACCCCCTGACACCCACACGTGTGTGGTGCTCATTTCTCTCTCTAACAAAATAAGCAAAAGAAATAGACTTTTTTGGTCTGTTATTTCGAGACAAGGGCTCGTGTGACCAGCCTGACCTGACTTGCTGTGAGCAGAGCCAGCCTAGAACTCAGGATCCTTCCATCTCTACCTCCTGCGTTCTGGGAGTAAGGACGTGTGCCAGCCGTGCCAAGATAGTCAGGTGTGTGTGGTGTGTGTGTATAGGGATATGCGTGATGTGCGTCTGTGTATGCATGTGTGTGTGCACATGTAGTGTGTGTGCGTGTGCTCCAATGTATGTGCCGTGTGTGTGTGTGTGTGTGTGTGTGTGTGCGCGTGTGTGTGTGTAGGCGACAGGAGGTTGCCAGGTGTCTTGCTCCCACGCTCTGCCTTACTTCACCAAACCTGGACCTTGACTCGTTGGGCTGAGCGTGCTGCCGGCCCGCCCGTGGTCTTCCGCTCTGCCAGAGGCCCAGTGCTGAGATTACAGCTGAATGCGGCCTTGCCAGGTGCTTACGTGGTGCTGAGGCTCTGGACCCAAGCCCTTACGCTTGTGCAGATGCACATCATCTGCCGAGCTGTCTCTGTACCGCTGGGGTCAACTGTTGTAAAAGCAAGGTCAGATGATGGGCTGCGCCGTGTCTAGAAGCTGTACTTCACAGATGCACAGGAAATCAGTGATGTGCTATGCTGTGTCTCAGAGCTGTACTTTATACACAGGAAATCAATGCTCTGTTATCCTATGCTGTGTCTAAGAGCTGTACTTTGTAGTTACAGAGGAAATCAAATGCTATGTTATGCTCTGCTATGCTCTGCTACGCCATGCTATGCGATGTCTGATACCTGCACTTTATACTTACACAGGAAACAGGCTGAAGGTAAATGGATAGGGAATGACCTACTGTGCCAGCCGATCACCCAGGAAAGTGAGTGACTAGCCTGCTACCAGCTTAGCCCGAGATAATGGGCACAGAAGGGGGACTTTCAAGCTGATGACGGGTCACGTTTAAGAGAAGGTATTAGTCACGATGTGTGGCACTTGTGGAAGAAGCTGCGGTCACACGGGACAAAAGCGGTGCAATCGGAGAGCACAGAAAGTTCTTACAGCCAGGATGGGGGAAAGAGCTGAGCACGGGGCGCCTCCCGGACTCTGCGCCTGCGGAGTAAGCAGGGGAGCGACGGGTGCGCCTCACGCATCCATCAGCGTGTTCTGGGCTACTAGTATTTGCTGTACTCCGAGTCTTGGGAAAAGAGCTGAAGATTACCACACTCACTTATTTGCATTCTCAGAGAAGACCTATACACACTGCTTTTATTTATAAATATGTGCAATCTATAAAAAGTAAGGTCACTAAAATTCTTACAAAATATGAATTTTTATAGGTACGAACATATATAAAGCTTCATCAATCCCAAACCACGCAAAGCAAATATGAATGATATTTCACAAAAAGCAGAGGTAAGTGTCAAAAGCCGTGTGTGTGTGTGTGTGTGTGTGTGTGTGTGTGTGTGTGTGTGTGTGAGTGAGTGAGACAGAGAAGAAATGTAAGACTGTTGATTGCAGGACTGTTGAAAAGGCCCTCAGTGGCAGGTCATGTTCGGGAGTTTATAATCAACATCAAGATGACAAGCAAGGAGAGAGACAGTATTTCCATTTGGCCTTTAAGAAGAGAGATCACTGAATTTGTGAGTGGTCAGGAAGTGGATAATGGCGCCTTGTGTAGAATTCTAAACATCTCACTAAATCTTAGAAATTGCTCTTTCAAAATGAAAAAGAAATGCGCCTCGGCCTATACTGGGGAAAAGCGATTGTTCACTCTCAAGTGAGGGTCCTTCTAGCTCCTTCTCCCAGAAACTGCTGCAAGAGTTCTCTTGGCTCTTTTTTCCCCTGGCTCTTGGCTGTAGTTATGATAGCGCAATTGCTGACATCCCCAAATTACAAACTTGCAAACTCTTAAGCAGCAGTGGCACGTGGTGGATGAAGCACATCTGTGCTCAACACGCAGTGAGTGACCCTGGGCCCATGTGCTGTTCTGATACGAAAACTCCTAGAAACCAACTACTTCTGGAAAAGGCAGAAATATCTGTGGTTTGAGAATAGAGGGAAATCCTTCTGCTTTCTCTTTTTATATTTTATCTGTTAATGGGAGAGAAAGAGAGAGAGAGAGAGAGACAGAAAGAGCGAGCGCAGGCTCACACCTGCAGATCCGCACATGGAAAGCACAGGACCATATTCACAGGTCGGCTCTGTCTGCTACGGGGGCGTCCAGAGATTGAACCCGGGCAGCGGGTTTGCAAGTAGATACGTTATCTGCTGAGCCATCTTAGCCTTCAAACTTAATCTCCAGTCATGAGGCGGGAAAACAAACTATTTGTTTCATTTTTCTCTATCTGGCCCTCAGCTCCAGGGAGACATTACCCTCCAAATGGGGCTTCTCTTTGGTCAAGATGGAGTTTATATTAACAAAACTTCTGCTGTATTTTCTGTAGCAGCATTTTTCAATTTAGGCTCTGGGGAGTGGCTAACCGGGCTGGGATGGTCCAGATAAAGGTTTCAAATTCATTTCTGTTTTCTGCTTTAGTAAGTATTCTTATGCAGCTTATTCCGGTCTTTGCCTAACTTCTTCCTTCCTTCCTTCTTTTCTTTTTCTTTCTTTCTTTCTTTTCTTCTAATGAAGATTCTGCTTTCTTCATCTAAACCTGTCCCTAAATCCTATGTGCCAAAACTCGGCAAGGGAGATGTAAAGGAGAAGTTCGAAGCCACGCAGAAAGCCAGGGAGGAACGAAACCAAAGGCGGTCTAGAGACGAGAAGCAAAGAAGAACAGAGCAGTTCATTAGAGAGAGAGAATGGAACAGAAGGAAGCAGGAGGTCGTTTCATTTTTATTCATTTTATTCTTCTGCAAATATTAGTTTTCTCCATTTCACTTGTTATTCACATTAGCATTTCATCTAAGCTGTGATTAGCTTGTCTATGTCACGGGCACATTTAATCTCAGCACACAGGACAGTCTTCTATCTCACTTTGTCGCTGTCTCAATTGCCCACAATCCACCGTGACCCAAAAATATTAAATGGAAAATTCATGCATTTTAAATAGATCTCGTTACAATATATTTGATAATTTTCCTATTTTATAATCATTTGTTCTTCTTAGACTCATGTTTCTAACTTGTAGGTCAGACACTTTATCAGATGACAAAGACCTGTGAATTATGTTTTTCCTACATGAACATATAAGAAAAAACATAGCCTACGTGACACCCCCCCCCAGGATCCATCAGGGAGTCCTACTAGGAGCCCCCAGCAGATAAAGGACTGCCATAATCTGATTTAGTCTAACTCGGGGACACGAGTTCACACTGATTTGTTTGACCATCTAGATTAAAGAGATGCTTGCTTCAGAGGATGAAGAGGAGACATCTAGTAAGGTGGAAAAAGCTTTTGTCCCAAAGCTGACAGGTAAGAACCTTGAAGGGTCTGTGGGAAATGAAATCTCAAAAGGAAAAAGTGTCAAATATTCTTCATGTATTCTTAGGAACGGTTAAAGGTAAATTTGCTGAAATGGAGAAACAAAGACAAGAGGAACAAAGGAAGAGAACGGAGGAGGAAAGAAAACGCAGGATTGAGCAGGATATGTTAGAAAAGAGGAAAATACAGCGCGAATTAGCAAAAAGAGCGGAGCAGGTATACACTCGCTATTAAACTGGAATTAGTCTCTGAAGCTAACTATGCAAATGAAAACTAATCAATATGTTGCATAATTAAAACATTTAATACAATATAAACGCTAACCTAAAGATATTAGGTTAAAAATGCAATATCAGCTGTCCAGAACAGGAGGACAGAATGTTTAAGGTGGAATCTGTTCTAGATCTTATCATCTGTCTATGTCCTTCCACTGCTACGATCCTCATTTTTCTTGGCTTGTTTGAGAATTTTATAGGAATAAAGGGCATTTTCGCACACAAATTGCTCATAAGCACCAAACCACATTCTGCTTTTTAATAGCCATACCTGCGGCCGGCTTTTACAGCAGTGTGCGCCTGACGCCTTACGTGCATGTGCCGTGCTGCTGCAGCTTCCGCTACTTTTTAAAAGTGATGGACAGACAGCCTATCCCATGTTTGCCCAGAAATTCATTAACCTGGACTTTGCAGATAACCTTTTCCTGATATGAACATCCATTTTTGATGGCAAATGAGGCTCTATGCCAGATTAGTTATTAAAATGAGAGTCTCCTATGCTGATTCCTTTGTACCTCTTTGAGGGAAGGAGGCCGTGTGCTTCTGATCACTGAAAAGGACCCTTCACTTGGCACTGAAGCGTCACAAAGAAATGGCCTTACAAAGTGAGAACCATAAATGATACCATACAGAGATGCATACAATTACAATCAAATTTGATACATGTATCAAGTCACAAATACACCAGTATGCGGACACATAATTAATCGGACATAGCTAAGTGAGAAGGAACTACAATCTGTAGACTACGTGGTGTTCTGCAGAATATGATGAGTTAAATTAAGGTTGTGTATAGAGCAATGTTAGTAATTTCATCCTATAAATACATAAAATCTCATTTTAACATTAAAGTGCATTTGCCACTCAAATTCAATCTAACAGTGTATCCTTGGGTATAAGGAGTGCCTGTCTGGTGGTCAAGAAGTCTTAATTCTTGTAGACACAGTCCACCTGCATATATAATACGGGAGAGTCCTGAATCGAGGGTAATGTGACCACCAAGATTAATTTCCAGCTCCTTAAGAGTCTAGGATCTTTCCAAGAACTTATGGATGTATTCTGTGTACTGAGTACTAGTGTCCAAATCCAATAAAAATTTTGCTAAAACATTGATTTGGTGTCTAATCTGGCCATCTCTGACAATATTCTGACAGGAAACATGAAATCCGTTCACTTCAACCAAAGAAGCTAAAGGTGAGGAAAGAGAATCTTGAAAAGGAAAGGAAAGGAAGTGGATGGGGGGTGCACAAGAAAGAGCTGAGAACAGTTCTTCACGGTGGCGTAAAAGCCCCCTGTTTTCTCAATGTGCCGACATCATAGCCCCATCCAGACGCACCCGTCCATGTTTGTTAGAAAAATATACTGGTCTTATCGTTTGATGTTTGCAATGGTTTAAAATGAACATAAAGAGCAAATAACAATAACAAACCACCAAGCACAAACAAACAAGCAAAAAGAGCTTCAAATACAATATACCATATCACATTCAGATCCATAAACCACAATAGCAGGGAGAAGCAAGCGGAGGTCGGTAATTTTAATGTGCACTTTCTATCCCTTAGTGTTTAGCTTCTTCCCACATCTCCTGGCTCTTTTTATTGAGAAATCAATGTGTTTTATACAGGAATGGTCAGCTTTTTTTATTCTGTAATTACTTTTAATGGTTTGTGACATTTTTCTTAGTATGATGAATCATTCAATAAAACTTCAACTATTTACAAAACAACAAATTATTCTGGACAAAAGAAATTATCTTGAATGTATAAAATTATTAGGAATAAAAGCCCTTAAGGATAAATATTAAAATATAAGGTTTTTAAAAATAGAATATATTCAAGGGCTGGAGAGGTGGCTCAAGGGTTAAGCCTCTGCCTTGCAGGCAGAAGGTCCTGAGTTCGGATCCTAGACCCCATATGTAGACGCCGGGCGGAAGCGGGGGCGGCCTGCGTTTCTGGTCCTGGTAGGGCGAAATAAACAAGGAGGAGGTGGAGGTGTCCATGGTGGTTCCCGAATTCGTCCGTGGTTCTACACACACACACATACACACGCGCACAATTGAATAAATAATAAATAATAAAAAAATTAAAATAGAATATGTTCAAAGTAATTGATTCTAGGAAATTAGGTTTCTGAGTAAAATGTATTATTTCCTTTCCAGCAGAGCGCAGGCATGAAGCCCAGATGGTAGCGCACACACCTGGCCCCTGCTAGGAGCCACAGGACAGTAGACGCTCCCTTCATTGCCTAAGGAAATACGTCGAGTCTTGCTGGCTCCACAAACAAATTTAAACAATAAACCATTTTTATGTTTTGAGTGTGGTGCTTGGCAGGGCTCTTGGGTAGATGGCAACATCTGGCTTTGTAGCCCAGGTGGCCTTATCCAGGTGCTCTCGCCTTGGCCTCCCAAGGGCGTGGTCATAGGCGCACACCAGCCGCCGACACCAGCCGCCTTCACCAGCCATCATGCCCGCTCTGTATTGTCAGCATGCGACAGTTATTTTTCTGCTGCTTCTGTTTGCTTTTCCTGAGAAGTCCGATTTCGCATTCTTAAAATCTCCCGTTTTCTTTTAGCACTCTGCTAAGATCACGCTGACCTAACGTTTCTTCAGACCAGTGGCCAAATTAGGCCCCGATTTTTAAAGGAGAGCCATTCCCAACTTTGATCTGTCAAGATTGGGAGAAAACCTCAGAACAACCAAAGGTTTTTTTCCCTTCTGAGCTAGCCGTATGTCTTTAGCTTATTTTACCTTTGTCTTTCTGTAGATAGAATCACATTGATTTGGCTGCTTATGATAGAGTTTCCTTTCGCTGGAGAAGGGTTAGAGGATAGAGGAGGGTTTCTGGGTATCTCGCTTAATGCTTCTAAATCCTTTTCCTTGTAAGCACATAGTCAGGTCAAGTTCCTGACATACAAAGGTAGGCTTTATCTTAATTTTTTTCATGATATGCTGATCCCTGCTTGTTGATGTCAATATCAAAAAGTAAAAATTAATATAAAGTTTAAATCCATTTAAAAGGACATTTGGCTAATTCCGAGCAACAAAATCTTTCAAGAGCTATGAAATTGAAATTTTTACCAGAAACCACAGCTAAATTACTTTTCAGCTGCATGTGTAAAGGCACCAAGCGCCAAGCCAACGTAATGTAACACTCTGACATTCTCATTCAATAGATTGAGGACATAAGCAACACGGGAACTGATTCAGCATCAGAGGTAAACAGACATTTCCTTTAATGAAACATTCACCCAAAAGTTTCTGATTCACAAATTACTTTGTAATTGAAGAAACACTAAGAAGGGCTAATCTTTTATTACAAGTATCACAGTAACAAAAAGACAAGAATGTGCTGTGACAGCAAGATTACACTTTCGCACCTTCCAGTGTACACTTCCTGAACTAACCTTTGATACACGCAGCGCTAACGCTTCTCACAGATTCCTCAGTTTCCCTGACCAGCTATGCTTTGTTCTCACATACTAGCAAAGACTGCAGTGGGCTTTACCATGACGCGATGTCCAATAACCACGAAAATCTTAGCTTCCTTTTTAAATCTAACGAAATTAAAAAGCAATTTGATGGTGTGCCTAGAATTACAGCAACATAAATTGGAAAAATGCCTATAACTTTTCTTTGTTTTGGGGGGGAAAGGCAACAATAAACTGGGTACTAAAACAAACTAAAATCAATTTTAAAACAATACATTTTCAGTATCTTAATAGGATAAGATGCTATGGAGTTTTAACTATACTGTAAGTGTTTAGTGAATCACTTGAATATTCAATGATTTTCTCATTAAATGCCAGTTTTATTAAATACTGAAAAACTTGGACAGAAAAACCATGGAGAACTTTTTTTGTATGTTTGAGCTGAACATAGCCATCATCAAATTGGTTCCAAGTGCACTCACATATATTAATTACCTTCTGTGGAATTTGTGTATCGATTGCTAAATCCAGGCAGTGTTACTAGTTTCGTTATTTAATCAGGTATATTAATTCCTTCTTTCGAAAGGTAGAATGCTTCTTGAACTTCTCATTAGTGAATTTCAGTAAAAGAACTAACAAGGCATAATGAATTCAGAGAAAGATAATTTAATAGTAATTGGTAAAAAAAAGTTTCTTTTTTATAAACTTGACAACAATGCAATGAAAATCACCAGTTATAGCAGTACCCATCGCTTTGGTTTCACTAAGACAACATATACTAATTATCTTTCTTAAAAACAGGACGGAGATGACTCGTTGCTTATCACAGTGGTACCTGTCAAATCACACAAAACATCTGGAAAAGTAAAAAATTTTGAGGACCTAGAGAAAGAACGAGAAGAAAATGAAAGGATTAATTATGAAGAAGATAAAAGAATGAGATACGAAGAGCGGAGGTCTCTCAAGGAAGCCAAGTGCCTTTCTTCCGTCATGGTAATGGTCCTGGGGGAAAGAAAGACCCTTTAGTCGGCAGCCTTGACTTTCTGGCTGACAGGTCTGTTCCACAGGACGAGGAAATGGAAGGCGAAGCAAAAAAAGAATCACTTTTTCCTGGAAAATTGAAATTAACTTTTGAAGAACTGGAGCGACAAAGACAAGAAAACCGAAAGAAGCAAGCGGAAGAGGAGGCCAGACAGCGTCTGGAGGAAGAGAAGCGTGCGTTTGAAGAAGCAAGGCGGCAAATGGTAGGCGGCGCCGCCCCCACCGTGGAGCACACTCCAGGGAGCACAGTCCTCTCTCACCGTGGAGCACACTCTGCTCACCGTGGCTCTGCCAGCTCTAGGCTTATCATAAACCCAGGGGGATCTTTCTCCATAGGGGACCTTTGCTTTTTTGCTGTGTAGTACAGGTTAGCCGGGAACTTAGATATAAGACTGCTTAGTGGCAGAGCACGTGCCTGGAGCTCAAAGCCCTAAGATCAATCCTCACTACTACAAAAGGAAATGCAATTCCAAGTCTCAGCTTTAGAATTTAAATGTGGGACAATCATAAATTTTTAGTTACTACAGCTTCTTGGTCAGCTTTCATTAATGACATTCTAACAATTATGTCTTAAAATTTTAATTTTCTAGACATTTATTTAAAGTGTTATTTCTTTTGATAACTGAAGTTTTTAGATATCACTAGTGACCAACCTAGTAAAATTGCGGTAAATCAAAAAATACACTTCAACTAAAATTTAAATGACATTAATAAATCATGAGATTTGAATTTTACATAAAGTAATTCCAGTAATAATCTTTTATGTTACTACTATAAGGAAAACTACATAGTTTATAGTAAGTTTATATATATTACCCAAATGACATCATCTTACTACCAAAACTCGGTACAGCGTACCTGAAGTTCAAGTTTACACAACTTTGATTAGAAAACTAATGTTCAGCATGACCCCCTCCCCTTAAAATACAGACCTTCTTTTTTTTTAAATCTTTTTATTTTTATTTTACTTATTTATTTATTTATTCAATTGTACCTGTGTGCGCGTGTGTATGTGTGTGTGGGTATGTGTGTGTATATGCATGTGTGTGTGTGTGTGTGTAGAACCACGGACGAATTCGAGAACCACCATGGACGCCTCCACCTCCTTCTTGTTTACTCTGCCTGGGGATTCACAGGCTCCGCCCTACCAGGACCAGAAACGCAGGCCGCCCCCGTTCCCGCCTGGCGTCTATACGTGGGGTCTAGGATCCGAACTCAGGACCCTCTGCCTGCAAGGCAGAGGCTGAACCCCTGAGCCACCTCTCCAGCCCCAAAATATTGACCTTCTTTTAATACTTAAAATCTTGAATGAGAAGGTCACTTGTTACAGATTTATTTGGAATAGTCTAAATTTGAATACTGCATCATATAAGAAATGACAGGCTGGAGACAGCGCAACAGGGGGACATCTGCTCACAAACCCGGAGGCCTGACTTCTAGCCCTGGAGCCCACGCAGTGACGGAGACTGTCGAGTCGTCCTTGTCTTCTACCCATGCGCTATTGCGCACATGTCTGTCGTCTGTCTGTCAGTATGTCTCTCCCTCTCAGTGTGTCTCGCTCTCTTTCTCTCTCTCATTTCTGTCTCTGTCTCTCCACTCAAGTGATTAAAAATATTTTTTAAAGAAGAATTTTTTTTAAAAAAGCAGCTTATTCTGGGCCTTTTCACTGATAATTCACTCCTGTCCTAGTAACGTAAGTGCTTTAAAAAAACTTTATTTTGCATGTGCGTGTGTGTGTGTGTGTGTGTATCAGAAGACACTGTGTGTCCCTGTAGAGGACCAAAGGAGACTTTGGGTCAGAAGCACAGGCTGACGCCATTTCCTCCTGGTGTTTTTATGTGGGACCTGAAATCCGAACTCTGCAGAGGCAGAGTCTTAACCCTTGAGTCATCTCTCCAGCCCATGACAGTGGTTCTTAGTAATGAATTGTTTCTCTGGTTAGGTAAATGATGAGGAAGAAAATCACGACACAGAAAGCATTTTTAAAGCGTTCCGCCCGGGAAAGCTCAAACTCAGCTTTGAGGAACTGGAGAGGCAAAGAAGAGAAGATGCACAAAGAAGAGCTGAAGAAGAAGCCAGGAGGAGGATAGAGGAAGAGAAGAAGGCATTTGCTCAAGCACGGAGAAGCATGGTAAGACGGACCTGTCCACATGCTGTGGGGCTCAGCTATGCGTGTGCGTGCATGTGCGTGCATGCGTGTGCATGTGTGTGTGCATGAGAGTGTGCGCACATGTTGCGCGCGAGTGTGTGTGTGTACACATGGTGGGACCGGTGAGTAATACACATTTACATCAGGATCACCATCCAGCTGTGTGCATGTGTGTCTGTGCACACAGGGGGAGGGGACCAGTGAATAACCATGTCGGCTTCAGGAATGCCCTCAAGCTGTGTGTGTGTGTGTGTGTGCGTGTGTGCACGCACCTGTGAGCATGCATGTGTGTGTGCCTGTGAGGACGGTAGACAGCCGTGCGTGTCATGCTCGGAGCACCATCGCCTTTCTGAGCGTGGAGCTCACCAATTCAGACAGACCGGCCGGGCGGCTGCAGCAGCCCTGGGATTATAGGTCCAAACTCCCGTGCCTGGTGTCTTATGAGTCACTGGGATGGAACTCGGGTTTTCACATGTCCAAGGCAAGCACTTACTGAGGTCTCTCCCTGGACCAACGATACAGCTTTTCTAGGATGTCAATGAAATTATGAGACTTTGAGCAATGCTCACAATTTGTGCCAAGGAAGAAAAGGGAAAATAAGTTTTAAAGTGGAATAACACCACTCTGTCAAAAATGTTTTCTTAGAATTTAATGTTGATTAAAATGCCTGGGATCGGCGAGATAACGGAGAGTAAAGATGCTCACAAGCCTGGTGATCTGAGTTCAGTCCCCAGAGCCCCCGGGGTGGAGGAGGGACCCACGTCCTAACACTGTTCTCTGGCATGCATACACCATGTGCACGTTCTCTCCCAAACAAAAAATCAATATTGAAATGTCATTCTGCTATAAAGGATTTAGTAGCATCTTCCTTCTTTGGAAGGCATGTTTTCCAGAAGTGAGTAACAAACAGGATTTCCCTATTCTTTCTCTCCTTCCTTTCTGTTCTCTGATGCCTCTATCCTTCCCCCATTTTTTCCTTTCAATTTTCATCCTCCTTAGCATGTAAGAATTGACCAGACTCATACCCACAATCTTTGGATATTAACACCTAACTTCACTATCTCTACATTACACTGCTTTCCTATGTTTCTGTATCTTAATGTTTGTAAAGTGACTATGGTATAAACAATTTCCGAGCAAGCAGGAACATGTGGACGGCGCTCTCGCAATGTTTTTTACTTCTGCGGTAATAACATGGGTTTTCCTTCTCCTGGATAAGCTTGACACACATATATCCGAAATATTTCTTTCGCTAATCACCCACCGATACGTTCATATCAGAAACACCTGCCTTCCTTATTAGGAATATTTCGAAGTTTGAATTCCAGCTTTGTTACTTAGCATTCGTGTTGACTCTAGACAAGTTGCTTTCCAGTTAGTCTGTTTCTTCATCTGTAAAGTGAAGGTACTAGTAAGAAGCTACTTTATGAGGTTACGGGAGTTCACTCAGTATGTGTAACGGTACCTAGAAGTTCTGAGCATTATCTCTAGTATTATTACCTTTTTACTGGTATTATTACTAATATCTAAGGGCTAGTATTTACTTAGAATTAAAGAGCTCCTGTCCTGATAGAGTTCATTCAAACAAGACCACGCAGGGGAAAAGTTCTAATTATAGTCCTCAGAATAGATGTTTTTATTCAGTTAGAATCCTGTCAGATTAATAAAATATAAATGTCTAATTCAAATCACTCATAGCCTAAGTAAAATAAACAGAAATCCTTTCTGCTCATTGGCAGTTACCATTTACCATTTCCTTCGCACAGAATGTCCGTCTCACCTTTGTAAATAATTCCTTCCTCATTTATTGTGCTGTACTTTTGAAAGTAGTTTGTCATCTTTTGAGTTTTAGTTCAATGCGAAACACTTTTATTCAGGAAATGTTGTTTCTGCAAGAAATAGTACCTTTTGTAGTATGCTTAATTCTGGCAAAAGTGATAAAAGAATTGTTTCATAGGCTTTAGATGATGATCCCCCTGAGATATATAAAACAATTTCACAAGAATCTCTTACACCTGGAAAACTGGAAATTAATTTTGAAGAACTATTAAGACAAAAAATGGAAGAAGAAAGACGAAGAACAGAGGAGGAACGGAAACTTAAGCTGGAAATGGAGAAACAGGAATTTGAGCAATTGAGACAAGAAATGGGAGAGGTGAGTTTCAAGAACCATACACTCAGAGACCGTTTAATTATTTGACTTATTTGCCTTATTGCTACATCGTGTAGTATTCACATGAAAGATCCCTGGTATTCTTTCTGTCAGACATGTCCTCATGATGTGTCCAATCCAATCTTTACAGTTGTCCAACATGAAATTGTGAAACTAAAAGCATGAGTTTTTTGTGTATTTTTTTCCTAATAACTTGTCTGCCTGTTTCGGGGTGTGAACTTTGTAGACGACAGAACAGAGGTTGGCTGTGTCTGTGGCTTTAGGTAGTTATGTAGATTTCTGGTAGTGTATGGACAGAAGGTCACTTTCTTCTGGCTACTTCCGCATCTCTGGAACCTGCCGCCAGCAGCCTTTCTTGTAAGGCCCCCCTATTCTTCCTCAGACTGGCCATTCCAGGTCAAACATGAACGGTTAGGGTACAGGGCAGGCCCTGCCCCTCGGGGATAGAGAAGCAGACCATCTCCGCTATAGATGGACAGCGCAGGGACTTTGGAGCTGCTCTTCACTCCTAAACCCTGAGTGACATCTCCACAGGGGGCAGTGTCTGGTGCACTTGCCATAGACTGGGGTAGCTACTTTCGCTTTCCTGCTCCAACTGTGCCTCAACCGTCCCTGGAAATATGCCGTGTGAATGGACATGTCAACAGGTACTCCAAAGTGTGGCCGTTCCTGAAATGCAGTTTGCCTGTGAGAGCTTACTTCAGATTATTCAAACGTAACATAGACCTAACAACATATACCTGTCAAATTCTGCTACCTACCAAATTACTTATTCTACTGTATCTGAGAGTTTTCAAGTATTGTAGTGCACTAGTTCCAAGGTTAGACTATCTGAGCAGTTCAGTCATTAACCAGAATAACTTAAAAACCATTTTGATATGATATATACCATAAGCTTGCTAATTTCTGGTACTTAGTGAGTTCTTCATTCTAAAAAGTGAAGGTAGTGAAAGAATAAAATTTTTAAATCATTGAGTCAGAAATTGAGACTGCCTTCATGTCTTCTCATATAAAAGTAATTATTGTGTATAAATTCATGTAACATAGCAAGTGAGTCGGGGCCAGAGAACAGCTTTGTGGGATCACCTCTCTCCTCTTGCTTTTCTATGTATTCCAGAGAGTGAGCTCTGTTGCTGGCCTTAGACAAAAGCACCTTTATTTAATGCACTGTGCGCTCTACCTCTTTCAGTGTTTAATCTCCTTTTAAACTCTAGGTCTACAAACCCTGAATACAAACGATGTTTAAAATTTCCTGCATTTAATTAGAATTCAGCCTAAGTATCACAAAGGGCTACTAGTAATAAAGACCCGGAATAGCAGGACGGTAACACAGGAATTAAGGCCTGCGATTGCTTTTCTCTTGTGTAACAAAGCATAAAACTGAAGGCGCAAGTGGGAGACATGTAGGAATTTGCCCCGCTACATTTTCAAAGCTGTTGTAAGCTGGGTATTGAGCGACAGGTGTCTTTATGAAAGACCCCCATAAAAACAAGGCTGGAAGCGCTGACCCACGTCTTGCTCTGAGCCCTTTTGGCTCCATCTCTGCCTCCCTCATAAAAGCTGCCTGTAACATTTCTATTGACATTTAACAGGGTATTATGAACTCTTAGGGAACTTTAGCCACATGCTCTGAAAAACATTTTAAAGAAATATTTTTTGAAAATCTCAGATTTATAATGCCATTTTTAGGAAATTTAGATGTGTATTTGTTTTTTCGGACTGCAAGAAAATAAGGGTTAGCAAGCAACCTTTTAGATAGTTTACCATCAGTTACAGTAGCCTTCCATCTGCAGTCTCCTTTTCTGTGTTCTTGCCTCGCCCAGGACACACCTGACCACTGCGCTGGGGACCTTGTGTTCAAGGATTTAACTGCAGGTCCAAACCCAAGGGTAGTGATGCTCACAGTGTGAATATGCCAAAGAGAAGCTGTAAAATAATCCCTTTAGGATTCTTGACTTGATATAAGAAAATTTGTATATTGAGGCCGTTCAGTTCTGTGATTGTTCAGTTCTATGGTATGTTCATTTCTAAGATTAAAGTTTTTTTTTTTTAAAAAAAACTCATCACATAGGATTTGGTTTTATCTGGTGCTCTCATTCAGAGGGGGAAACTAATTCAATTTGCTATAAAAATGAATTTTTTGAAGGAAGAGGAAGAAAATGAAACCTTTGGATTGAGCCGAGAATATGAAGAATTAATCAAGTTAAAGAGGAGTGGTTCTATTCAAGCTAAAAATTTAAAAAGCAAGTTTGAAAAAATCGGACAATTATCTGAAAAAGAAATACAGAAAAAGATAGAAGAAGAACGAGCCAAAAGGAGAGCAATTGACCTTGAAATCAAAGAACGAGAAGCAGAAAACTTCCATGAGGTACATTATTTTGACATTTAATGTTTATGCATAATGACTTCACCAGAAATAACACTGACTGAAGTTTTAGTACTTACGGTTAGCTACTGGTGTATGTAACAATCTGGAAACTGAGTGGCTCATATAGTACTCAGAATCTAAGGTGGGGGACAGTTGGGGATAGAGTAAGGAATAGAAAAGGATAAAACCCAGACATTACTAAAACAGAGTAAAGGCTTGATGCTCTGAAAATGCTTGAGCTGGAGGTGTGGCTAGAAACATCCAGGTTCTAGTGGAAGCTACGCAGTGCTGATCACGTGGCACGAGGCGGTGAGAGCTGCAGGCCAAGCTTAAGCATGCAGTCTCGCCCATCCAGGTGGTAACCATGGGACCCGTGTTCTCTTCCAGCTTGCTGAGTGAGACTCGCCCCACTTTTCTACCGTGGTTCAGGGCTCAGGCTCCAGCCACACACCTTGTTTCTGAGAACAGCCAGGAAATAGTTATTTTCTTGGCCTGTAGATAGCATGATGTTCAGCCTTCAGGTCCAAGCTAAATACCTTTGTATTTGTTAAACATTCGTACGTTAAAAAAAGAACAATCGTTGCAAGGTAAAAGAGGTATTCGAAGTCGAAAGACAGAGCAGGCAGAAGTTGTACTAATTCACAGAGGGGTGAGTGGGGAGGGATGGAAACAAGGACTTTCAAGCAAGACCCAGCATTCAGTCGTGCACGTGTGTGATAGTCATCGAAGGGCTTTTCACCTTACAGGATCGTAGCAACAAAACAATGCAACAGTCATTCTTAGAACAGAGAAAGAGTTTACTAAAGCCTGCGATCACGGTGAGGATGCAGGACAGGGAGGAGGCAGACAGACCCAAGGGTGACATGGCACGTTAGGATCTTGAATTCCTGATTATTTCTTCTAATTCCCCACCCAAGATTACAACACTAACACCAGGGAAACCAGACGATGCCAGAGAACTGGAAATGGAGAGGGAACGAATAAACCTTTGTGTAAGGAGCCTGAAGACGTTCTGAACTCAGAGAGCAAGAGCTCGCATGCTGTGAAGGGCAGTAGCTGAAAGTAGCTAGTGGTAGAAAACGGCACTGTTGGCCAGGGTGGTGCAAGCTGACATCGAGTCTTTACACACCGGAGACGGTGATGTTCCACTGGGCCTGAGGACTCTGGCCTACAATCCCATGTGGGAAGTGGGATGGAGCGACCAAGGTCATTTGAATACTCAGCAGGGTGTCTGGGCTACAACAGCCTGGACCAAAACTAAGTCCAACCATGATGCACTTGGTTCATCTTTATAAAAGGCAGGATGACAACAGGTGTTAAGAGACCTGCTTCTGGCTCCTGGGTGAGATTAGGACTCAGACCCCACTACCACATTCAGTAGTTTTCTGCAGAGGACATTTAAGTCTCTTTTCTATTACTTCTTGGATTAAAGGTTACTAGGAAGCCTCTAGAAACATTAGTGGTAGTGAGAACGTGCAGAGCAGGATCCTCTCCAGCTCTGTGAAATGTTACAGCCATATGGGGATCTCTCCCCAAATTCCATGAGTACCACAGACAGAACTTGCGTGTCTGTGGAGGCCCAAGGGCGACTGGGAATCATCTCGGGTAATGCGGGGTTTCCCAGGCTCTGGCCGCAGCACAGCATTAACGCCTTAACGTTGGGCCTTTTCCTTTCCTCATCTGTCAGGTAGGCGTGCCTGACTACAACCAGGGGGCGGTGTGGCGTGCTCCTCCGGCACAGCCTCCCAACCCTTCACTGTGTGCTCCCGAAGTGGGCTGGCTCTGGCCCTCAGTGTTCAGAGATGTCTGTCCCCTACCTGAGCCCTCAGTCCACTCAGCATGGCTTCCTGAGGGTTCCAGAAACATCGGCCTGGCATTTTCAAGGTTTCAGCAGAGATGGCACCACTGAACTGATTGCGTTCACAAGCGATTCCTTTTGCTTACTCAATACCTTATTTCTAAACACAGGTTTTAGGCAGTTGCATGTCATTGTGAACCTCAACAAGCTTTTATGCTAAATCCTAGATGGCAAGTTAATTAAATGGGATCCAGCAAGAACAGCTGAACTGGCCTAAATGCTCAGTTGGTAAACATATGTGCCTAGTATGGATGGCTCTTTATTCGTCTGCATCTCATGAGTAACTTGCTGTGATCATGTCTGCTTTCTTAATGCAATGGTGAGATCAGAAAAATCACTCACTGGCAATAACAGCAGCCAGACTTATCAACCCAAGGTCACAATCAATCGAGTGTATGATGTTCTGGGTTAGTGTAAAGCTTGGGATTTGAGTTGAAAGATGAATTTCGGTACTGTAAAATTTAAGTGGGAGATTTTCAGACACCTCTCCGCCCTGCCCGCAGCCCTCTGGTTGGCCGCTCAACTGGCTTTTTCAGCCCACCGTGAGCACAGCACGGGCGGGAGAAGCAGATGACCTATTCACGTGCTAAGCTCTTGTTAGTGATCGCAATTTCTGACTTGGTTTCTTTTAAGGAAGATGATGTCGATGTAAAACCTGCCAAAAAAAGCGAGGCTCCATTTACGCACAAAGTAAACATGAAGGCGAGGTTTGAACAGATGGCCAAGGCCAGGCAAGAGGAAGAACAAAGGCGAATTGAAGAGCAAAAGTTGCTCCGAATGCAGTTTGAACAAAAAGAGATTGATGCGGCATTACAAAAGGTACCCAGCTCGACAGTGGCTCAAGGGTGCTCTTAAGACATACGGGGCTTAGAAAGTGTCCTAACAGCTTAAGTCACTTAAATGTTTTGCCAAATACCACGACCATGTCAATCTTTTGGGGCTGGGCATCAGGCAAAGGCCTTCGATGCATGGCCCTCTAACCCCTAGCCTGTTATTGAATCAGTCCTCTGAAGATGCTCTAACAGGCTGCAGAGACGGCTCAAGGTTGAAGTCTCTGCTTTGCAAACACAAGGACTAGAGTCCAGATCCCTGATCAACGTGAAAATACCAGGCTGAAATGGGGGCAGCCTGTACTTTTCCTCCTGAAAGGCAGGCCGTGGGAAAGCCCAGAGCAAAGCAAACAGGAGGAGCTAGAGACATCCAGGATGATCCTGTCACCCTGACCTCCCCAGGGACACGCAACAGAAAAGCTGTCACAAATGCCAACCAGAACCTTTACCCTTGTTTTAATACAGAAGAGAGAGGCCGAGGAGGAGGAGGAGGAAGGCAGCGTCATGAATGGCTCCACTACCGACGACGACGAGCAGTCCCGATCAGGGGCTCCATGGTTCAAAAAGCCTCTAAAAAACACATCTGTTGTAGACAGTGAGCCCATCAGATTCACCGTCAAGGTAACAGGAGAGCCCAAGCCAGAAGTCACATGGTGGTTTGAAGGAGAAATGCTGCAGGACGGAGAAGACTATCAGTACATTGAAAGAGGAGACACTTACTGCCTCTATTTACCGGAAACGTTTCCGGAAGACGGCGGCGAGTACATGTGCAGGGCCGTCAACAGCAAGGGCTCGGCAGCCAGCAGCTGCATCCTCACCATCGAAAGTAAGAAGTCATCAGCTCTCTCAATGTGTTCCAGTTAAGTATTTTTTCCCACCAAGAAAAAAAAATAACTCTTCTTCTCTCTTTTAGCTGACGACTACTAGGCTTCCTTCTCTTCCTCTGGGAACTTACTCTCCCAACTTTCTTACTGCATCCATCTTTTCTGTGTGGGGCCAAAAAGGAGAGCAGAGGCCCAGCAGGCGGGCTGTAGGCATGAGAACAGCGGCGCACCTACAGAACGCCTTCCTTTCTGAATGAGCACATCCTCAGACGACCAGGTGTGAAACAGGAAATTACTTTTAATGAGTATTGTTATCAGATTCATCACCTAACTGGGGCAGGAAAATTGCTCCTTCTAACAGAACCTAAAACACAGGTGGTGATCTATTTCCCAAATTTGTAGTGATTATGTATGAAGTATGCATAATATTTTGCACGAAGACCTTGATTCATAGCTTTTATATCTAAAATCAGACTGAAATACGAGATGATGAAATTGGAATTTATCAATGTAAGTGGACTTTCTTGGTGTCAAAGCCTTTCTGAAGCAGATAAGTGATGGGGTGAGGGCACCACTCTCTCCATGAAGGGAGAAGCAGGGGAAACAGCAAGGTAGAACTTCTCAGAACAAAATCTCACACCAGTGCTGTGAGTGTGACGAATACTTAACATTTTTAATGTGTGTAATATAGAATCATAAAGCAAATTTATGCTATGCCTGTCTGAACTAATTACATTTTAATGAGAAATTATATTAGTATTTCACGTAGGAGAAAATGTTTTCAACATAATTAAAGGTTTTTAAGATCTAAAGAGGATCAGATTTAGGAAAAGATAGTATAGTCTTCACTCTTAAATCCTAGCTTTAAAAAACAAGTTTGTAAATAATTACCATCTTCTATTATTGAGTTGTTTTATATTTTAATTTCCTGGGAGACAATTTTATTATATTATGTAAACCCATAATAAAGCTACTTGTGCATTAAAAAGCCTTTTCCTTATTTTACAGCTGTCTGCAACTGATTTCAAAATCAGCATTTTCTCACACCTTTAAAAAGACAGAAACACAAAACAATTATTTTTACTGAGTATGTATCACAGACACAAAGAGACAAAGCACTCTCATACTATTTACCAATGTACATTTATTATTTTTTTATTAAGGAGACCATAATACAAAATTACAGCATTCATGTGTCCTTTTACATACAATGTCATTAAAGTAAATGCTAAGCCACAGTGTGTAAAGTATTCAATTTACCTCAAGTCCAAGCTGCATCTCCCTAAGACACTGTTCCCATCACAGTAGCCATTTTAAGCCAATCTTCTTTTTACACACGGGTAGTTTCTGTAGAGAACACTTTTCTCAGGACGAAAATGCATCAAGCATGCATAAGAAAAAAATATATATTCGCAAATACATTTAAGAGTTCTTTAGGGGTAAATAAAACCTTGGAATATATTTGCTTCTTTAAAGCACCAATTGAAAAAAAAATCATTCAAAAGATTAAATTGTAGTAAAGGTGACTGATTAAACAAAAAAATAGGGTTATTTTCAGTCAAAATTATGAAAATGCATTTTAAAGTGAGACAACTTGCAGAAATACATATGAGACATCCTCAGTGATTATTAGCAGCACCACAATATTACTCTAGGCCACACACAACTACTTCTAGGAAGAGCTGGTTCCACTGGCAAACTATTCAAATGCAATGTAAGCACTTACGTATCTATCCCTACACCCTTCTAAGGTACCTGTATCTCTATCTCAACCCACTCTAATGAATTGACTATCAAGAGAGCTAAGAACAGAGTCTACAGTGTTAATAAACTGGTATCAAATCACATTTTAGTATAAAAATGACTTACATTAATTAAAAATCAAAGTGTATGCATTCCTGAAACAAACATCAAATCAAAGAATTCTAAGTATTACCACAGTAAGATGTCATTTAAAAAAAAGGTAAAATCTTAATTTCATCCTCACTCTAAATTGGCATTTCTCTACCACACTTAATGTCCACTGCATTCAAATCAACTGTCTCACCTTTTTGCTTTCCATTTACTTCAAAATTAAGGTTAGCGCCATTTAAGATACTTAAAGTATAAGAAGTACTATGGCAATGAATTACTAAATTCAAGATAGAAACAATGCCTCAGAATCTATTAGCATTCAACTATATTTTCTTTTATAAAAATACAAGCTACAACTAATCAAAACTTGACAGGATAAAGGTTCAAAGAGCCCCTTTATATTATCAGTTTCAACATACCTACCTATCAAACACACATGCATATAAATGTGGTGCAGTAACTATAACTTAAGAAATTTAACAGTTCATGAACATTTAAGTGAATAGCACTTTAAAATGAAAAATGATCAAAAGCAGAATACACCCTGTACCACATGATGTACGGGAATACATTCATATTCTCAATTGCGACTCGCCAGTTTACCTTCTACATTGAGCCCTTCTATGGTCCATGCTCATCGGCTCACCAATGGCATACACTCAAGATTCCTCTTATGGGAACTATCTCAGGACCTGATCTTATGAGCTATGATTTGGTGCTTGCGGCATCTTCAGCACTGTGTGTGAAAATGAAGGCAGTATTTTTGAATATTTTTCTTTGTTGCAGAGATATAAGCAGGAGTTTTAAAAAGGATCAGCACATTTTAGAAATTGAATAAACAAATGTCTGATAAGACATTCATCTCAATTCAACAAGTGAAAAATCTATAAGAACACACATTTTAAATTGGCAAAAAATAAATGTATCATCAGTTACTAAAATATAAATCAGAAAGCATTGGTTGCTACACAGATTACGAAAGATTATTTGCTATACAGTTAACATTTCACTGATGCACATGCCTTTCATCAAAACATACTGCCAGTATTCTTTGTCTTTCCTTTTCCAACATATATAAAGCTTATGAAAATAAATTTTAATAGGAAAAAAAACACAATAAAACTGACTCACAAAATGTTCTTACTAAATTACTACAGTTGTGGTAAAAAAAAATTAAAGGTAACAACAAAAATTCATATTCCTGTCAACCATATAAACAGACTGTGAAGGCTGTTGAGGTTTTGAACCAAACAATTTCCTAAATTTTTGAAATTATGCAGTGTCCTTTCTTACTGAAACACTTCTCTTACTACTTTGTGGGAAAAATACAAAAAGATTGGGATGTTGTTCATTTACAGCACGATCTACTAAAGTTTTGACATAGAAACAGTGAACCAGAAACGTGAACAGTTGCTTGAACAACTTAACGGACTTTCCACTGAAGTGTCAGCATAACAACAAAATACATTGGGGAGCAGAGCAGATTGCTTCTGAGTACACAAGCACAAAACCTCACAGGGACAACATTAATGTACTGAAATCGTTATTGATATATATGTCCTTAGGTTGTGCTTACCTGTGCTTTGTGCAGCAGAACCTAAGGTGGAAGGTCTGGGAAGGCACTGTGAAGTATAAATAATTGCACTGTTTGCAATTAATAAAGATTTTAAACCTTAAATGAATCAAAATCAACAGCCTCCAATTCGTGAGCTATGATACTGAATTCCACTGAACTATTTTCTTCAGTTAAATTAATAAATGCACCACTTTCCTAAAAGTCATCTATACAACAGTATCATGCAAAATTCTGGTATTGTTCATGTTCAATACCCTATTCTTAAAGATAATAGATAACTAACTCCTTAACTCTTAATCTTCAAGCTACAAACTATATATCCAAATCTAAATAAGGGTAAGGGAAATCACTCTAAATAACATAAAACAATAAAAAACATTTCAAAACTTCCACAATGAACTATACTGCTATTTTCTTCCCTGCAGGCAAATCTCAACATTCATGTCCTTGTACATGCTCCTTTAAAGTATATTCAGAACAACACATGGTGCTCCCTACAAAAGACAGAACTTAATTTATGAAGTGCTGTTATTTTAAGTGCTACATTGTGTATCATTTGCAAACTGAAAATCACTTGTCCTTAAACATTTCAAGTCTTTCATATTAAGATATGCGCATTTTATACTGAAAATCACTAAGGAGCACCAGTAATACTTTTCCACTATGTTAATGATCACTTTTCTTTAGCTATAGCTAAAGCATATCAAAAATACTTACCCATTAAGCTCACTTAAAAAAAAATACAGAACTATGTATTATTCTATATTATGAAGCAGTTATGATTTTCCAAGATATCAGCACTGTATTCCAACATAATATTCACACAAAATATAGCATTTGCATTATGTGGAACATTGACAAAAAGATACTGTTGAATCGCAGTTCATCGATTTGTCATTGTGATGTACTTACAGTGCAATGCTCCTTGAAGGAACACAATCAAGGATGATACACAGCACAGTCCTCCTCACCCCTACAGAGCTAGTTCTATACTGGCTGGATCAAACCTGCACTTCAACAGACAATGGCAAGACAAGACTGTATTTGCATGTATTTGCATGTTGTCTAATATATTCATATGCAAAGAGCCCACAAATATGCAAAGAGTAAAACAGCGGGTTTCAACAACGTATCAGAACTTCAGCAAGAGTGTTATAGAGTATATTAAAATGACTTCAAGTACACAGAAATTACTTTGATTCAATGACTGGACTTGTGCAATTACAAAACAAAGCTTATCTATACTGCAAAAAAGGAAAAAAAAAGAAAGGAAAAAAGCTTGAAAGTTTCCATATCCCAAATGGCAGATGCAATGTAGCTATACTTCATACTATTTACTTTTCTACCCCAAATTCAGAAAGAAATAAACTACTATATACATTGAAAGAGTGCTTTACAAGAAAAAAAAAAAAAAAAAGAAACTGTTCTTATTAAATTCACTGTCTGAAAACTGTTTAAAATTAGTTATGCTGAAACAGTCTTGGAAATCAAGTAATTATCATATTAAGAACAGAAAGGTTAACTTATAGCAGCAGTACAGGTCTGAAACAGTGGTCATATATAAAGGAAATTTCACTGTTAATGCAATGAAGTATGCTAAAGATCACTGTACACATGCAGGTTTTAATCAAACAGAAGGAAAAAAACTGAAGATATCAGGATTACTTGTGCTGAAATAGCCACATACAATGGAAAAGATCTTCCAATCTACCACTAAACTGCAAGGGGAGAAAACATGCCAGTGTTTAAAGCTCAATCATTCACAGGGAAAGCTTACATACTGTGTATATGTATCTTAATTTATCACTGCTAAGAGTTATGAATCCTTTACCCACATATCCAACTTACCGACACAGGAGGTTTCATATCATTTATTGTAAAGCACAAAACAGGCATTTTAAAAGTGAAAGTATACATTGAAAAAGTACATTTATATCACAAAGCATTGACCACATAATAGTTGCAAGTACATTTGCTGGAATGTGCACATCTACACTGAATACTAAAAACAAACCAATTTCCATTTCTACACAGAAATATCAACCTCCTATCAGTAGTAATAGATATTTTGTACATTTTCAAAAAAAAGAAAGAAAAAAACACTACTTTAAATCAAAAACAAAATTAAGATCTTCATCAAGTCGTCTGCATCCATATATTTAACAAAGGTTTTTTTCCCCCACACAATGAAGCAAATACTGTATTGTCCACTTCTTATTATTGGCCCTGTGCAGAAGAGATACATAAGAGATACACAAAAAGTTAAAGAAAATCCTTTAAATGGAGCTAATTCAGGAGTGAATCCTTTAAGAAAGAAAAACTGGTTAATATAAATGGTGGTGGCTTCTTGCATGATTTGCAAATCCCTGGGGGAAGAAAATTTATTTTTAAAATCAAAGGCATTGTAGAAATACTCAGCACTCAGATGCCAGAAAGCATTATTAAAAAACAAAAACCCCGAGCATACCACAATCTCATTTTTATACTTTGTCAAATAAAAACTAAAAAGGTCAACATATTCCCAAACAGACAAACATGCAAAAAAAAAAAAAAAAAAAAATGATCGGAGTGGGAAAAACAAAAAATCCAAAAACAACAACAACAAATTAGCAAAGTTATTATACCTGAGGAGCTGGAGGGTGCTGAGGCATTCCTTGGGGACTTGTCTGGGCATAGTAGGCCGCCTGCTGCCGGTAGTACTCAGCCCAGGCCGCGCTATAATCTGGTTGACCACCGGGTGGAGCTCCAGTAGGAGCCGGAACTGCTTGACCTTTGAGAAACCAGAAAAACTTTGTTGCTACATCCACTGTGGAAAGCTCTGCTCTCTCTTCTGAAGAAAACAGTACCACATGTCTTACACTATTCCTCCCAAGCCTTGAGTCTGCCTTAACCCTGAAACTCTAGCAACTATTCTAGAGTAAGTGTAGGTCACAGGTGCTGAGGGGCAAAACTTCCTGTCTGTTCTGGAGCCAGACTTGGACTTCTCGTGTCAACTTCCAACTGCTGGTATTTCAGGCATGTGCTATGGAACCTCATGCTACTGTTTTTCTAAAATATTCATTGGTTAAAAAGCAGAGAGAGAGAGAGAAGAGAGGGAGAGAGAGAGAGAGGGAGAGGAGAGAAGAGGAGAGGGAGAGGGAGAGAGAGAGAATAGACTGAAAACAAGCTTTTTTTCTTTTTGCCTTAAATCATAATTTTTGGCCTTTGACAACATCACTACTAATTCATGACACAGCAAACCCTACACAAGTTTAGCAAAGGTGCAGACTCAGGCACACACTGTGTTCTCCTTGTTCCAATGGATTCTGGTGTTGCACATAACTGCAACCTCCATAACAGGGACAAGGACAGCAGGAAGTCCTTGGAGACCTGGACCTGGTCTTTGATCCATTTGGGTTGCTTTTTTCTTCTTTATTAATACTACTGGTCTTAAATTATAAGCCCTCAACGGAACTGCAAAGGAACTTGAAGGCCATGACATGGAAAGGACTTGTTGCGTTCCTATCACGGTTCTACTAAACATAATGTAGCATCTGACATAAAAATCTCAGCTTTCACCAGAAATTTTCTCTAGGCAGGGTGACATTTTGAATTACATAACTGGACACAGTACCCAAATCCTGCAAACAGGACCGAATGGACTGTGAAAACAAGTGCATTGAAACATATTGTTGATGGCATTGCTGAGAATATGTGCAGTAAGCTGGACTGTAGTTTCCTGTGAGTGGCTCCTACATGAAACAGGTCAACATAGCACACGAGGCCAGCTCATGTTTGCTGCAGTACGTTCCATTGTTTTAAGGTTTAAAAGTAAGAGGGAAAAGAACAAACTTTCCATTCAGTTCTTTAGCACTGCTACGAAGTACAGACAAAAGGCACACAATGAAAGCCACGAATGAGCAGAAATGTAAGATTAATCTTAAAAATGAATAAAATCACTCTCATTTGAACAGAAATACTTATTTCAAACACTACAAAAATTCTCTTCCTTTCCATAAATAACTTCTCTCCAAGAATCCAGCACTTTGGCTGCATAAGGAAATATACTTAAGCAATCTGAAGCAAGTTCGTTGTCATCCACTGTCTCCTGTTAATCTAAACCTTTTAAAAGCAAATAGGGACCAAGAGTGGGAATCTCACTTCAGCTCTCTGCTCTTTGCTATAAGACAGTCATTTCAGGGCCCAACAATGATATAAGGCGAAGACACCGGCAAAGAATTCACTAGACTCCAATGTCCCCTAAGAACCCGAGTTCCCAAACTCAGATGTCAGTATATGTTAGTCCTCAAAATTTGTCTAAGAAAAAATGCTTTTTGTCCAGTTGAAAGCAGATAATAGAAGATTTCTCCCTGCCCCTTTTAATCACATACCTCCCTATACTGGTCCCTTTACTACTCTTTATGTAGTTTTGATAACAGTGTTTAGCACTAGCAGAACATTATCTAATTATTTACATTCAGCTTAATATACCTTAATTTCGCCTAAAAAAAAAAAAACAAGATTTTTCCCTAGAGTTCACCTGTAACACGATGTTTAAGATCCACCCTTGCTTCAACAATACATTCAACTATCCACCTCTTTACTGCTTTGCTCTGGGTTCCCAGGCTCCGCCTTCTAGGGCTGGAGTTCAGGCTGCTTTGATTTCCCTGATGCAGGATCTGGGATCCGAACTCAAGTCCTTTTGCCCGCTCTTTTCCCTCTCACTCTGGTCCTCTGCCCATACCAGTTGCCCACATCCGTCAGGTCGACACTTACTATTCCAAGGGCTTTTTTTCCTGAATGACTCCCTCCCTCCCCAATCCCCAGGAATGATGCCTCTCTCCTGGAAGGCATTGGCCACACAAGCTCCTCCCACTCTAGAACCTTCCTCTCCTCCATTATGCTGCTATCCTTAAGGCTTTAATGCCTCAATACCATGTAAAAGAAAAGTTTTCTCGGTGCAATCCTGGGAAATTCAGATGTTTCAGTAAGAAGCTTATTATTGCTAGAACGGAAATGACAAATTTATTGCCTGCTAATGGAGCTCCTGAAATTAGTGCAATATCCAAGACAGAATCTGGCATCCTATAGCAATGGAGGATGACCATGAATTCAAAGTTATCCTTAGCTACACAGTGATGCAAAGCCCAGAATGAGCTACGTGAGACTCCACCTCAAAAAGCCCACTCCTAAAAGAAAAACTCCAACAACTGTGCTGGCTTGGCCGAATGAAGAGGGTATCTGGGGGCTGAGAGGGAGCGACACTAGGATATCTGCTCAGGACACACACACACACACACGACACTAGGATATCTGCTCAGGACACATGGACACACACACACACGGACACACACACATGCGAAAACACATTGGAGACCAAACAAGACTTTGTGTGTGCTGGCCAAGCATTCCACTAACTAAAGAAAAATGCTTCCCTGGTCTAAAGAAAAAAACGAAGACTCATCTGGATGTTCCTCTTTGCTAAGAAGCCATCATAGAACCAGACAGAACTATGCAAGCTACTGGGGGAGAAAAGCGGCCAACGCTATGGCTCATCCACCTGTGAGAGCTGCAAACTGCAGCAATAACCACTGTGGCAAGAGGTGGCCATCAGTGTGATAGTACTATAAATATCAAGGGGCAACTAACAGCTTTCTGATTGGATTTAAGGCCCACTTTTCCCAGGGCTATAAACCTATGACAAGACTCTATAAAAGGGAAGTACAATAGTCCCTAGGAGGGTGAAAATTATTAAAATTTAGCTATAGGACATCATATTGAACTGCCTTTTAAACATGTATCATTATACGCATAGATTGGTAACGTTTAGCACTTACACTAGAACTTTCTTTTTGCACTTTTTATTTCAGAAAATCACAAGTGGCCAAAGAACAGAAAACAAGCAAGTGCAGACTGCTCAGGCTAAAAGGACATCTAAACCAGCTCCCAAGCCCACGGCTCAGGTACACTCAGACAGCATCTTCTGGACATGACAGGGCTGTTGCACCATGAATTATTTCCTAAGACCTACCCGGGATTTGTACTACCAGTTTCACCTTGGAAGGGGAAAGATCTCAAGAAGCCCACACCTTTCTGAAGACAGTTGAGGGGTAGGGCTGGATAGTGAAGATGCTTTTCCTAATGATATGTCCACTGGTTAGGATTCACTGCGCAGCAGTGCTCAAGCACATGCATCAAAGGCAATCAGACGGAACTTGGTGGCTACACATGCCAAAAGACTTGAAAATTGGAAGGAGACTGGCAGGGGAGAGAGGTTGTAATGGGAAAAGGAAGGAATCGGATGGGGAATTAAAGTGTAACAATATCACAAATTCAGTAATTTTATGCATGAAATTAAAAAAAGTAAAAAAGAAAAGTGTCTAACTCTATTACTCTAGTCCTGTCTTCCGTTTTCTGTCTTTCTGTGTGTGCGCACGGAGGCCAGGGCTGCCTATCATTTCTCTTCCTCTGTCCCTCTCCACATATTTTTCACGACACAGTCCTTCTCAACTTGGGACTCACTTGTTCAGTTAGCCTTAGTACCCACCTGTCTAGTCCCACTAGGACTAGGGACCCAAATCCAGGCTATTCTGGGCACCTTCTTAGCCTAAAACCAATCTTTTTCGACTGTGCAACTGTGAAACAATTAAGTTCTTCCTACACCATTATTTTACACAATTCTCATAGGATCTGTGAAATGTTAATAAATAAAAAATTAAAACCAAGGTTAAGTAATAACTATCTTTATAAAAGTCAGAATAACTGCTCATACTGAACACATTGTACAGAAGCTGGTGGTATTCACGCTACAGAGAAACAATGGACATGATTAAGCTCACACATCAAATTCATTCTCCTCATGCCCTGAGCTGGGCAGCACGCCTTGCTGCGCCACACTGTGGAAGCAGGCATTTTAACCCTACCTTTGAAGAGGCTATACGGCCTCGCAAATATACGCTGCTGTGAAATGATGAATACATTCCAATTCATTCTCTAAACTAGTTGGGATAATCAAACATGTAGTCAACCTAATTAGGAGTATTTCAAGGGTACAGTTTAAGGTTTCCTGTCTTGGCAGCACAAACAGGACCAGTGGGCAACTAAAAACCAGTCAAGGAGAGCATGAGGTGGAAGGGAAGAGCTGCTTGGAGATGTGTGAGGGGGTCCAGGAGCTGGAGAGGATGGATGGTGACCATGAAGACGACACGCTGTATACAGAGGCTGGAGAGGGCTCAAGCAAAAAGACCTGAGTCTGGATGCCAGGTTGCATAAAGACGCCAGGCTGAAATGAAGGCCTGCATGCCTGGGCCTACAAGGCTGAGCCTGGGAAACCCCAGAGCAACGTAGTAAGATGTTAGAACCAGTGAAAGAGATTCTGCACGCCACTCACATCTCCACAGGCACACACACATTCTCACACTGAGCAACCTCCCACAAAAGATAAATCATATACATATGAAGTTGTCAAAGAATAAATACATAAATTTTAAATAAAAGTTAAACATTTTGGGGTCCAAGTTTAAAAGTTATAAATCTTGAGATTAGTGAGGTCACAAAACCATAAATTAATGAACTTTCTTAAACCAGAAGTCAGCTTTGTAGAAATTTATATAAGCAGCAAGTACTTTGCAGTGTGTTCAACAGCTGCTGAATGAAAGGGTTTTCTTTTTTGAGGTGAATGTTTCCTTTCTGAATGCCACTGAATCAAGTCGCCTGTCAACCCAGGTTGCTCAATCACTATGCAACAAAAATAAAAACACAACTAATTTTTGATAAGTGCTCTACAGAATAACCTTATTCCATTTAGGCTAGTAATATAAATAACTGTCTGCCAGAAGTATAATATATAAAAATGAGGAAGCTTCTGGATTTAACTATTAACACGGTGACTAGTACATTTTCTTACTATATAATCACAAATTTAGGAACTATTTGGATTGATACTAATATTTCCCATGATTTTAGAGTGCAATTGTGCTCAATTATCCTTTTCAATAATATAAAAGTAAATTCTTAGGTATCTAGTTTTAAAAAGTACAGATTTGCTTTAGTTACCAAACCTCTAATGGGCTAAAGTCTACTTACTAAGCACTCCAGTTTAATCACAATATATAGACATACACTTAAAATGTACACCATACCCATTTTCTTGTAGTACTCTTCCCAAGCTTTTGTGTAATCAACCTGTCCAGCTGGAGCTGGATTCTGCTGATCTCCTTGTTCAAAGAAAAACAAAACAAAACAAAACAAAAAACAAGATTTAAGTTCAAAAGGCAATGTCAGGCTTTCCCTGTGTCCCTGATAGCGCGAAGACAAATGATGGTACAGGGTGGGAGAGAGGGCAGAGAAAACTGTTTACATGGACCATGTACCTGGGTGTGAGATACAGGAATATGCAGCAAGAGATTTCTGGCCATTTTTAAGTACAAAAAGTTAAAAAGCCAAGAACAGTAGTTTCAGTAGTTTTGAAGTGGTAAGACGGAAAGGATTTCATGCTTTAAGAAGAGACATGTTGCTGTGTGTATTTTGGGGTATGTGTGGTTATACATGTACATAAACATATTTCTGCCCACCAAAAAAGGGACAGAAATAGTGACATCTCAATAGCAACACCAAGTTTCTAAATTCCATCCTCACTGAAATAAATGAGCTCAGAAAGTAAGCATCTTACTGTCTCTAACAGGTAATGACTAGGATGCACCTAGAACCCAGGTGCACTGAAAGGATATAAACTCCACCTTGAAGATAATCACAACTGCCTCTGCCTAGGACAAAATATAATCCACTGAATAAAATTAAGTACTGATGGAAATAAGACAAAAGGGACAGCTGTTATTTAAACATCACCTAATAAACATGAAATGAGTAAACAAATTCATCTCTAGGACTAGTGGTATACTGAAGTTAAGAATTACTATAATAAATACTACAACCAACAGACAAATTTATGGAGGAAAAAATAGTGACTGTCTCAGTATAATATACTAGAGAATTCTAAGTCATTCAACAGGAAAACATGGTTATCACAAGTTTGACAGATGTCAAAACGACTGTGATCTGGGTCACCACCTCTACTAAGGTTGTGCGGTAAGGCTGAAGCATGACTCCTCGAGGAAGCTCAACTTCCTTTCTAAGAAGAGATGCAGTGAGCCTCACACTGGTACGCACCTGCAATCCGTTACTCGGCAGGTGAACAGAATTATTTGAACTAAGGAATTAAAAAAAAAAAAAAAAAAAAAAAAGACCAAGGAACTGTTTCAGAACAATGAGATACAGTAGACCCAACAATTAAAATATGTTAAAAGGATGATCCTGATGAAGAGAAAATAAACAAGTGGTAAAATCGAAGCAAGGCAGTGTCCTGGGATGGCAATGACACGGCAATGCTAATTAACTGATTCAGAAAGCCACAAGGTGCCTATGTACTTTTTAAATTAAATCTCATGTTTAGTTCAGCTTTCAACAGGTGCTCTCAGAACGGCTGATAATAGACACGGACTACATGTAAGACAGTGTAATGGAGAATGAATGGGAAACCAAAGAGTAAGGGGCTCTGGGTATTCTAGACACCATTCCAACTTTGATGAAAAAGATCATATTGCTTAAAGTAATTTACTTTGCTTATTACAGTTAAAGTTGAAACCTTAGAAAGTTTAAGTGGCCTAGCTGCCAAGCATACACCTTCCCATTTTAGCATTGCAAAGGGACATACTTTATATATAACCCCATATACAAGTTTTAGGTTTGAAAGAATATAAAAAAAAATCGTGTAGTTACCATAGTTACCTTGTCCATTCGTCTGGGTTGCAGCGGGTGCGCCCGCAGGAGCTGCAGGCGGCGGCTGTGCTTGTTGCTGGTAATAATGAGCATAATAAGCAGCCCAAGCTGCTGAATTTGGATCTGTTCCTGCCTTGGCTAGAATCAAAGAACACACGTTCAAGGTTTGCCCTTAAAAATCCAAAAATTAATTAACTTTCCCAAGTTTTCTGCCAGACAAACCCAAAATCAACTAGATACCAATAAATAGCAAATAAAAACATCAAATTTCTCTAACACTTTTGTTGTTGTAAACTGGCTTTAAATTCAGAAACCCAAGACTCAGAAATGAGTAATTCCCTAGGTTACAGAACCATTGAGTAGTGGACCTGGAATAGGTTGGAATGTTCAAGAAAGAAACAGATTAGTCACATTCCATTCTATTTCACTACAGTTACTAATTTGTTATTTCCCTAATTCAAATTCATTTTTCTAGAATCTTCCAGCGTGAGTAAAGCATTAAACGCGGTGGTTTTTTTTTTTTATTATTGTCTTTGTTTTTTTGGGATAGGTCTTATGAATCCCAGGCTGTCCTCCAATTTCTGGCCTTTCCTACCTCCAGCTGTCAGGTGCGTGGAAAACACGCATGTGTTACCATGCTGATATCACCATCTCACGTTTTTAAAGCTACAGACTTCCTGCCTGTGGGTGCTTGCATGTGGAATCAACTAGGGTCTGCTCCTCTCCTGGCTGTACTTGTAGCTCAGCGATTCAGCTAGGCAGGCAGCCAGTGTTTCAGTGCCCCACTGTCTGAGCGCGCAGAGCGCATGGCGCGATGTGGCTGTGAACGCTGCTGCTCAGGCTTGCACAGCTCCTTCGCGGTCCGTCTCGTCTTGGTCTCAAGTGCTTCTGGTGGCGTCTCTGCAGCACTCAGGCTCCACAGCCACTGCACTGTCAGAAGTCACCGTGACCTTCGCTTGTGATCAGCCTTAGGGGCACTTCGATCATTTTCAATTACTCTTAACCACAACTACACTAAATAGCTTGATACCTTAGTCAGAAGCTACAGGTATAGTTAGCTACGTGCAACTACTGCCAAAACAGTTGTTACTATTTATTGACCCTGTAAGAAAACAGGCTTATAGGAGCTAAAAAAATCCTTTAGCATTCACAACTATTAAGTACAGAATTAAAGCTCATTAAGATCTTAAAGATTTTGAAGTCTAAATTCTTGACAACAAAATACTACCTTCTCTTAAATTCAATATAAGCAGCTTTTGTTTTTTTTTTCTGGGGGGGGGAGTTGCTGAGGCATGTGATTATGCGTGTACAAGAGTGCACTTGAGTGCGTGTGCTTGTGGAGCTCCAAGGTGACATCAGCATCATTCTGGAATGCTCTACTTTCTTACTGCTTTGTTCTGGGGCTTCCCAGACCCCATCTTTTAGGGACAAAATTATAGGCTGCCATATCTGCCTGGTACTTTTATATGGGACCTGGGGATCAGAACTCAGTTTTCCTTTTGCTTTAGAGACAAACCAGAACTCTCTCTAGATCTCCTAACATGAGTACCATATTTAAATCCTTAGTCTGTTTTGATAAACTTAAGTGACCAATTATCTGTCTCATCTTTCAGCTGGATGGGTGGGTTCCTCATCTGACAAAGGAAATCACAGAAGCCATCCTATGTATAGACCAGTTCTACTCTTTCAGCAGTGACTTCTATTACAGGTGGAAGAACATTGCAATAAAAAACTTATTTCATCATTTTTCTCAATCAGGTCAGTCTTGACCCAAACACTACTTACAGCACAATCCTGTGAGATCCAAGTTACTCATATAAATCTGCCCCTTAACCTGTTTAAACTCTTGATCTTTTACTTAATTATGCCATTCCAATCAGCTTATAAAAGAGAAAGAAAAGCCTTTTTAGTCTTAAAACAGCTTAAAATTCTTAAGGAGTAACTTATATTTGGTGCTTCTTCTATACCCCAAAAGCCTTGCTATTACGTTTCTGCCCACACCTGGAATGTGCAACTCTGCCATGACAAACTCGTCTTTGCATACTCAGATGCCAGCACAACTCAACATGCTTAACTGAGGAGAAGTTGGTTAGACTGCACATAGTTCTATGAAATTAACGTTTTATATTAAAGAACATTAAGATATTAAAATGTTAAATATTGTAATGAAATTATACTTTAGTTTTTCAAAATAAACATACTATATATAGAACACGATCTTTTAAACTACTCCAGTAAATCCTAAGACACATAACAAATGAAAAAGAAAAAAAAAGAATTTCGAGTTTAACTGATTTCAAAGAACACTGCTTTGATCATAATGAGGAAAAAAGAACACTGAAAGATACAAGAGAACAGAATACTATATAAAATTCAGATCTGAATGGAAAACAAAGTATTTCAGACTTCCAATATACAATTACTGAATACAGACATGATTTTTATTAATGTTAAGAGGCCTTATCAGGAGTAAAAAAGTTAATGTATATCTTATTTGAGAATTTGGCAGGTTTAACACCAAAAGTTTTATAACTGTCAGACATACACATAATTTTATAAACAAACTACTCTTTCATGGATAAAACACATTGAACACTGGAGAGCAATTTCTTATCTAAAGCCTGACTGTACTTCTGTAACTGTATCTACAGCACTGAGCTACAATTTCAAAAAGAGAAAGGATAGCAAACACCTACATTTCAGAACTCAAGAGATGCAGAGGCAGGAGGAAAGCTATGTGAGGGCACACAAGATACTTGGCTACGAACCTGTCTCTTAACATGTAGAGAAAGACAGACAAGTAAACAAAATACTCATAAAACAGAAGCTGTGCAAATCTAACAATGGGGTGCATATCCCTAGTACTCTGCTGAAAGAGTGAAGACAACACAAATGTAGACTCAATTAAAAAGGGGTAGCAGGCAAACGCTATGGCCAGCCAGTAACAACAGACAGCTTTTACCTGGATCAGGAGGCGCCTGCTGCTGCCAGTGTGGATATGCATTTCCCCACCCCTGGGGTGCATATGGAGCTGGAGGACCACTGAAAAGAAAGCCGACACTGTCACCAGTGGAAAGCCAGGCTGCCTCCAAGAGAAGAGGGAGGACAGAGGAAATCTAGTACTTACTGAGGAGCTGGGCCGGGTGGCCCTGGATTGTAGGGGGCGGGGTTGTAAGGTCCCATTGGAGTCCCAGGCCCTGGAGGCCCGGGAGGCCCATGGGGGCCTGGTACGCCATGGGGCCCATGGGGTACAGGTGGCCCTAAAGGATTTACTGGACCCTGCAAAAGTCAACAAGAAATGCGAGTCAAAACCAAGTAAATGGTAGAATGTGATGGCTGAGTATCTTCAAAGGCCAAAGCTTTCATACTAAACAAGTTCACATTTCATTTCCTTCATGTTATAAAAGCAAAAAAATTTGTCATTTTGAGACAGAAAAACTCATTAGCAATTAAAGTAAAAACCTAAAATAAAAACTGCCAAGTTTCCTTTAGCTTTTTTTTTTTTAGAAAAAAAGATAAATTCTTCCATTTAGAATTCCTTTGTCATCTTTGATAGAAGCTGATCAGAGATCAGGCCTTTATCTCTAGCTCTTCAGACGGACACACTGCGTCCTAGTGTCTGACAACCATCTTAAACAGTGTGTTTCTCGAAAGGTTTATTTTTTTTACACTGCAATTATCTGGGGGAATACATGATTCTAATTTTTAAAAACTATTTAAGCAACTAATCATTCTCAAATTGAAGTCTCAACAACCTGTCACAGGAATACTATTTATAAAAATGTCAATAAATAATTGTCCTTATTTATCACAACTTTTCTAAATAGCATGAAAATTCCCTTCACAAATCACAAATCAGCATGACAAACCTTAACATTAATTTCTTTTGACATGTCAACTTGTAAAGACTGTTAGAATTAACTGTTCTAAAACATTTCTTTCTTGCAATTATCATCTAATGTAACACTTTAGACAAAACACAAACTGTATTTAGTTATCAACATTCCACCATTAAACAGAAAAACCTTTAGAATCTTCCAAGTTCCTTTTATTGACTTGTGCTTGTTTAAGCACCACACTCGACTTTTTAAAAACAACTGTTTACTTTATGATAGTAACATCCTCACACGTGTGCCAGAGCACACGGGCTCCTGGAGATCACAGGCGGCGCATATGAACAGGGCCTCACGTGCTGAGCTACCTAACGGGCCCAGCACAGCAGACCGTTCTCCAGGTGTGACTTAATTTCCCTATGATCCAATGGAGAGCCCGATCCATGCTTACGAGGGCCACACAACAAAAACATGGTTCTCTTTAGTGCTGACCTTTTTTAATTACAAAGCTGATTTTTCATTGTTTTGAAAATTGACTTTCATCCACATTAGAAAACTCAAAACACTATGTATATTACTATATGAAAGATGTACTTTTACTTATTACAAAGAGGAGACACACATGAGCTATAACATGTTCACAATGTCTGGAAGTTGCCTTTTTTCTCCACTATGAGGGCCTCCAGGATTGAACTAAGGTCATCTTTGCACAGGTCCTTTATCCTATTCACGTTGTCTTTTGTACACCCCTCCTCAATTTCCCAAGCATATAAACAGCCTCAAACTTCTTTTGTACCCTACTCACTCATAACACAAAATCTTTCTACGAATATCTGATCATTAATTTAGGATGTGAGCTTTCAAAGAGCCCAGTAAAACACTATTTGTCTCATTAAAAAAAAAAAAAAAGGCCAAGACTCTTCATACTATTTTGTGCTGTTCCAACAGACAACTTCCCGGTGTATCAAAATCACCAGTCACATCTGTTAAAATTAGATGCTTATGCATATTCTTTTTCAGAAGTCAGTGTGCCATATATATCCTCTGTGTGTGTGTAGTTTGTTTTTCCCTGTGCGTTCACGCATGTAAGTGGGGAGGCCTGGAGTTCCATAGGAGGGCATCTTCTCGGATCACCCCTCAGTCTTTCACAGATGGTCTTCAGTGAACCTCAAGTTCACTGACTCAGCAGCACGGCTGGTTGCGGAGCTGCAGGAATCCTACTACTGTCTCTGCCTCCCCGATTCTGGGACTTCCGCTCAGGCTCTCATGAGGCGTGTAACAAATAAGCCCCCTCTCTACAAGCCAGTGGGTCCTATTCCACATGGTTCCAGGCAGGACTACCTGCGTGTGTCATATGTAGACACAGGAAATGCCTGTCTGCACTTAATTTCTTCAGTAGAACTGGAGAAGTTGACTCGCCGGGATGGGAAGAGTGCAGACCCTGACAAACACTGCAAGCTCTGAGTCGCTACTGCCCTTGGCAAACACGGAGTCCTCTCTCAGTTCCCGCAGCCCCAGCACCACCATATCCGAATATGAAGTGTGTCTTACAAAGACTAAGTGCATAAGTAGTTTAGCCAGACATCTTTTCTGTGTTTTGCATACTTATGCATAATGTGTTACAGCACAAAATGTGCACTTTATGAGATTAGAAACTTTCTCATGGCAATCTGAATGACTGCTTTAACAGGAACTATTTTAGAGGTTTAAACATACACACCCCAATCTTTTCTTCTATTAGTTGCCGAGCATAGTCTATTTGCTGTGGAGTTCCACGGATTGTAAATAACTTCATGTTGGGATCTGCATTAGGTGGAGGATTTCTCTGAAGTTCTATTCTTGCACCAGACTGCTGGCTTATGCTTTTTATGGTTTCACCTCCTAAAATCCAAAAGAGAATTTCCTTTATGAGTCAAATGATAAAAGGCACTTTTTAAAAAGAAAATGGTTACAACTTAGTCATTAAAGTTTGTCCAGTATCATATTTGAAACTTTCCTTTTATTCTATTCTTCAAATCAAATTATATAAAACAATTTATGAAAAACTCAATGGTATTATCATAAACTTATACATATCCTGATGTAAACTGTGTATCTGGAAAATATTTAGTTTGAATAAACTATAAGGAAAAAAACCCTCACATTGTTAAAACACTGGAATTAGAAAAATGCAAAACAAATCAAGAATCAATATCATCTAACCATTTTTCATATCATATCCCTAAAAACCAATTATTTTCAAATCCCAGTTTAAATTAAGATTAACTAACTTCAGTTACCACATTATCAAGAACACAGTCTTGTTAAACACAGCCCAAGAAAAATCATTGCTGCTTGTTTATAAACAGAAATAGTACTCAGAAAAATTGCAAGATAAGTAAAATAAATTTAAGATACATTGCCTTTTCCTATTATCAATCCAGTTTTCCCAGTTGGCACGATGAAATTAAATTCCTGTAGTCCGCCAGGTGGTCCCATGTTCCAATTGCCCTGACCCCTACCTCTTCCTCGACCACCAGGTCCAGGCCCGCCAGGATTACCAGCCTGAGAGGAAAAAAAAAGAAAAAAAAATGAGCACGAACCTTAGCTTTTTCTTAAGACAGGGCTGCTGTCCTACACCCCAGGCTGTTCCTGAACTCGCTACAGCAGAGCAAGAACAACCCTGCCCTTGTGACCAAGCTGGCCCTGCCTCTCAAGTGCTGGGCACTCAGCCCACAGCAGTGTGCATGTAAGCTGGTTAACAGACTCAGTCCATTACTTTAAAATATACCAATGACTCCTCAAGATGCCCACCTTAAAGCAGTGACAACTTTTGCCATTTGCAAAGTATAATCAAAACTGGGGAGATGGCTTTTTGCTCTGTAAGCAGAAGGACCTGAGTTAGGATCCCCAGATATCAAGTAAAATGCTGGGTGGAGATGGTGGTGCCTGTAACCCCAGTCCTGGAAGGCAGAGCCTGAGAATCCCCAGAGCAAGGCAGTATGTTGGAAGAGCAATCCAGGATCATTCTTGGTATCACCCTGAGGCCTCCACAGGGAGGGACGCACTAACACACATCATACACACACAAAGCGGGAAGAGTATAATCAAGCAGATTCTGATAGTGTAGAGCACTTTTGAAAGACAATACTTTTTTCCAATAAAAATATGAACTACCAAACCTGAACACTTCGAAGGAGGTCTGTGATAATTTCTGCGGCGTGCTGACATCTGTCTGGAGGTCCTGTTATTTGTGCTATTCTATCAGGTGTTGTTCCATCATCTTCAAAACAAACCAACACTGAATTAACATTAAATGTGTCATGAGTAACAGCTATCAATTCATAAAATAGGAAAATGTAAAATCACCTGGCTTAAACTGAATTCTAACACCAGCATCATTCTGTATTTTTTTGATCATCTCTCCATTTCTTCCTATTACAATGCCAACAGCAAATCTTGGAATTGGAACCTTACACAAAAATAAGATAAAGTATTAAAAAAAAAATCTCTTAAAAATTCATCTGCATTAAATCGTACAAGTATGTACAGCACAATGATTATGTTAAATAGTAACAAGATATTAAATATCTTAGTTTTTGAAAGAAAAAAAAGGTACAATGTTAGGCCATCCATTTACTCAAAACAAGAAAAAAGTTGCATGTAGAGATTAGCAGTCATTTCTGTTACTTACATCTATCCCTTCATTGCCTCCTATTCTTGAGCCGTACTCATTTCGAACTTCTCTGAAACCACCTTGATCACGAATTAACTCTAACACCATTTCCTTGGCTTGCTGAAGTATAAAGAAGAGGTACCCAATTTAGAAAGCATGTCTTAACACATCTTCACTATTCATGCACATTTTGTCTACACTCACCCACCCAACTTTTTATTTAAATGATAAAGTGAGGATTACTTGAACTTTGTATGGATCTCCTGTAATCCTGAGAGGTTTGTCAGCACCAGTATTCTGAGGCCCATCTTGAATCATGACCATTTTAACACCAGCCCGTTCCTGTTAAAAATTATGAAAACCATGCAAAAGTCAACAAAAAGGTGACAAGTGGTTACAAGATTTTAAAAAATTAATAAAAAAAAGATTTCATAATATAATACCTGAAGTTGTTTAATTGTCTCTCCCCCCTTTCCAATAACTAATCCTGCCTTGCTGGCTGGAATCATGATTTCTTGAACTGCATTTCCAGGTCCATCACCATGATGAAAGCCTGGGGCTGGTCTTCCTTTTTCTACAATCTGGTCCAATAACCGTTTTGCAGATCTGTTAACAAATTAAACTTCAAATGAAAATGTGTGGAATCAAACTTATCCAAATAGAGGACTATAAAATTATAGTTAAGAGGCTGGAGAAATGGCTCAGGAGTTAAGACTCTGCTGAGCAAGCAGACGGTCCCACGGAGGGTGGGGGACGTTGGACACTAGAAAGAAGGGCATCGGCCTGAACTTCCTGTCCTGGTGCCAGGAGCCTGGGAAATCCCAGAGCAAAGCAAAAAGGAGGTAGAAACAATCCAGGATGATTCTAAGTCACCCTTGGGCCTCCACAGGGACACATAATATCCTCTCTCACACATTTTAAAAATATATAGTTAAGCATGTTATTTTGAGAACAGCTCAAAATTACTAGGCATTTTTTAACATAGACATGAGATTATGAGCACTGAAAAATAAACACAAACTTATGGCACCGCTTGTGTGTACTTGAGTCTTGTAGTATGTGAGCAGAACACACATGGAGGTCAGAGGACACACTGGGTGTCAGTCCCCACTTCTGGGACAAGGTCTCTTTGCTGCCGTGTATACCAGGCTAGATGGCCTGAGGACAGCCCCGAATCCCTGATCCTCTTGCCCATCCCAACCAACTCTGGGACTACAGGCTTGTGCCACGGATCCAATTCCCAATTAATGCACCTGTTAAGTGCTATAAAGAAATGGATCAGGAGAGACTGGACATGCGTGTGAGATGATGCCGTTTTACGCGACAGCTGAGACGGCTGCCTAAGAGGATGAGGAATCTAAGGCCAGCCTGGGCAACAACCCACAATGATGAAGACCTGAGAAGGAAGTCTCAAAGTGGGACTGAGAGGGAAGTCTCAAAGTAGGACTGTTATATGAGAGGAAATGAGCAGGAAACAGAAGTAAAGACATACAAAAAGTTCAGAGTCTTTACACTATTACAATAAATCTAGGTGACTGAACATTTTTACTTACTGGACTGACTCTGGTGTTCCAGTTAACATACATGACCTTTCTGGAAGGCCCCCACTGTCTATGAATGAAACAAAAAGAGAAGTGCAGGTTAGGAGCAGTTACAAAGTAGCATCACAATCATGAGAAACTTACAAAATACACATTTTGTAGCCACTATGAAAAAATTTCAAGGCTGGGATTATACTGGTAGAGTTCTTGCCCAATATGTGCAATGACAAGCAAAAGAAAGACATACACAAATGGCCAAGAAAATATTACCAGGAGCTATCTGTATTTTGCATCCAGATTCCTGTTGTATACGTGAGATCTGTTCGCCTCCTCTGCCAATTACTAATTAGGAAAAAAAAATACACATAAGAAATTATAATACTTGTTGAAAGTTAGAATGCATTGTTCTAAAAGCCTGAAAACATTAGGTTACTTACTAAATCCAACCATTCCATCTGGAACTTTGTATTCTTCTGTCATTACGGATCTGCTAACAAATAACAAACATTTTTCAATGAAAGATAATTTGTGCTTTCATATGAGAAATTAATAAATGAAAGCCTGGTGTTTGCTGTTTCTATTGTATTAGACTAGTCTCTCAGTACACACAGACCACCTCATCATTCAAGTAGCTCTCAACCAAGTTTCTTAAGTAAGGTCACACACACAGTGAGGAAGAGATGCCAACCGAGCATCTGAAGACATGAACTACAGAGGAGCGGAGTAGAAGCCACGCAAAGTGACTTTCAACATTTAACCCAATTTACTTCATTCATCTAAAATTTTGTAAATTTTACCCATCTTTCCAAATCGCAAACTTATCTTACTTAGAAAATGATCATTCTACATCATTTTCTCACAAAAAGGAAAATGAACCACATAGACAAAAACATATGTAGGTATATATTCACTATAAGCTAACTTGGTGGTTTGTAAATACAACTAAGACTTATAAAGATCTCTTAAAAACAAACTTTGACAATACCTTTGCTGCTGATGCATTGGTGGTAACTGTGTTCCAAAAGCTACCAAAAAGAAGCAAAAAAAGAAATTCAAAGTTCATGTTTACTTATTTAACAATAAAATCACATCAAGTATTCTAAAATCTTTCCCTGATGCACACACAATTTATATTATAAAAACCTCTCAAATCAGGAATGACTGTGACAAGAAGCCAGTGAAAGGCCAATATACCAGCAGTAGCACACAGCGAATCACAAACACAGCAGTTAATAAAATGCAACTTAGCAAATAATGTGCGCACACCCTTGGCTACTTACAGAGAAACATGAAAAAGAAAGGAGAGCCCAGAGGACGAATCAGGGTTAGTCTCTGCCTCCTAACTAAAAGGACCAGAATCTGCATCCCATGAATATGGCCAAGGTCTGCAATTCTGGTCTTGGAAATTCCCACAGCAAAGCAGGAAGGTAGTAGAAGAGCAATCAGTGCCCTCCTTGAACAAACATAAACCCATACCCTTCTGCACCTAAGGGACTACACTTGCAAAGCAACTAACTTCAAAGAGATCTAGCAAAGACAGGACCTCAGCTTAGAATACTTACAGTCATTTTGTGGAGCGACTTTCTTGGCATCTGGCTGATCTGCAAAATTAAGTGTTTTTAAATTTTTGCCAGTAAATACAAACCTTCCCCTTTCAAACAAGAATATCAATATAAATATTTATTGTAAATATGAGACAGAATGGTTCATCACTTGGACCCAAACTGCCAATTCAATACAGACAGACCCTAATAATCTAAAGAAAAACAGTATTTTCACTTTCTTTTTGTTTAAATAATGCCATTTAAAAAAAAATCTTTACTTTGATCCTATCAAATCACTGACTTCTCTTTATGTTAAATCCTTTACAATAATACAAGTCAAAGCTTCCACAATGGCAAAATATCACACACCAAAGGCTAATGATGCTTCTGCTGTAGGAACTGAAGATTGAGGAAGATCAAAAGATAAAACCAGACATATCAAAAGATAGGTATATCTGACAGCAATAACAAAACTATATCAAAAGGAGGGGAAAATCACGGTCACAATCTAAATTGATCTATTATCTTCAAACAAAACATTTCACTATTATTTTCAGCAAAGGAAAAATTCATATCAATTACATGATTAACTTCCTCTAAACCCATTATATAGATTAAAATGTATACTTTAGAAGAGACGACCTATAGCTGAAAATTCTACACTCTTCTCCCCACTTCAAATTAAACACAAGACTTTTGTGTGGCAAAAATTCAGACACAGAATCTAAGTGATAGTTGTGTCCCTGTAAGAATCCACTTGTTTATTTCACGCTTACATACTAACACAGGTAATAAGTAAAAACTCCTGCCTTTAAAAGGAGAGGGCATTCCCTCCCAGTGTGTTGTACTGCTCGGATTTGTCCAAGAGCCATCTACACATAAGATAAAAAGAATACATTACATACAACATCTGAAGCATCATTAGCTCATTTTTCTGTATATTAAAAAGCTCACTACAAATTTGAAACACAAAAGGAATCAAACACTCCTGGTCAAAGCTATATACTCAGCTGAACAATTCCTCTAAACAAAAAGGCAAAAAAAAAAAAAAAAAAAAAAAAGCATGAAAGTTCATCCAGACATAAAAAGAGCATGTTTTTCTAAAGATACAATACACTATAAATCCACTGTTTTAATCTGCTCTAAGTTAAACCTGAAACAAAGTGCTAAGGTGAAGAACACGGAGGAGGGACAGACTGCAGGGCGACAAGGCTTCCCTTACGGTGGCTCTGAAATGGTAAGACAATGAGAACAAGAAGACCCAGTCATCAACTCTGAGAAAACCCAGGAAGTGCTTTCTAAACATTCATACTTTCGCTGTTTTCAGTATTTTCAACCAGTCTGTGCAGACTCAAACCCTGGCACAATCCTCCACCAGGATAAATGAGCTGTTTTCTATTACTGTCACGGTACTTTCTGTGAGCTGAGCTTCACCTATCCGTCCAGTCTCTATTAACCACTTTCCTTTCAGGACTAAGTAGTATTTCAATAAATAACACGAAATCGTTTCAACTTAATCCTGAATCCTCTGTGAGGTAATTAACATGATTTCTGGTTGGAACTTACCTCCATCTTCTAAAGGTCTTTTTTGTCCTCCATAACCATAGTCATTTGAATTCAATGATGTACCAGCATCACCTCCAATTTTTGCAGCAATCTAAAAAATTAAAAAAAAAAAAAACCAAAAAAAAAAAAAAAAAAAAAAAAAAAACCAAACAACAAAAACAAAACAGAAAGGACACACTATTTAGCACTAAATTCCTTCACTTCTTTATAGCTATCTTTAAAACATTTTAAACTTATTTATTTAGAGAAAGTGTGTGTGTGTGTATCAGAGGGCACTGTGTGTCCCTGTGGAGAACCAAGGGTGACTTTGGGAATCATCCTACATTGCTTCTACCTCCTTTTTGCTTTGCTCTGGGATTTCTCTGGCTCTGCCCACCAAGGTTGTAAGAGCTGGTGCTGGTGGCCACCATGCCCACCTGGAGTTTTTATGTGAGAACTGAGATCCAAACTCAGGACCTTCTGCTTGGGAGGCGGAGTCGCTTAAGAAAATTTGCTTGATAAGATAAACTAAAAGCTACATTTAATTTATTAAAATTATCATCAATACTTTATGTAATTAACAAATAATCAACGGTCTAGAAGTTCCTGATAAGAGCTTATAAAAATCAACTGGGAATCTTTAGAAGAGAAACCAAGTGTGATGAAAGTCTCAATCCTAGTAGTTCTCTTCTTCGTACCCCCCACAGCTACCCATGTGAGCAACACAATGTAGAAGTTTGCTAAGACTCGCGCTGTATGTATGGCTACTGAGTACTCGAGATGTCACTTGTTCAAATTGTCACCTTCTCTAAGAATAAAACATGTGCTGGACATGGGAAATGTGGAACAAACAACCAGACTGTAAAACATCTCACATATTAAACACCTTAAAAAGGTAATATTCTGGATCTGCTGAGCTAAGTTAAGTATGCAGCTTAAATGACATTTCTGCTGGACAATGTTGTAATGATACGTGCCTCAGCTACTACCCATATACCAGGGCTCCAGTTTAGAACCAGTAGTCATTTTAAGCTAAGTGATTCTTAGCTTTGAAGAGTGGGGCATATATAGGCTGTAGAGATGAATGAGCAGATTCCTAGCAAACACTAGTCTACAGAAGAAGTGGAAGGCAGCGAAGGCTCCGAAGCCACCTGACGAAGGTCACTTCATAGTCAAGTTGGACATAACCAATGAAAATGTGTTGCATCTTGATATGAAAGAAAATAGAATAACTAGGGATATAAACTTCTCACTGTTTTATACTTACTATCAAAAAATAAGACAAACTCAAGAGAGTATTTATTTACATCAATCTAACTTCAAGCAAGTCTGAAACCAGCCATGTCAAAAACTAAAACCAGAATTTTGGTGACTGAAATTTCCAAGAGACACTAATGTGGAATTAACCCAACCATTCCATACTTTTTATATATAACCAGGAAATTGGAGATTAAGAATATATTCGAAGACTTAATAAAAGCCAGTACATGGATCCCATCTATCTATATTTATGTATCAGATCCCATTATTTCAATTATACCTCCTATGGTTTTTATATTTCCCTCTTCATTCATAAATGCAAACACCTACCATAGAAAGCATACTAAAAAGGACACAATTTCATTCACATAAATCTGCATCTTTATTTCCTGAACTAAAATTCTTTCTTTCATAGGCATCAAATTCAATCTTTCTTGAAAGTTAGCGTTCCTACTCTTTGGTTTCAAAACATTGCATTTATAAATTTGAATACAACAGGGATTGATAGAAGGAAATATTGAAGTACCAGAGAAAATAGCACCACCAATAACAGAGAAATGGTTGTGACATTCTGCAGACAGCTTTGTAACACTGAGTTTACAAAGCAGCAATCCCTGAACTTCCAAGGATGTCAAACCAAGACAATCAACTTCCCAATATTTTTTTTTAGGGGTGCCTGCCACTCCTTAGCCTAGGCAACCTCCTGCCCTATCTATACTACATTTGTTTAAAGGTGGTCAAACTCTTTGGTTTAATGTAAATAAAAGTAATTCAAGTCTTTCACTTGATTTTGCTTTTTTTTTTCTTAAAAAAAGAAAGCAAACCAACCCAGGATGCCCCACCTTCATTCACTGACCCGTCCTCAGAAAGTTTAAGATCAGTTAGCCATTAACAGTTGAGTTTATAGAATTTTTTCCAGTCCATTTTATCTAGACATTTGTGTCCTTGTCTATATAAATGGGAGTTTCTAAAAACCTCCTATAAGGACAGCTTATAAAAATGAAATAAGATATGCTTAGAACAAAGCTTGCTTTATCAACAAATTACTATGACCAAATCATCACTTTATAGGTACAAAATTCAATTCTAAAGCAGGATTTACAGCAGCAGTTCAAATATTTGTTTCTACAAACTTAACAGGTTATTATTTATGCCAGGTCAATGTACAGGTGCATTGTACTTTAGAAAAAGGCGTCAAACCCCAGGGAGGAAGAACAGGTATGCAACCCAGAAGGGGAAGGCCGAGTCAGAAGGACGGCTGGGCTGCGAACAAGCGACAGGAGGGGGTGGCTAGCTCCCAGAGCAAGGCACCTGCTCCCAAACGTGGACTCGAGTTGGAGTCCAGGAAACCCATAGTAGGAAGACGACTGACTCCTGGAAACTGGCCTCTGACCTCAACTCGTGATGTCGAGGACGGTGAGGATGTTTCTGTAGCCAAATATCTGACAGTCTTACATCATGCATTTAAAAAGCTATTTCCAGAACTAGTTTCCTCCCCGTAATTGATTAAGGGGTATCTGACCGTTGGGCCGAGTGCGCGGCACACACCTGCCGTGCAGGTGTGCCGGGCGCTGGACTGCACCACCACGTGTTTGGTGCCACCTCCACTCTGCAACCAAAGGCTGTGGCGCTGGGATAAGCTGCACTTCCCCACTGTATTTCCCGCCCTCCTCGGCCTGTGCTCCCGCTGCGGGACCTTCGAGGCTGGTCCGCACGCCCCTCTTCTGCCCACCTGCGACTCCTCGACCACCCACGGAAGGCACTGGAGCGCGAGTAAACAAACTCACGCCCAGGACGCGCACGTGCCGCCGTAACCCCCCGACTTCGAGCGTCTCACAAGCACTCGAGTGAGTCCTCTGCGCAGCACGCGCGCGGCAACCGAAATCAAAGCAGCGAGGGAAGAAAACTCGGTGCGGCGGCGGCCGCCCGACGCGTCTGAGCCACGGGAAGCCCCGCTCCGCGGGGTCGAGCGCTGGGGCCGGGAAACGGCCCTCGGGGAGCCTTCGGCCCACGACCCCTGCGTTTTGGGTGACAACTAAGCACCGGTTTTCTCCTGTGTCTGAGCTGTCAGCGCAGCCACGGCGAAGGCCCCTCCCCAGAGCCGAGGTGCATTTCCACCTCTGACTGCTGATCGATCCTTCGGTCGCACCGGCAAGAAGCCACAGAGCCGCCCCCCGTGCCGCCGCCCCCCGTGCCGCCGCGCCCCAATGCAGCCGCCCCCCGTGCCGCCGCGCCCGCCTCGCGGCCCCCCAATGCAGCCGCCCCCAGCGCCGTTTCCCGGGCTCGGCACCGACGGGCTTGCGCCTGCCGGGCGCCCCGCGCGCCGCCCCGCCGTGCACGGCTGCAGCCACCGAGGGCGGCTCCCCAGCCTCCTGCGGGGACTCGCTCGCCGCGCTCCCGGCCCCGGGCGCCGGGTTTCCCCTCTCGTCCCACGCTGCGGCCCAGCACGGCGCCCGCGGGCCGGGCGCGCACCGACGAACACGAGGGCCGCCCGCGGCTTCAAACGGGAAGCCGGGGCGTAACGGGCCCGAGGCGGCGCCGGGAAGAGGGAAGGCCGGGCCGCCCGGAGCCCGCCGCGTCGGGCCGCTTTGTCCCGCGTCGCGCCCGCGTGCACGACGCGACCCGAAGCCCACGGGAGAGGCCGGGATCGCGATCCACGCCCACCCTTTCCCGAGCCGCTCCGCGCTCCGGGGGGACTTCGCCGGGACCCGCGGCCCCGGGGCAGAGCTCCGGGCGCAGGGAGACGCGGCCGCGGGGCGCAGGGAAACGCCGGCCGCGGGGCGCAGGGAGACGCCGGCCGGGGGGCGCAGGGAGACGCGGCCGCGGGGCGCAGGGAGACGCCGGCCGGGGGGCGCAGGCCGCGGAAGGTCAGTTGGGAGCAGCGGGGCGCGGAAGTGGCAGCGCGGCCCGGGCCATGTCGCGGCTGCACGCGTCCGCGAGTTCGGCCCCGGCGTCGCCGCGCTCGGCGTGGGCCAGCGTGCGCGGCCTCGCCCCGCGGCGCGGAAGGGCGCCGCGTCCCCCTCGCTCGGGCGCCCGGGCCGGCGGCCCCCACGGCCGGCCGCCCCGTTACCCCGGGCCCTCGGGAGGCGGCCGCGCGGGCCCCGCTTACCTGCCGCGCTCTCTGCAGCGCGTCTTTGAAAGCATCGTTCACGCCGCCGCCACCGCCGCCGCCGGCGGAGCCAGAGGACGGGGGAGGCACCGTCGAGTAGTCGGCCATCGCCACGCTCCAGTCGCCGCGCCCGCTGCTGCACGGAGCCCTCCTCTCAGCTAACTGCTAAGAAAGGAAGAAAATGGCGGCCGTCGAGGCGCTATCACATTCTTGCGCGACCATCGTGCCGTAAAGGGGCGGAGACTGCGCGCCGGAGATCCCGCGATGCTTCGGAGGTAACGCGCCGCTGCGGGCGTGCGGCTGGGCCTCGAGGGCCCGGAGGCGGGGGAGGGGGCGGTATCGCGAGACTCGCGCGAGATCCCGCGAGACGCGGGCGGCTCTCGGCGCTCGCTCTCGGCGCGTCGCGGGGCTATTGTTCCCGCGCGTCGGTGGGTGCGCGTGACGCGGCTACGTCGCGTGGGGTCGCGGGCGGGCCGAGGGGAGAGGGGGGTCTCGTGCGGGTGGCCGCCTCGCGGAGCTGCGGGGGACGCGGTGTCGCGCCGCGGTCCTCTGAGCGTGCGCAGGGCCGGGCTCACGCCGCGGGGCGCGGCCGCCACGCAACAGTGTCTCGGCGGAGGCCGCGCGGGCCGCGCGCGATGCTCCCGGAACCGTCCGCCGGCCTCGCGGGGGCCCAGCAGGACTCCGGGTACTAGCGCGGCCCTGCGTGTGCCCGCCGGGCCGTCGCCGGGGTCGCGAGTGGGGGGCGGGCCGAGGCCGCGGGGCCCCGAGGCGCGCTCGCCACCCGCCAGCTTTGCTTAAGTAACGAGAGCGATGGTGGACGTGGGGCTCGTCCGGGGTCGCGTGGAAACGTGAGTGCGCCGGGGGTCGCGCCGGGCGAGCCAACGGCCCGGGCCGGCCGTGCGGGGCTCCTGCGGCGAACCCCGACTTCGCTGAGCCAGCGGGGGCTGCTCGGGGTCCCGGCCCCGCCTCGCCGCCCGGCCGGCCGAGCTGCGTCCGGCTTCCGCGCCCGCCGGCTGCGGGGGGCGGTGCCTTGGGCCCGGGGCGCGCCCCGCCGCCCGGCCCGGGGGTTCGGCTCGGCTGCCCGCGGTTCCGAGGCTTGTTCGTCCTCGGGTGAACCGCAGTGCCCCCCCAAAAGGTTTCCAATTAGAAGGAACCGGAGAGGAGTGAAGGTTAGAGTTGTCCTGGTGACCCCAAACGGAGAGCGTGCGTCGGGGTTGCACCCCTGCAGCACCCCACGGACCGAGACTCTCCCGCGATGCGCTCCGCCTGGCCCCCCGTTGGTAGCTGGGCTCGGAGAGGAGGAGGAGGATTGGGGAGCAGCGTTAGGCGGCACCGCTGTCAGGAAGGTTGGCAGTTTTGGAAAAGCAGCCCAGCCAGTAGCACTTACTCATCAGTTGTTTCAGTAATTAGGTTTTTTTTTTTTTTTGTATCTCCTTAATTAGACCTATATGCTCTTCTAATAATACGCCAGGGTGTTATTTGTCCTCCACACGTAAGTTCATACATGCCATAGTTTCTCTTTTGTAAGTTAAGAGCCTCCGTTTCTAGAGAGTTGTTTTTTGTTTTGTTTTGTTTTTTGATACTTCTGGTAATCTACAGTGGGAAGCTGAGAGATTGGGGTAGACGTGAATTTCTTAGCCCAGAACGGGGTATCTGGGGCCAGCTCTGTCTTGGGGGGGAGTTAAGAGCACAGCTCTCGGAGTTGTTTCTGCCCTGCACGGGCTCTAGGGTGGGACTCGGTCACCGTGCTTGTGAGGACCCCTTTACCACCGAGCCCAGGCCCGAGCCCCAGGCCCGAGCCCAGGCGACGCTCTGCGCTGCTGTACCCCTGCGCACTCGGGTACATCGCGCAGCTCTTTGGCCTCAGCCCAGGTGCGGCTCACGCCGCTCACATCCCCCCCACGTGTGAGATCTTCAGACACGGCCCTACAACTGGAAGGGCAAAATAACTCCTCACCGAGAACCCCTGTAAGCCTTGACCTCTTTCCCTGTCATCTCTGCCCTTCAGGAAACCCTTTTGACCGTGTTTGCTGAGTTCTGTGACGCCCCCCCCACACCTTCCCCTAGCCAAGTCACAACTTTCACTCCTTGTTCATCCCTAAAATCTGAGAAACAAATTTTATACAGATGTGCATACCATATAAGTCTTCAAAAGTAATAAACACTCAGGACTAGACTGCTAATCAGAATTATCAGTACTTTTTAGAAGCTCAAGAATGTCTCCCTCTTCCTTGTTCCCTAGAAACTCTTGAAAACCTCTTGTATATTGCACTTCAAACCTTTTTTTCCCAAAAAAACTGAAAACTCCCATGTAATAAGGTCTCAAACATTCCTTTTTTTATTCCACTCCAGCTGTTTGTTCTGGTGAAGATCTTTTTCCCTGGAGCTTTCATTGTATGCTTGTAAGCAGTGACCTCTAACTCCAGCCCTGGAAGGCAGAGCCTGGGAAACCCCAGAGCAAAATAAGGTGGAAGAACAGTTGAGGATGAATCCCGTATCACCCTTGAGTCTCCACAGGCGCACATACTCACGTGCCCTCTTGTGTACAACACACACAAGCCTGTACACACATGAAAAAAGTTAAAGCCTGTGACTATATTGTGAATAAAGAGACTGTATGTAAATTCTCATGAATATTATCCCCGACATCCCAAATGATAAAAGACAAGTCCAAAATTAGCAGTATAGAAATTACACATTTCTATAGCAGGTATTTGTGTATGTACACATACACATGTAAAGAATTAACTTTGCATTCTGCACTAGAGCAGTGTTTCACCCTTTTTCTAATTTCAGAACCATTTTAGTGGAATCAGCATGGTCTTTCTTAACCAGAAGTTGCCACTGCCTTTGTGGGTATGAGCTTAGACTCATGATCTGAGGAATCTGCCATTCTTATTGGAAAGAGTACCATAGTTGATTCTTAGGTTCTTCAAACTTTGAAACTTTATAAAGTGATATATATATCACTATAAAAGTGATACAAAAACTAAGCTGAGTTAAATTTTTCCCCCTAACTAGAATATGGTGAATATTCTAAGTATTCTTTCCCCCTTCTAAGTTTAGGGTGGGGCTGTTCAAGACTTAGTTCTTTTATATTGATTAAAACTTCAAAATGTGGGTCGTTGTAGTGTTGCCTGGCATCTGTGGTGCCCAGGGCTCGCTGTTCCTGAGTGTTCACTTGTGTTGGTGCTGCTGTAGAATTGAAGCTTAGCATGTTAGCAAGCACTGAACCACTGAGTTACATATCCATCCCAAAAAATGTGCTTTAAAATACACTTAACATGAAGTTGGATTCTCTACTGTATTCTTTTTCATTTTTTTTCCGAAGTAGGAGCTAAACAAACTACAGGGACTTATGGTTGTGGCTGGTCACTTGTGGCACTGAAGGGAGCTCCATTCATACTTCTCTTGGATATCAGTCAAGGATAAACCTTGGAGATATCTAACTCAGGTCATTTTCATGTGTGTGAGTTGCTAGTGTATGTGCGTTTCAATGTGTGGGGTGCATTGCATGCCTGTGTTCTTGTGCACGTTGTGTGGGCTCTAGGTTGATGCCAGGAATCCTTGCTTGCTTTTGTTTTCATTCTTTGAGGGGGGGTTTCACAGTCAGACCCAGAGCTTGCCAGTAAAGCCAGCCTCACAAGCCATCTTGCTCCGGAATCGCTGTGGAATGCTTCCGACGCTGACCCCCTTCCCCCATCCTTGTGGGTTCTGGAGGTGCAGCTCCAATACTCCTGTGTTCTGCAGGTGTGCACTCCAGTACTCTCGCTGTGTGCACGTGCTCTAAGTGCTGAACTGTCCCAGCCCCCTTTCATCTGCTGGTGGAGGAAACTGTGACCTACATTGCTGCCTATCTTATGTAAAGCTACAAGATTAATTAGAAAACCAAAACTAGATCCTTTACCCAGTATTGTTTATTTCATGAAATACCTTCTGTATGAAGCAACAGTGTTTACATTTCAGACAGGTTTTCTGCTCATTAGTTATGAAGGGAAGAACTTGTACAGAACCAAAAACATCTTGACTTTTGTAATCAGAATATCTACCTTGCTTATAATGTTTGCTTCTGGAAATAGATTGTTGAAAAACTGAAGATCTTTATCAGAGAAATCCTTAACTAAAATAAAGGTGGGTAGATACAAGATTAAGACTCACCTGAGATAACAGTTTTGTTTTGGGCAGAATTTTTCTGCTGACATTCCCATGTCTATTTATAGTTGGGATCTCTTCGAAATTTGCCTTCTGATTCTGTTCTTTTATGGTGCTTCATATTAGCTGATAGTTTCATTTTTCATACTTTTTTAAAATTTGTGTGTGTGTGTGTATCAGAGGGCACTGTATATCCTTGTGAAGAGTTACTTTGGGAATCATCTTGGATTGCTTTTACCTCTTTTTGCTTCATTCTGGGATTTCCCAGGCTCCACCTATCAGGGCCGGAAGTCCAGGCCACTGCTATTTCTGCCTGTCCATTTTTTTTACATGGGATGTGGGATCAGAACTTAGTACCTTCTGTTTGTGAGGCAGAATCTTAACTCTTAAGCCATCTCTCCAGCCCTCATTTCATTTTTACAATATATTTGGAGACATGCTTTTACAAAGAGCACAGGACCTTAATGCTTTCCTGATCATTGTGTATGCCAGATTGTCTCCTTGTAGCCAACAGAGATGTAAGTGCTTTTTTTCACAATGGAATGGCACTATTTATTACTGTTTTTAGGAGTCGGGGTCTTGCTGCATAATCCAAGCTGGCCTTGATAGTCAATTCTCCTGCCCAGGTTACAAAAAACAACAAAATTGTAAAACCTTTGCTCCTTAACTGTGTACTTCAGTGTGGATGACGATTGCAAACCTTCATGGCAGTCTTTCAGCGGTGCCATCTGAGAACGGGAAGGAGGGTCGGGAGAGAAGAAGCACTTGCACACGCAGGCCTGACACGGGAAGGCGAGGAATGACATAGAGGTCGTCCTCGGACCACCACACTCCACTTCTATGCATTCCCATAAAAAAAGCAGCCTTTGTATGTGGGGTGTGCATTTCTGTGCATGTGCAGCCGGAGGTTGTTGACTTGGGGTATCTTTCTCTTGCTTTCCACCTTATTTTTTAAATTTATTAGTTTGTGTGTGTGCGCGTGTGTTTCTGTGGGCTCAATACACTCACCTGCATCAGAGGGCACTGTGTATCCGTGGAGGACCAAAGGGACTTCAGGAATCATCCTGGATTGCCTCTACTTCCTTTTTGCTTTGCTCTGGGATTTCCCAGGATCTGCCTTCCAGGGCCACAAGTGCAGGCCTTGGCCATTTCTACCTGCATTTTTACGTGAGGTTCTTCTGCTTGAGAGGTAGAGTCTTAACCTCTGAGCCATCTCTCCAGTCTTTTCTGCCTTATATTTTTAAGACAGGGTCTTTGTCTAAACTTGGAGCTAGTCATTTCAACTAGATTGACCAACCAGTGAGCATTCAGGTTTGGCCTGTCTGTCTCCCCAGCACTATTGTGCCCAGCTTTTATGTGGGTGCTAAGGATCTGAACTCAGGTCTCATGCTTGTATAGCGAGCACTTTACTCAGCTCCAAATGGCACGATCTACAAGGCAAGAACTAGCTTACTCATCTTTAAGATTAATATAATGCCTCTTCTAGATAGTCAGGTTTTTATTTATTCAGTCTTATAAAAATGTGTATCTTAGGTAGTAACACTAGAATGTCGCTTTAGTGGAATACATTGTAGTGAGTTGAATGTTGAAATTACAAGTCACTTTGCTAAGACTCTCCACTTGTTTTGAGACAATTATTTGCATCAGGTTAATAAGTCAGAGTCTTTAGTTCGTTGGGCAATGGATTGAAAAATTAGGATGGGAAAGCCTAATGATCAGGCGGACCATTCGTCTGTTAGCGCTTGTAATATAAAGTACATCATTTGAAGTAATTTCTGATGATCGGTACTCCTGACTCTTAGGTTCTGAGTAAAGACCTCAGGCTTCTTTCCAAGTCACAAATGGGGACCTTAGATCAGGTAGCACTGAGTGCATCTGATAATTGTGCCCCAAATCCTTTACATGCCAATGTCTAATTCTCTCTCTCTCTCTCTCTCTCTCTCACACTATCATACACTCTAGAGTGTGAACTCCTTAGGGTGTTTTGTCTGTGTTACTACTGTATCCCAAGTGCACAAAGTAATGTATGCACTTAGATATTTCTAAATAACTATTAATCTTGGACACTCAAAATACTCGGAATCACAGTGTGCATCTGACTATCATAGAGAGTGAACAGGCAGGAGACTACGACCAGGATCACGATGAATGTGTTCTATAAAGTTCATGAACTTTCTGAAAACATTAAGGATTTGTGTGTGTGTGTGCGCGCGCGTGCGTGCATGCATGTGACCTTTTTTGTATCTTTATTGTGTAATTGTTGAGCATGAACATTGTAGATGATAACATTTCACAGGTGAAAAGGTTGGAATGTCTGATGAGGATACAGTGGAAATCTTTAGCTCTGATGCTCTCTCAAGAATACCTCAGTTTAGCTTGGTTGATGGTGGGCTCCATTTGTGTCTCTACATTTTGAACACTTTCCTTTCTTTATAATCTCTGTTAGTTTGTGGCTTTATTCTTTGCGAATCCCTTATTAGATCTTGGCTCCCTCTATCTTTCAATTGTGTCCACTGTTAATTCGTAGCTGTAGATGACTTTAAATACATTCTGGAGTCAGATGCGTTTCAACTCACTATTTACTGTTTATTTGACCTTACAGGTTGCCCAACTTTTTAGGTGTCTGCTTGCTTTTTGGTAACCTAAATTAGAACCTAAATTGTACAAATTAGAGGAGATGACTTTATTATATCCATGTAAGTTTGACCACAAGTTGAGTTAACGGTGGTAAGTGTACTTTGGAGAACCTAACTCTAGCTGGGTCTTTAGCCACCTAACCTGAGACCAAGTCTCAAAGCAGAAGCTAAGCTAGGTAAAGGGTGCTAGTGTGGAGAACAGTGCACTCGCATGTACAAAATAACCTCATTTCTTGCTAATTCTGTATTTGCAATTTGCTTACTTAGAATTATTTTTATCCTCGAGTCAATACTCAAGGTGGCTTGGGGTCATTCGCAGATGCATGTGTGGAGCAGCGATGGCATCTTCTGAAGGAGCTGGTGGACACAGCTTGCAGCTTTCCACTGCAGACAGACTTCTGGCCTTTTAGTGCCACTGGCTTTGTTTGCTTTGGTGTTTTCTGGGGGCTGTCAGTATGAAAACGGACCTCTGCGCACAAGGCTGAAGTGCTGTCTTGTATTCCTAAGTGCACGAAAGCTGTGAGGTTCTTGCTTGTGTCCGTAAGCTTGTTCTGTTTGAGTTTCACTGTTGTGGGCTGCAGGTCAATGCCAGTAAATCCATGGTGTGAGATACTTTGAGTAGAAGTAATGGAACAGGATAGGTATTGCTTGGTGATGTAAATGTACTTAGAGCTGGGATCATAACACAGAATCTGCTAATTCAGCATCTGCTGCACTTTTATAGAATGTAAATTTGTCTCAGGAAATAGCCAAAGTCATTCATGGCTGGACTGATTCAGAGTTAGGTGAGAGTGGGCAAGCGATGTAAATGGCTTTCTGTAACACGATTCCTTTTTGGTAAATATCTCAGCTTACCCCCAGATATTCTAATGCATTCCCCAGCAGGCATGTCCAAGTTGAGAACCAGATCTAACCCAGCAAGGTCTCCAGAAGGGTTACCTCAAAGGCTATATTTTGAAAATGTTAAAGCCCATCCATACAGACTGGAGAGATGGCTCAGAGGTTAGGTCTCTGCCTCCCAAGCAGGAGGTCCTGAGTTCAGATCCCAGATCCATATAAAAATGCCAGGTGAAAATGTTGAAGGTTTGTGTTTCTGACCCTGGAAGGCGGAGACTGGGAAACTCCAGAGCAAAGCAAAGAGGAGATAGAGTAATTCAGGGTGATTCCCAAAGTCAGCCTTGGGCTTATACATACACATACAGTGCCATCTGGTATATACACAGAGGCACATGCTAAAAACAAAAACCCCATCCACTTAAAATTCAGTTATTTTAGATGAGTTAATTTTTAATATTTATAAATTTCATTCTTAAGGCAAAAGTAGTTTGAACTTACTGATTTTGAATAGGTGATAATCTATTTTTATAGTAGTTATTATAGGATAGGGTTGCTTGTTTTTTTTATAAATATTTTAATATTTCTTTCTGGTAACTGGTCAATAAAATCTTTTAGTTTTGTTCAGTCTCCATGGTAGCATTGGCTTGATTATGCCTTCTTGGATGTAGCACAATTTATAGCCGAAATTCAGTACAGATTGACATTAAAGTGAATAATAGACTTGCTGACCATTACAGAGCTCATCGTTCTCGCTCCATAATCAGCTTGTTGGTCTCTTGACTGAGCCTGGCTTAAAGTGAGACGTCATCCTTCCCTGCATCCCTCACGCTGCTTCTCCTGGAAGCTGCCCTTCTCCCCTCGTCCACCGATGGCTCCCTTCTTTCTGACCGGTTAGGGGGCTGTCTCTGTCTAGGTGTGAGAAAAGAAGAAGATGAAAAGAGGGCAAAAATTCATTTCTAGTTTTGCTTGCTGGTGCCAGCAGGACAGTGCAGCACGTAGAGGGGCTTGTCGCGCGAGACTGACTCCTGCACCAATCCCCGGACCCCCACGTGGTAGAAGACGAGAATAGACTCCTGCAAACACGCACACGCGCGCGCGCGCACACACACACACACACACACACACACACACACACGATAAATGTTTAAAATGTAATCTCTGTTTTTGTGGGAGAAACATGGAATAATTTTTGGGTATGTTTAAATTTTTTTTTTTCTGTGTGTGCATGTGCATATGTGTGGAAGTCAGAGGCGGCTTTATAGATTTGGATTTCTTGTTTCACTATCTGGGTTCTGGGTTTCAAAGTTATTTTATCAGGTTTGTCAGAGCTTTTACCTGCTAAGCCAGCTCGCCATCCCAGAAAACTTTTTTATAAGTAAAAATGAACTGTTATGTAGAATTAATCTAAGAGCATTTCTCCTAAACGTTTATATGAGGTGGTAGATATAAATAAAAGGTAGGTTCAGTAGGCTGAGATGTCAGAAAAATTGGGTCATTACAACTAGTACTTAAAAGGAATCACCAGAGAAAAATGTTAGCACCTCTCTGTTATTTCTGTCTTATAAGCATCATTTCCTCTAAGGTACTTAAAGCTCTCTGAAGTCGTCACATTTCTGTGTTGAGTATATTTGTCTTCCCTGACAGGAGAAAGTTGGTATCAAATCTGTAGAACCTGGACGTTGTGTGACACTTGGAGAGGGCTCAGCAAATGCTGAGCTACTAAGACACTGCGGGAAATAACACTTTAGAAATCACAGTAGAGTACCTGTGAGTCCACGCAGTGGCCACTCTGTCATTGAGTACTGAACGTTGAACAAATCAGTCTATACTGCTCTAGATGTCTAAAAGGACTTTCATAGGTCAGGGGAAAAGAGTGATTTCTAGAGCAACTTAATTTTAAGTAGATGGGGATTGATGTCTTAAAGGCACCTACCTTAATTTGTATCTTCTGCCTTGTAGCTTCAATGGAGTAAATAGAACAAAACCCTGGGTTCATTCTTAACATCACAAAGTCTCTCTCTCTCTCTCTCTCTCTCTCTCTCTCTCTCTCTCTCTCTCCCTCTTTCCCTCTCCCCTCTCTCCCTCCCCCCTCTCCCTCTCCCTCCCTCCTCCCTTCCCTCCTACAAATAAATCTCTTTAAATTTTTTCCCATAAACATTAAAAATGTTTTAGTCATAACCATGTCAAATTTTAGATATTTTAACCATCATGAAAGTCTGAAATCTACCCACAACAGTGACAACGTAGAGTATGAATTCCAAACTTATGAAAAATATTTCCTATACTGAAGCCGCTTAATGCTTGTAGGCTTTTAAGGCAAGTCTTGACGTAGAGAAGTAAGATGTAGTCATTATTACATAACCAGTAATTTGATTTTACAGATCTAAAAGACAGGTAAAATATTATAATAGACACAGACTAGCTATGGGAAATCTCTTTGAACTCATATTACTTGTTTAAATATGAGATATGTGCATCACATGTCTGAGAACTTATGAAAGCTTTTAAATATATCCCGTGTGCATGTGTGTGTGTGTGTGTATGTGAGAGAGGGAGAGAGAGAGAGAGGACGGGCACTGTGTGTGCCTGAGAGAGAGAGGACAGGCACTGTGTGTGCCTGAGAGAGAGCGAGAGCGAGAGCGAGAGCGAGGACGGGCGCTGTGTGTGCCTGGGGCCATCCCAGGATGTCTCTGGGAGTCGCCCTGGATGCTCTACATCCTTTCTCTTTGCTCTGGGGCTTTCCTGGCTCCGCCTTCCAGGGCCAGAAGCACCAACTGCTGCTATTTCTGCCTGGCATTTTTAGGTGGATCTGGGGTCCACACTCAGGTCCTTTTACTCGGGAGGCAGAGGCTTAGCCCCTGAGCCTTCTTCCTTTTTTTTTTTTTTTTCTTCTAAAGATGGGTTTATTGTCAGGTGATCCCATCATAAGTCAAGAATCACCTGTATTTCCCGTTTAAACAGTTTCTCACGTGTGTACAATGTATTGTGATTATGTCCCCCACTGCCTGGCATTCCCCTCCTAGTCCTGCTGCCCCCCTTCTTCCCAGTTAACCTCCCCCTTACTTTCATGTGTGTGTGAGAGAGACAGAGAGAGAGATTGTATTTAGCATTGCTTATATGACCATTGGGGGGGGGGTTAATGGAGCACAGACAACTTACTAGTGGCTAAACCACTGGGGGAAAAAAAGAAAAAACTCCCAGACCATTAACAGTAACTCCTTGAGAGGGGAAGATGTTTCTAAACTGGGAAATACTATGTAAAGCCTAGACTCCCTTCCTTCGTTCTTGCCTTTCTCCCCTCCTTCCCTTTCTTCCTTCTTTCCTCTCTTCCTTTCTTTTTTCCTTTTTCTTTTAACATTGTGTGAGAAGAAACTGAAGTTCAGAGATGAGCGTCTGAGAAGCAGCCTGGCACGCGGCTTGGTAGCACGAGGATGTCTGAGCATGAAGATGAATCTGGTAGTTACTTGGTTTCGACGTTTAATGTGTGTTTCATGCCAAATGAAGCCCTGAGTTGGAGATCAGTAGATCTCCAACTTGGAGCAGAGTAGTTTGTACAACTTAAAATAGTGAAAACAACTTATTTTGTAACAGTATAAATTTCAGTACTTCGATGTATGCTGTCTGACTCTTAACAGTGTAACCTTCATAAGTTAGGAATTCAGAGAAATTAACTGAGTGTCAGAGTTAAAATTAGAAACCAAGCATTCAAATTCTTAGGTCATTACTCTGGATACTTGCAGGGTTCACGGCTAGTGAATGGTGGTAACAATTCCAATCCTCATCTACATTTCTCAGCGCTGCACGTTGGTATTTCCTGGTCCTTCTTATTTATTTTTTCTTCCTTTGGTGATGCCAGAGATCAAACCCAGAGTCTTGTGCGTGCTAAGCAAGCGTTCTACGGCTAAGCAACACCTTTAATTTCTCTGTGTGCATTTTTGTGTTTTGAGGTGGGATGTGACCGTGTACCCTAGTCTGTCTTGACGCGCATTCACCTTGTAACCCAGACTGGCCTCAACCCAGAGATCTTACTGCTCAGCCTCCAGTGCTGAGATCACAGGGAGCCCGCTGACTTACCTGGCTACGTGGCAGATTCATTAACTACTGGACATACCTGTGCTTGAGGTTAGTATTCAACTATTTAAAGCGCTGTGAATGTAGTATAATAAGAGCCTCAATTTGCTCATTTTTACGAAGTGTGGATTGGAAGTCATGATTTCCTAATAAAATCATTATATGAGAAATTTCAGGACTAAATATGACCCAGTGGTAGAGAAGGTTTTCTTTAAACCTTTTTGTTTTCTGATTTGTGCGTGGGGTGGTCGAGTGTTGGAGTGGAGCCCAGAGGACAGCTTTGTGGAGTTCCTTCTGCTTTCACGTGGCGCCCGGCGCCCACCCTGGTTGTCAGGGTCGCATGGCAAGTGCCTCTACCCCCTGAGCCATGTGCCAGGCTGGAAGTTTTCAGTAGGTACATGATAAATGTTTAAGTCATTTATCTGGTATTCTGAGGGCTAACCTGAATTATTTTTAATTTGAGTTTCATAAGTGAATACAGTGAATGTATCCTTTTCACCTTCGCCCAGTGCTGTTCCTCCCTCTTCGCCCGCAGACACTCTCCGCAACCAGGCTCTCACTTTCCGGTTCTGCACGCGTGGCCTGCCACGCTCATCTGGGGGTCCTGTGGTGGTCTGGCTCCAGGCTCCTGCACCCTGGATGTGTCAGGGGCAGAGCAATGGAGTTACTTGTTCTGAGCTGGAGTCTCTGTGTAGCCCAGGCTGGCCTCAGACTTCCGAGACTTAGACCTCAGGCCTGTGTGGCCGGGCCTGGTCAGGTGCTTGAGCTTGTTGTTCTTTGGGTCGCACTCCATAGCCCAGGCTGTTCTGGATCGCACCACCTCACCTAGGCAGATGTGGACTTCAGGGTCGCTCTAGCCTCCTCCTCCCAAGAACTGCAGGCTTGAGCTGCCATGGCCAGCTGGGTGACCGGAAGTTTGAAAGTTGTTCAGAATAATTCTAGAAGTCCCTGAATTATGTCCCTTTATGCACCTTTATAATAAATTGAGACTTGACTTATGAATTAGAAGAAAACTATATCTTTGAGACAGTGTATTCCAGGCTGGTGTTGAACTCCCACTCGTGAGGCAGGTCCTGCCCCAGCGCCCTCCTAATGTGTAAAATTTTTACTGTTTTTAATATTTTTTACATTGTGTGTGTGTGTGTGTGTGTGAGGGCACTGTGTGTGCTGTGGAGGCCCAAGGGAGGCTGTGGAAATCATTCTGGATACTTCTTCCTCCTTTTTGCTTCACCCCGGGGTTTCCCAGATTCCGCCCACCAGGACAGGAAGTACAGGCTGCTCTTTCTACCTGTTTTTTTTTTTTTTTTTATGTAGGACCTGGGATCTGAACTTAGGATCTTCTGCTTGTGAGGCAGATTTTTAACCCCTGAGCCTTCTTTCTAGCCTCCCATTCTTTATATATATTTCCTACTTAAGCCATAATTATAAAATCAGGATATATCTGTACATATTTCTGTATAGATATTGAAGTATAAAATCCCAATAAGGAAACTTGATTAAAGTGCTGAAGACAGAAGAGATAACTTTCTCGTTTTTACTTAGTCTGGCCCAAGTGTCAGTAAAATAAAGTGACACATTTCCCTTTAGCATACTATTATATAAATGCATTTAGGTTTTTCATTGTGACTGAGAAAATAATTTAAAACACATTGTTATTTACCATCCACTAAAGACAAATATGTTTCCCTAAGCAGGAAATTTGACCCTGAATATTGTAACACGTATAAGGAAGACCTGAGTAATCCCCCCCAAACACACTCTCCTTTTGGAGATGTTCTCATATGTATTTCAGGCTGGCCCGACCTCATGGTTTTCCGCCTCTGCCTCTCAATACTGAGATTACAGGTGTGACCAGGCCTGGCTATAATTTTTGTATAAAGTCAAGTGAATTATACTTTCAAATTTTCACCAGTTACTAGTAAAGTAATTTAAATACAAACACTAATACTTTGTCAAAAACATTAATCTTTATTTTAAATTAAGGAATAAAGATATCAGCTAACAACCCTAATTTTTGTTCTCTTAATAGTCTTTCATTTTTCAGTCAGTGGGCAGATATTTATAGTGGGCATGGTTGTGTGCTTTTAAAAAGCAGTCTCGGTGCCTTTTGATGCTAGCGTTTCTCACAAGCTTTTTGGGTTTGGAAGCTGTTTTTGATATTCACTTGATAGAACAGAGCTCTGTAACTTCCCTAGGCTGAGGGGAGAAATGAGCAGGGTGTGTTGATGAGCTGGAGACAGGGAACCCTTCTCAGGAGTGCTGAGTCACCCACTCCCAGGTGGCCTTGGGGCCGGGGCCTCGTCCTCACACCTGGTCTAGCAGCAGTGCGAACCGGTACATCCTTTGCACGGCTGTCTTGATCAGCCTTGGTAATGCTGTGCTACAAGTGGAGGCCAGGATGGGGGGGGGGATTCAGGAGCAGGGGGTTCAGGAGCCAGGGGCAGCTCACAAGCAGGATGCCTCCCTCAGGAATGGGGAGGTGGGGGGGTGAGGGGGAGGCTCAGGAGCAGGGGCTGACTGACTTCACATAAGGCCCTGGGTTCTGTTCTGCTTCAGGATTGTGAAAAACAAAAACAAAAAACAGAAATAGGAATAGTTTTTGAAAAGAGTAAAAGATTCATATAGGACATGAAAGATGAGTTCTTTATATTGAAAATAGTTCTCATAAATACTCAGGATATGCTACATGGCAAAAGCATCAAGTATATAATTATATATTAATTTTTAATTCAAAATCACAGTTACAGTAAATAGTAAAATATTTTTTAAAAAAGGATTAGAATGATATACTAATATTTAACAGGGATTACCTAAAATGATGTGATATGGAGATTTTTTCCTGTTTCCAAAAGTCCTTGTCAATGAGCATATATTAAAAAGTAAGGAAAATATGTCTTAAAAAATAGTTCTTAAGTTAATGTCTCTTAACTAGTACATCCAGTTTTAAGTTTTTAAGATGATTTTAAATTGATCCAGTTAAGACTTACATGGAACATGAATATTGTAATCTGATGCTTTCTTGTAGCACATAAATAGTGACTTTGAAGGGAGGTCTCACTCCATCTAAATGTGGCCTTGCTGAAGCTATCTTAGATTTAAAAAAAAAAAACTTAGCTCAGTTTATTAGTTAAAATCATAGTTTTTTCTTTTTTGATTTTAAAATACTGTTTTTTATTGCAAGCCTTTTAGAGTGTGAAAATTGATAATTAAACCCATTTTTGGGTTGAATTTTGAAAATGACACTAATTACTTGAAATTTTTAAGTAGCCCATATTTTTTAGTATCACGTATTTTTCAATTAACTTAAAATTGAACTTAGATACCTAAAATAAGCTCAATACAGTTACACTTGTATAACTGTAACATGAAATGCCTAATGACTATGATTATTTCTGTTGCTTTTGCATTTCTAGTGGAGGAAGAGTAGTGAATGGCGTTTTGTGTTGAAACACAGGCTTGTTAAACACACGAGCTTCTCAAATGGGGATTAGACACGGGAGAGCTAGGAGGAAAAGGAAGAGTTAATCATGGAGGAGGAGAAAACATAGCTCAGGCCTTGACTAGAGGCAGCTGGGAAAGTGACGTCCTGTAGCATTTGCCGTTCTAGAAAGTGCTGAGACACGTAGTGAAGGGGCGGGTCAGAGGAGGCTCTCGTGGTGTATTTATGTGAGCGAGCTGTGGGGAAAGAAGTGCCGCTGCTCCGCACAGCTGAGCCCAGTTTGTTTTAACTTTGAAAATATCCAGCTTGGTTTGTTTTTCTCAGAATCGTGTTGCTAAGATTGGGGACGCTGTTTTCTTTTACAAAGGGAGACCTAAGTTCATTTCAAGGCATTCGAAATGGGGAAAGACTATTATTTCATTTTGGGAATTGAAAAAGGAGCATCAGAAGAAGACATTAAAAAGGCTTACCGAAAACAAGCTCTCAAATTCCATCCGGACAAGAACAAATCTCCTCAGGCAGAGGAAAAATTTAAAGAGGTGGCAGAAGCTTATGAAGTATTGAGTGACCCTAAAAAGAGAGAAATATACGATCAGTTTGGGGAAGAAGGTGAGTGTTCTGCATGGATTCGCTTCTTTGGCTCTGACTCTCTTGTTTTGTTTTCCCTCAGCCTCTGGTTATCAGTAAAATAGATTCTCAGACTTACCGAAAATAAAAAAGATAAAAACCAGGTAAAAAGAGTATTTTATGCCTGATTAGTTGAATGGGCAGTATACAGCTATGAATGAAATGTTCTTGGTTGTCTTTGGAGGAATTTTAGAATTCGTATTGTACATATTCTTTTAGTATGATGTATATTTTAAAAGAAACCTCAGATTTCCACACGAAGGACTTGTTTAAAAGTCTTATGCAACCTGTTTTGTTTTTTTATTGAGTTTTCTGCCACCATCTAGAGAATCTTCAGTCATTTGATATCCTGAGTACAGCTCAATTTTTGTATTGTTTATATCAATATTCACAAAAATAAAAAGATTTTGCCTTTACAACAGAGCTACTTGTGACTGAACGAGCCGGCATAGGCTGTCTTAGAAGCAGAATGCGCAGACATTTAGCTTGTAGTTGTTTTTGGCATTCTGCCTGGAGAGGAAAGAATTTTCCTGATGTCATAAAATACCAGAACAAGTTTTTAGCTTAATTGTAAACAGTAATTGTATGCCAAGAGAACAAGATCTGAGAAATACAATTTTTGACCTAAAATGGCCACCTAGTTAGAACAATTACAAGTTTCTTTGAGGTTAACTATTCCTTTTGAAGATGTTACTGGGTACACTTAAACGTTACTTTCTATACCCCGATGCTGTTATTATCTAGGACAATTTGCTTCTTCCCTCCCCAGCCATAGTTTTGTTTCTTGCCTTGTGAGACAAGAAATTTGTGACTCTAAGTGAATGAGGGTCAGTGGAGATGCTCCTCTACCCTTCTGGACTGGAAGGCCAGCCTGTCCACTATCGTCCTGTAATCATAAGGTCAGACTGTTTTAAATTGCCAGTTAACAAACAGCAACCTTTTAATCCTTACAGATTCAGGGGTTTTCAGGCTTTAAAATTGGGACCAAGATATTTTTACATTAATTTTTCATCCTCATGCTTTCTGTCACTGCAGCTATGAACAGCTTTGCTTTCCTTTTGCTTTGCTTACTACAGTTAACCCTTAGGTTTTTCTAATTAGAAATATCCTTCAAATAGCTACATAGTGATACTCATTTCATGCCAAACAAAGTAAATGGAGACAGTCAGGTAATTATGTAGTTTATAAGTTCTCCCCTACCTCCTGTGTTTGACTGTGTGGTCTAAACCAGATGCTGCTGGTCTCGAGTGACACTGCAGTGTCATGAAGAGAAAGCAGTCGTGGGCAGTTCAGCCCTGCCTGGTCCCCATGGCTGGACCACTACCATGATTTGATTCATCTCTGACACTAAACTGGATTTTTGAGATGATTTTCTACTCTTTCAGAGGGAGTTATTTCACGATTTTGTAAACATAGAGTGACACTATAAATCCCATAAAAAAACCAGATATATACTGTTTTTATATCTAAGATTTTTTTTTGGCTGTTCAGACTTCTTAAGGACATTTGTCTTCAGATGTCAGCCCGCCACATGGCGCCTCAGTGTGTGCTCTCCCTGAGAGCTTGGCCATCCACCGCTCTCACCTGCACATGAGTTGAGGATTGTTTCTATGCCTGATGTTGTTAATACTCTTAACTCAAAAAATGTTACAAACCCTAGGAGGAGTAGGAGGACACAGTTGTTTTCTTTTTTTTTTTTTTTTTTTTTTTTTATTTTAAAAATAAATCATAAACTTTTATTATTCTCAGTGAAGGATCAAGCCTGAAGTCCATGGGATTAATCAACCAGCCCATCAAAGGGCAAACACTGTGGTAGCACTCAGAAGCACTTCAGTTTCCCTTCAGAGAGATCACATAAGGCAGGGAGAAGGAACCAGTCAGCTCCTGGAAGGAAACAAGTCATTTGTCACTGGAGATGATGAGAAATCTATAGCTGTGACACCAGATACCTCCTCTTCCAAGTTTGTGTCTTAGGCTCTCAGATGGCTTCTCCCTCTGGTACTTGACCACAGGGTGTGAGTTTTGAGGAGAATGTTGAACAAGTCAAACTGCATTATTCTGTGTCTGAACTCTCACTTGACTTGGAAGACTTATGCTTCCGTTTCTTCTTCTTTTTCTTTTCTTTCTTCCTTTTCTTATGCTTTTCTTTCTTTTTCTTCTTCTTGTGTTTCTCTTTACATTCTGACGAACTGGAGCTGCTTCCATCCTCGTCTGAGGTAGAATCCTCCAGTAGCTGTTTTAACTGCTGGGAGGACACAGTTGTTTTCTAAAAGTATTAAAGTGTTTGCTTCAGAAACACTTCATAGTTATAGATAACTTGAAAATACAGCAAAGTTATTTGAATAGTTTGAAGAATTCTTCCTTCACAGAAAAGTAGTCCATTACCTTTAATTCAGAATATCTCATTAATTCTTTCAGAACAGCTAGGGCCTGGGACCAGCTCAGAGATCCACACTGACTGAGCTTGTGGGAAGCCTGGTCTCCAATCCCACACCTCCCCCCTCAGACCTGTAGGTGCATGTGAGGTGTGGAAGACACCTGTGTCTTCTCGGTCCTGTCTTGCTGTGGCTCTGCTGCCATGGGCTTCTCTGGTGCTAACCAAACAGAACTGCAGGACTCTGGAAATCAGCTTGCCTGATTTTCCCCCCTTGACCAGTATTCTGGGAAGTAGAAAGAAGGAACTGTGTGTTGAGTTCATGGAATGATGCCAAATTTATATGTTTAGAAATTAAGAAAACTGTTGATCTTCTTCATGCTATGAAAATCTCTTAATATCCCCAATTAAATTCTTTGCTTAAAAAAGTTAGATAAAAATAAAGACCTTGTAAACGTACATATGATGGAGCAGTTCTATTCCTAAGAGTTGTAAAAGAGAATCAAAAACATTGGTCCTCATGGAGACACGGACCTGAATGTTCACAGTGGTGTCACTTGCCAGGGCCCTGTGCTGAAGCAATCCAAAAGTGACATTGATTAGTAACTGGACAAATGAAATGTCTGTACATCAAATTACTTTCCAGCAATTAAAGACCAAATTCAATGACACATGTCATATGTAAGAACCTTGAAAAGCATCTGAACGAAAAACCCGGAAAGCACTAGGTGCTATATAATTCCATGCATAACAAGTATCGGAAAAGGCAAATCTGGAGAGACAGAAGAGCCGTGTGCGTGGGGCTGGAGGTCACAGCAGCCCTAGCGGCGGCTGGCATGGTGGTGCTGCCGTGGCGGATGCTGGCAATAGAGGCACAGCTGTCCCTGTCGTGCAGTTGAGCTGTGTGGCCATGCGCTAGCTTTAGAGCGTGCATTTTCTCCATAACTGAAACATTTGAAAACAAAAAATTTGAAACTACAGACATTTTAAAAATGATTTTGAAATACACATTCCCCAAAAGTTTTAGGTTTGGTCCTGAATGGTTCATTAGATGTAAGAGCTGAAGTTACCTTAAAAGATTAAAAAAAAAATCTTCCTGATAACACATCTTTTTTTTCTAGTTTGCTCATTTTTTTCTTCATTCTCCTTCACTTTGCTTACTGATTATTGTTTGCTTAATGATTTTTCAGATGCTTAAACTTGATTTAGCATATTAATCTTTATGCAAGTTTTCTTCTGTTCTTTAACTTACACATTTAACTAACTGGACCTCTTTGCTGTCTGTTGTAAAGATGTGTAATTAATTGGATCTTTGAAGTCATACATATAAGAGATCTTCTTATTCTACAACTCTGAAGCCTATTATAAAGTCAGATCAGAGTAGAATTGATAGATACTATCTTTTCTTTCTTTACAATAGTACTTCACGGCTGCTGCTTTTCATAACTTTAGTCAATTAATAGAAGTCATCACCGTGGATAGCATTCCAAAATATATTTGTCTTTTGCACATTAAATTGGTTGGTTGATTAGTTTTAAGGCATAGGCAGCTCTTGGATGTAGAGTACATTCCATGGCCACAGGATGAGGGTGTCTAGAAAATGTTTTGGCTAGCAGAGGGAATCCAAGATGAATGTTAAACATTTCTATTGGAAATTGCAGTGGTAGATACAATTCAGAATTGTATAGCTGACTTCATGCTAGCTGTAATGCAAGTGCTAGATAGTGCAAGTGATGTGTGCCTAATTCATGTTATGTTATAGCTGTTTGAATTTTGGTAGGATTTGCTTCAAGTAACTTCATTCTTTATTTGAGCTACACAGTTAACCACTTAATGTCTAGGGTAAATCAACAAGTTGAATTGAGGCGCTTTTTTTCTCTGCTCTGATAAATTAGTCACTTCAGACTGAGTTTTCTCAGTCTATAATACTGGTTAACTTACCATTTTGGGGAAAAATGAAAGACATTTTAGGGAAAACTTAAATTTTAATATAATAACTTAAATATTATTCTTTTCATAAATCTTTCATGGACAGATGTTTGCCTTGTAGAGGGGTAGAGTAGGCTAGCTCATTCACTCAATGAACTTTGATAAATTAATTCAATGAAATGTGTGTGGTGAAAGATAAAATGATAGAGTTAACTTAAGTATTCTTTGGTCACCTTGGTTTATGACCTTGAGTTGTATACTTAACTCTGTCATTTAAGAAACTGTCTTCATCTTTTCCACATTTGAAATTACAATTGTACCAATAATGCTGTTGAAAAGGAGATTGAATGACCTGTGTATTAATGGTGCTTCTCCCTAACTGCTCTTTATATATATATATAAATGATCTATATATGTATGTATATTTCAACTGATAACTCTCTTTGGGTCTTTTCTAATTTCTACCCATGGAGGAAGGAAACATTTTAGATATCAGTTGCAACTGTATAATATGAACCGCCTATATATCTTTTAGTGATAGAATTCAATGTACGATAAGACATATACAAAGCTGAATTTCTTTGGAACTAAAACTTTTTCATTTCACTCATGTATATGTCTGATTGTATTGCTTTTGCTCTGCCTTCTCTGTAGTGATACAAAACACTGTTTAATTCAGTTTAAGAAGACCGTTGATGCTGTTCACGCAGTGCACAGAAGTAAACACCTGTTATTTTCAGCCCTGTATTTTTGACAAGTGCAAAAATGAGAAAAAAATATTCACATCCTTAATGACTCAGGTTGAACATATATGAATCTCCCAGTTTAAATTTCAGAGTTTTTCATAGTTTTATAATTTTAATTTCCCTCCTTGTTTTCTCGGTTAGGAATTCTCAGAAACTTTGCTGCCACTGTTATGATAGAAATTCTTGCCAATATTGACTTTGTACACCATCATTGCTGTTTTGCTATATTGTCGTTTGGTGGATCTTAGTAGAATTTTTTGGGCATATAGTAAAGATAGACATATAATTTTTTGTGAGCTACATATTACTTAATTGAACCTTTGAACAGAAGGTCACAGTGCCGCTCTCTGAAGTGGATTGTGCACTGGAGATAGAGGTAACTGGTCCATGTGACATTCTCGCAGCTCTGGACTTCTTGAGATATATATGCACGCATGCATGCTTTGAATTAATGCTGTGATGTGGTTTACCTTAGTAGTCTTGGCATCTAGAATAGCAATAACAATTTTATTGTCAAAAAACCCTGCATTTTTATGTGTCCTCGTTATTGAATTTTTTTGTCCACAGAAAAAGTTCTGTTCAATTCTGAAGCAATAGAAGACTACTTTGATATTATTGATTATACTTACTGATTATAATGGCACTTAAAGTTAGAGTCTGCATTTTGCATTGATTACAGAAGCTCTTTCAGCTGACATCTTTTAAACTATTAAATTTATATTTTTATTTCAGTAAGGCTTAACCAATAGTTTATGAGAAAAGAGTTTGTTTTATTTACTGTAAATCCAATTCAGAAATAAATTATTAAAGCTAAAGTGTTTGGAGGAAGATTTGAAAGCTAAAACTTAACTTAGGATGGATCATCAGAAGCTATCTAACTGTTCCATATTTAATTACAATGGCATTTCTGACTGTTAGTAAGTTGAGACCTTCCTCGGTTTTTAGCAGTGCAGTTACTGAGTGTTAACCGCGCAGGTGCAGACTTGTCCCTAAACGTGTCATCTCTTCACACAGGCTTGAAAGGAGGAGCAGGAGGTACGGATGGACAAGGGGGTACCTTCAGATACACTTTCCATGGCGATCCTCATGCCACATTCGCAGCATTTTTTGGAGGCTCCAACCCCTTTGAAATTTTCTTTGGAAGACGGATGGGTGGTGGTCGAGATTCTGAAGAAATGGAAATAGATGGAGATCCTTTCAGTGCCTTTGGATTCAGCATGAACGGATACCCAAGAGACAGGAATTCTGTGGGGCCATCCCGTCTCAAACAAGACCCTCCTGTTATCCATGAACTCAGAGTATCACTTGAAGAAATATATAGTGGATGCACCAAAAGGATGAAGATTTCTCGAAAAAGATTAAATCCTGATGGAAGGAGTTACAGATCTGAGGACAAAATTCTCACTATTGAGATTAAAAAAGGCTGGAAAGAAGGCACAAAAATTACTTTTCCAAGGGAAGGAGATGAAACACCAAACACTATCCCAGCAGACATTGTTTTTATTATTAAAGACAAAGAGCACCCCAAATTTAAAAGGGACGGATCAAATATAATTTATACTGCTAAAATTAGTCTACGAGAGGTAAGTTAATAGGAGACCAAGTATGCAGCTGAGGAATGTGAGGAGATTATCTAAACAACAGCATTCATTGTTTTTAGTCCTTTGACGAATGATACTATAAGTTTCTAATTTACTTACTTACCTATTTCCATGTCAGTTTTTAGTGCTAACTTTATTAGGTACAGTTAGACCTTGGGTCGGGTTCGCCCTGGCTTTACAGTTGTGGATTATGAGATCCATTTTGGTGAGCTCATCACTTTAGCTCATTTATAAATCTGTCCTAAAATTATTAACTTGGACTAATGTTTTTCTAACAAGTATTAAAATAATTGAAGTAAATTATAAATATATAACATATAATTATATAGTAGTATGCTTTGATGGAGTTTTCGGGCTCTTACATGGTTTCTCGATTTCAGTTAGAATCCATGCAAAGGGATCATGTCCCTTAAAATTCTTAAATGCTTTACCATGCATTCCAACCATAGCTTAAAAGGCAGAAATCTGACTTCTACATGAAAATTTATTTTCTTTTCTCTAAATTTGCCCTGTTATCGGGTATAATTCTTATGAATTATAAGCACCGTGCTTCACTTGCCCAGTAGCTGCCGCTCCTTGAGCACGCACTTATTCGAGCACTGTGGTCCCAGAAGGGGCTCTCACAAAGGACTTCTTCCACACCTCGCTGAACTCCCTAATAACGTGTTTGCTCCCAGTTCTTGTGCATTTCTGAAGGCAGGTCTGCTCTCGACCCCATGTGGTCACAGGTCTCAGTGAACACGTGTCTCTTGAAATAGATGCTTCTTATCCTGAGGTTTCTAAGGAAGCGGTGATGCTCCTATTTTGTTCACTCCACCTGAGTTGCTTCTTTTTCACGCACCTTGAATGTGGATAGCGTCCAATGCTCCACTTTGATCCAGGTGGGATGGAAGCTGGCCATCCTTTCCAGATCCTTATCTTTTCTCTCCCTCCTGTATTGCAGCGTCTCTGACCAGCCTATCCTCAGGGAATTTTTAAAAACAGGAAAGAGATTTTTATAACTCAGTTCTTTTGGAAGTTAAAGTTTTACCTTGGTAGTATCATCCTTTGATACTTTCTCATACTTACACCCTTAAGCTTCAGAGTTAGTAACTTTATTTTATTTGGTCCATTTTAGGCACTATGCGGCTGCTCGATTAGTGTACCAACAATGGATGGGAGAAACATACCTATGTCAATCAATGATGTCGTGAAGCCGGGAATGAGGAGAAGAATTATTGGCTATGGGCTGCCGTTTCCAAAAACACCTGACCAGCGCGGTGACCTTCTCATCGAATTTGACGTATCCTTCCCAGATGCTATATCTTCGTCATCCAAAGAAGTCCTTAAGAAGCATCTTCCTTCCTCATAGACTGAGAAGAACTTGTTGCCCATATTTTAATAAGACACTGAAAATATAAAGGGACTGTCAGTTTGCTGATGTGAATTCTGTATAAAGACATGTAAATTCTTCTGAGGGTTCATTACATTGCATGAAGAGAGACGGGTCAAATAAACAGGCAAATGGGATTTTTACTTAGAGAAGAAGGCTGCTCTTGATGTTATTTCTCCCGATTCAGAAATCTTATTCTTTCATTTATAAGCAAAAGTTGGTTTTGTCAATAGATGTTTCTTGTAGAGAACTAGACCATCCAAGTACTTCATTCTTACATCTTTAAATGATCAACATTGAGAGGGTCCTTATAGAAATGAAAATTCTTGACTAAATGTGCGTGTCACGCAGGGAAGAGAATGAAAACTAAAGTCCTTTGAGTGTCTTTAAGCCAGCGCCTGACGAACTGTCTCAGGGCTGGTACAGAATGTTCCAAGCATAAGTTTTACACTTTGACCTTCAAGGTATGCTGGAGTGTTTCTTAATAGTTGTAATGTTCTTAGAGCACACCTGTTTTTCAGACAAAATTAATGGCAGTTTCTGTCCTTGGAAATCCCAACAGCCTGAATTACTGATATTTTAGAAACAGACCATTTTTAAATGGCCATCTGTAATATTATGTAAGTTGACTATATATCTTGGACTTAATAAATCTCATTTTGTTCATTACTTTAAGATTATTTAATAATGTGTTTTTACAGAACTGCTGTTATGTGGAATTCTACAGTCTTCAGTAACCTACTCACAGTATGCTATGTGTACTTTATGTAATTCCCTAGGACAATGAACTACCACTGTGGTGTTAAAACATGGTGATGAACACTCACTGCTGCCGTGGTCCTGGGATTGCTGCTTGTTAAGCATTTAAATTCTCCACCTTTCATATGTACACATTGCATTTCTTAGGTGTTCAGACTTTTTAAATATATTGACATTAAAAATTATTTGGTCTTTTTTTAACTGTCAAAAAATGTGTTCTGAAAGTATTTTTGTAAAATAATTTTCAGAATGATTAATGTATATATACACACAAGATATATGGTATATTGGATTTATAATTTTAAGATTTTATTTATTCATTCGTGTGTGTCTGTCTCTGTGGAGGGCCGAGAGGTGACTTCTGGAATCATCCTGGATTGCTTCTACCACCTCCTTGCTTCACTCTGGGATTTCCCAGGCTCCGCTGGAAGTTCAGGCATCCACCCTTTCAGGGTCCTCAGTTTCGTCTGGCATTTTTATGTGTAACCTGGGATCTGAACTCAGGACCTTGTGCTTGCAAGGCAGAGTCTTAAACCCTGAGCCATCTCTCCAGCTTCTGGTTTATAATCTTTTTAAACAGTACAATAGAAAGTATTTTGGAAATGCAATGTAAGTAGGTTATAATAGGTGTATATCTTAACAGTTGTACTGAAGTGGAATTGTGTCTTGTAAGTAAGACAGAGTCCGTCCTGTACAGTTCACCCCCACCCTCCTTTCTTTGCTGCTGGGGATTGAACGTGCTCATGCTGAACCTCGCCTCTGCTGTGGAATCGCCAGCCTGTTAGTGTTACACACTGTCACGAATAGAATCAAATAGCTGGGGGCTCTCTGGACTTGTTTCACTTGGCAGGATGTTTTCGAGGTCCAGCCTTGTCACATCATCTGACAGTACTTTAGTTCTTTTATGTGGATATGCCACATTTTGTTCCCTGGCCTATTTCAGGCATTTGTGTCATATTAGTAGCCATTATAAATACACTCCTGTAAACATTTGGGTGCAAGTTTTTACATATGCAAACTACCATTTTCTAGGGTATATGCCTAAGATTGGAGTTGTTGGCAATGACTATAATTTAGTTGCAAATGGAAATGAATAGCAGAATTGAGATAATCATAGTAATAGTTATGCGTGGTTTATAAAGTATAACCTTGTTTCTCTAAATGTGTTAAGATGTCCCCAGAGTTCACCCCAGCACCAGAGTTAAAATAAAATTCCCTAGAGAAGTGTGAACCTCATGGAAATTTTCTCACAAACTTGCAAGAATCAAAATGCACTAGTCAGTGGTTGTATTTCCTATTTGAAGGTCACATCTAGCTCTCATGTACCTGTGTCTATCATGTGTCTGTTGCCTGGCTGCAGGATCTTCCTGTGTATTCCTGGCTGGGTTGCTACTCACTAGGTAGCCCCATCTGGCCTTGAAGCTGTGCACTGCATGTCCCCCTTCAGCCTCACTCTGGGATTGCAGGTGCACACCCCCCAACCGGGCCAAACCCCACAACAGTCACCATCTTGTGAGGAAACATCTGTGGATAGAATAAAGGATTTACAGATCAGATATTCGGATGATCTTTTGGCTAAGTCTGTGTGTATGTGCAGGTGAGAGAATTATTCTAGTAGTAAAATTAACAAGTTATTTGGGCCAGGAGTGAGTCTCAGTTGTAGAGCATTTACTGGGATTCTAGTTCCTTGGTTCAGTTTCCCTCCCATTACAAGAATCTGCATCACTGCACAAAGCATGTCTTAGAAGAAAGGCACAGCAGCTGAGAATGCATGCCAAGTTTTACTTGTCGAATGATGAATTAACAGCAATGGAAGGAAAAAATTAAATTTAAAATGCTTCCCTTTAGGGCTGGAGAGGTGGCTCAAGGGTTAAGCCTCTGCCTTGCAGGCAGAAGGTCCTGAGTTCAGATCTCAGATCCCACGTATAGACGCCAGGCGGGAACGGGGGAGGGGGGGGTGGGGGTGGGGGGTAGGGGTGGGGCTGCGTTTCTGGTCCTGGTGGGCGGAGCCTGTGAATCCTGGGGCAGAGTAAACAAGGAGGAGGTGGAGGCGGTCCAGGGTGGTTCACGAATTCGTCCGTGGTTCTACACACACACACACACACATACACACACATACATACGCACGTGCGCACACACACACACAATTGAATAAAAAAAAAAATGCTCCCTTTTAATTTGACCAGTTATAAATCCAGGACAGCTAATTGCTAAAAAGATGTTTATCTTCCCTTCAAGAGAAAGTTGCTCATGTTAAAAAAGAACAAGTATAAATCAAGACTGTTGGTGACCTGCCAATGAAAATATTTCTTGCGGGCAGCTAGAATTTTTTTTTTTTAAATAGGATGTTTGAAAGCGAGGCATGGGCATTCCTCTTACCAGCAGCCCACTCTGTCTTGTGCTCCATGAAGTCCCTTCACAGGTTTCGTTCCTGGCTGCTGCCACTTGCAGACATGAGCTTCTGACCTCTATTTCAGCTAGTCACTCTGCCTATTATTAGCCTCCGTTGGAAGCAAGGAGGCAAAAATGCTCCTGCCTGTTTATTTTTAGGAAACTGTCATCTGAATAGTCGGGGTGGGTAAAATGAAATTGATGGATGCGATTGGACTCTGTAAATGGCCTTCGTGTGGTTGTCTTTTCTTATTTCAAGAACTGTTCACCTCACACACACAGTCAAGACTGCTAGACATTATCCTTAAGCTAAAAACAATTTTAGTCAAGAATGTATAGTGTGGTACTGCCTATGTGTTTGTCTTCAAAAACACATTCTCTATGTGTGTGTGTGTGTGTGTGTGTGTGTGTGTGTGCGCATGCGTGTGTATGAAGTGTACCACTATATAAAAGAAGGGGTAAAAGACGGGCGAAGCAAAGAAATGTGTGCGCGCGTGTCATGGTGTGTTCCCCTGCGCATGTCCATCACATGTTCCTCTATTGCTCTAGACCCTCACAGGTTCTCTTAGTGCCCTGAGTTCACCCTTTTGCTGCTCAATAAACTGCTCCCCCCCAGGCCCCCCCGTCTGTGCATCCCCAGTGCTGGGGTACAGGCACATGGAAGCTCAGCTGCTTCAAAGCCCGAGGCAGGAGCATAGAAAGTTCTAGTCCTTTTGCCTGGGTTACAAGCTGAGCTGTCAAGACCATCCTAGACAACTCAGTGGCCTTGGCTCAAAATGAGATTATAACGGAGCGTGCAGAACACTCGCGTAGCGCGGGTGAAGGGTGGGGCTGCGTACAGACAGCGGAGCGCAGGGACGCAGGGCGTGGCTCGGCGTGACGTCAGCATCCGCTCTGGGCTGCTGCTACTGAGACTTCCCCGCAATGATGGTGCATCGCCCGGAATTGGGAGCCCCCCAAGGCCTTTATCCCTCAGTTGTTTGGGTCAGGTATGTTACTGTAGCAATGAATAATGAAACTAAAACGGCAACAGTTGTAAAAATTAGATTTGCAGATCAAACGACTTTACCAAAGTCTTACATGAAGAGATAGATGTTTTAGTTGGAAGCATAGGGTACTTTATGCTTCTAATTAGATTTATTTAGAATTTGACTGAACTCTGTGACAGGTGCGATGCTTTACCTTCATCTCAGGAAGATGATTTCTATATGAAGCACACTTATTGTAAAAGCGTTCTTTAAATTTTAAGCAAATTAAAAATTTTAACAGAACTACACTGTATTCTAGCATCCACAACTATTGCTCTCAGGATCACATATGAGAAGACAGAATTTTGTTAAAATTTAATATCGTTATTGATCCCAGCACTTCTCCGAAGGATTGAAGCAGGAGAATCATGAGCTGGAGGCCAGCGTGGGGTCCTCAATGTGGGGTCCTCAATGTGGGGTCCTCAGCATGGGGTCCTCAGCATGGGGTCCTCAGCGTGGGGTCCTCAGCGTGGGGACCTAGTCTCAGAAATATAAAGAATGAAAAACCCACCCAGGCAGAAACGTGCACATACACTGTTTAGCTGAGTTCTATTTTCACATTATTAATTTTATGGTTATCAGTGATCACAAATATACATTTCCTAAGTTGTATCCAATGGTTTTCATCGCAGTGGTTTAGGGGACTGTACGTAATACTGACGGGTCAGAATCCAGAGACCGTTAGGGAAGTGCCCTCTTTAGTAATGCTATTTCAGTACAAAGTGCGCTTCTGGGAAATAATAAATGGGCCACATACATATGTTTCTAAGGCAACCGTGAAGAAAATGTTCCAATGACTTCTAGGAGCTTGAAGAATCTGTAGATGGACTTGCAGCCCACGCTGTAATCTCAGCACTTGGGAGACCAAGGTAGAAGGATGGATAGTGATACAGGCCAATCTGGGCTACGGGATAAGAATCTGACAGAGACAGACCATAGAAACAGAACAGAAGAACTGAAGGAGGAAAGGAAAAAGAAAACATTGAAAACTGATTAGAAGATTAACTTGCATTAAGTAGTATGTGCATATATATTTTTCCCAAAAGTCATGGAAATATAATTCAAAAACTCTTAAAGCAGCATTTCTTTCACAACTAACTAAATGTACTTGGGATGTATATTAGGTGAACTACATACAATGAACCTTATAAAGAATCATGCTTTTTTTTTTTTTTTTTTTTTTTTTTTTTTTTTACATTTCCCACTTAGAATGGAGGAGGAAATCATAGTTGTCTTTCATTTGTTACGGTGTAACCTCTTGTAAAAACATTGAGACCCATAAGTCCATAATAAATATTAGCTGCTTTATTCATTGTATCTCTTTATCTGGAAATAACCTCAAAACCTTTGTTTTGGACCTCAGTGGACAGATTTTTTTTTTTACTAGTAATTAAGCATTTAAGAGCAAACTGCATTCCAAGAATTGGAATCGTGAACTGAGTGCTTTCAATTTCAAACACAGGTAGAAAGCAGGAGATGTGAATTTGAGCACTTCATAGACACAGGCTTTTTGTTTGTTTTTCTTTTTCTTTGTTTTATTCAATTGTGCATGTGTGCTTGTGTGCACGTGTGTGTGTGTGTGTGTGTGTGTGTGTGTGTGTGTGTGTGTGTGTAGAACCACAGGCGAATTTGGGAACCATCATGAACAACTTCCACCTCCTCCTTGTTTACTCTGCCCCAGGATTCACAGGCTCCACCTACCAGGACCAGAAACACAGGCCGCCCCAGCTTCCACTGGTGTCTATACATAGGGTCTAGAATCCGAACTCAGGACCTTCCGCCTGCAAGGCAGAGGCTTAACCCCTGAGCCTCCCCTCCAGCCCCTGTTTTTCTTTTTGCTCAAGTGTGTGTATCTGTGTATCAGAGGACACTGTGTGTAACTGTAGAAGTCCAAGGGTGACATCTGAAATTATCTTGGATCCGTCTGGATTGTTTACTTCCTCTTGGCTCCTCTTTCTCCTCTTTGCTCTGGAGTTTCCCAGATTCTGCCTTCCAGGATCAGAAGTGCAGGTGGCCCCGATGTCTACTTGGCGTTTTTTATGTGGGATCCCAAATCCAAATTCAGGACCTTCTGCTTTGAAGGCAGAAGCTTGGCCGCTGAGCCATCTCTGCAGCCTCGAGGCTGTTTGGAAGCAGTGTGCTAAGGCTGGTGGGCAGCTGGCTCGTGAGAAGATGAGGTGGCAGAAAACTCTGCTCTTGGTTCTCTCCAGCCTTGCCTGGGAACCGCCGTGGCCTCCTGGAGAATATTCCAGTGCAGTCTGTCTGCAGGTGCAAGAGCTGCGTGCGGACCATCCCCTGAGCCAGCTCATCAGCCCTCTCAGAATTTTTTAAGAGCTTATTTTCGTTTTTAAATGTTTTATTTGAGAGAGAGGGAGAGAGAGAGAGAGAGAGAGAGAGAGAGAGAGAGAGAGAGAGAGAGAGAGAGGAGAAAGGTGCATGCATGCACCATGCGGACTTCTGTGAACTGAACTCAGGTTGCTGGCTCTGCATGCAGGCACCATACCACTGAGCTCAGAATTTAAAGACAGTTCAACTGGAAGCACGTGTCCCCAGAATTCACGAAGTCCTGGGTTCCATCTGCAGCGCTGCCTAGTCCTGGGTGGTGGCTTGAATCCACCTGTGGTCCTAGCTCTTGGGAGATGGGACCAGGAGGAGCCTTAACAGTTCAAGTTCACCGTGGCTACGTGGAGCTGCAGGCCAGCTGGGGTTACCTTCAAGCCTGCCTCGGAAAACCTAAAGGACACAGAGAAGGACTTAAAGGTAAAACCCTGACAGTGGGGTTACCTGCTCCTAAGTCTCGGTCCAGGAGGAGCTGCAGGCCCTCTGTGCCCATGGGCTTGCCTCGCCCTACTTGCTAAACTCACCCGATCATCCAGGACCTGGCTCTAGGACCTTCCTTCTCTACCTAATCGGCTTGAGCACCAGAGGAATGTGAGACGTCTGGGGGTTTCAGCCCCGCGCCTTTCTGGCTGGTGCCCGTGTGCTGGCCAGACCCAGGCCTGCGCTTTTCTCCTTTAGAACAAGGTGTGGCTTGGGCGGAGCCTTTTACATATTTGCTTCTCTTTTCTTTTTCTTCTCTTTTGCATGGGGTGTGTGTGTGTGTGTGTGTGTGTGTATGTGTGTGTGTGTGTGTGTGAGAGAGGGCACTGTGTGTCCCTGTGGAGGACCAAGGATGACTTCGGGAATCATCCTGGATTGCTTCTACCACTTCTTGTTTTGCTCTGGGATTTCCCAGGCTCCGCCAACCAGGATGGGACGTGCCAGCCACTGCAGTTTCTGCCTGGCATTTTTACATGGGACCTGGGATCTGAACTCACTTCTGCTTGAGAGACAGAGGCTTAACCCCTGAGCCATATCTCCAGCCCACAACCTGGCATTTTTATGTGGAATCTGGGGATCCAAACTCGGGTCCTTTTGCTTGCAAGACAAAGGGTTCAAGCCAGTTCCCCAGCTATATATATATATATATATCCTTTTGGGCGGGTCTAGAGCGGCCTTTCTGGGAAGTCTCTGAAGGTCTTGGAAAGCCATCTCCACTGCTGGGATTACCCTGCAGGAGCTGACTCCAAACCTCCACAGAGATAAAGAGGGCAACTTCCCCCAACCTCTGCTTATGAAAGGACATGGAGATTAGCTCTCCTTTACAAATAGGCCCCAAGATCAACTGGGTTGAGCCCTAAGGTGAATAGACCAATGAGGAACAGCCCCACTCTTTTGCCTAAGTATATAAATAAATAAAGCTGACCTTGGCAGCCATCTTTGGCTCCTGGCACTTCATGTATGGGGTTCGTGAGTTCTTTTCCAGCTCCTTACCCCTCCTGGATTCCATGCTGGAATCATAAGTTCTCTGGGGCGCCCTAACCCCTCATGGTACTCCATGTCTGGAGTCTGTGAGTTCCGTTCTTTCTCTCCTCTAATAAACTCTACCTTAATCCTCCACAGGTGTTCTAGTTTCAATCTTCCACTCAGAACACAAGCACTTGGATACATAGACTCCTAGAGAGAGACCTGAAACATTTGGTACGCCCAGCCAGAGCGACCCCCCCCATACACTTTCTGCTTCATAATGGGATGCATGGTCCCATTAAGGATGGTAGACATGTTTCTACTTTGCTCCAGCATGGGGGTCCTGGGAGGAGGCAGCCCACCTCTACTAGAACCTGTCATCAGAGAGCGCAGCCGTACTCCAGAAACGCAGGGCATTATGCATTGTCTCCTCCTGCGGCGTCTCCAGGGCTCTGTATACGTCTGTCTGCTCCCAACACTTCGGCCGCCCTTGCTGAGCTAGAAGCAGGGGGCTGTCAGGGTCCCTGCTGGGAAAGTGGTTTCCAGAGATCCTACCACCCACAGATGCGATGCGTTTCCCAGACGGCAAGTACAACGTTGGGTCTGAAGTACAGAATGTGATTTGGGGCAGATGCGGAGGTGTTGCGGGTCTCCAGGTTCTTGTGTTCTGGAGTTGAGGATTAAGGCAGAGTTTATTAGAGGAGAGAAAGCAGAACTCACAGACGCCAGGCATGGGAACCACGAGGGGTGAGAGAAAAGTCGGATAGGAACTCATGGACTCCATTTGTGGAATTCCTTGAGAAGTAAAGGAGCGAACTCACGGAGTCCAGACCTGGAGTTCCACGAGGGGCAAAGAAACCAGAAAGGAACTCACAGACATACAGTCCCTGAGGGCAGTGAGCCAAAGATGGCTGATCGGGATTATTTATAGGTTTAGACAGGCCCAGGAAAAGTGGTTTTCCCTTACTGGTTAGCTCCAGTTTCTGCAAACCTGATTGGAGCTTTTGAGCCTCTACATCTCATTTACATCAGTCCATCTTGTGCCCATCCTCTAGGTAGGTTTATCTACAGTGGAGAGCTAATCTCTATATCCTTTCATGAACTCAGGGTTGGGGAAAATTGGCTTATCTCTGTGGGGGATTAGAGCCAGTTCCTTGAGATTAGAGGGGTGTGTTCCTTCAGGGTAACCCCAACCCCTGGAATGACCTTCAAAGACCTTCAGAGGCAACCCCAGCATGGCTTCTCTAAAGCTGCCTAATTGGGACTTGGGAAACCATGTGTATAAAAAGCTCATGGGGGGCGGGCAGGGAAATCTGGAGAGACGGCTTGGAGATTAAGCCTCTGCCTCGAAAGCCAAAGGTCCTGAGTTCATATTCCTCGCCAAAATGACAGCAGCACTTCCTGTCTTGATGGGCGGAGCCTGGGAAATCCCAGAGCAAAGCAAAGAGGAGGTAAAAGCGATCCAGGATGATTCCCTTGAGCCTCCACAGGTGTGCGTGTGCACACACACACCACACATACACACAAACCTTGTGGGAACTACACTTGAAGTGATACTGATGTACAGGATGTCAGACTTTGTCAGGTAAATAGCTTATCAGATTTAAACATACTAAAATCCCTCACATGTAGAGGTCTGGAAGATGGACAAGAAAAACATGGGCAGTAAGAGAAATGAGACCACTGGAAAACAAGATGTGACTGTGCTTGGAGATTTGAGGGTTCGCCTTAACATCAGCAACAGAATTGGGAATCAGAAGAATAAGTCATGTCAACAAATAGTGACCATTTATTGACTGCACTAACTACTATGCCTTGGATTTATTTATATAGTTTTTTAAATTTAAAAAAATTGTGTGGATGTGTGTGTGTGTGTGTGTGTGTGTACGTGTGCGCGCGTGCGCGGACATGTATGTAGACCAGCACATGCTACAGGATATGTGTGGAGGTCAGAGGCCAACCTTGAGTGTCAGTCCTCACCTCCTGTCTTTGTCTGCGACAGTATCTCTACGTCATTGGCCTTCACTGTGTGCATCGGATTAGCAGGCCCTTGGCCTCCCAAAAAGCCTTTTCCCTGCCCCCATGAAGAGCACTGAGTCGGGGTGTCCTGAGGATTCCATCTCAGGTCCTCAGAGTCATTTCCCCAACTCGTACCTTGGGATTTTAAATCTAGATGGATTTGTTTTTAAAACACTCGAGATTCCAAACAGGGAAGAACATATGGGATAAACTTTCTTTGGGGAATATACGTCCAATTTAAATCCAAGAAAGAAAATGTCTGCTTAGGACCAGAGCGATGCTTCGTGGGTAAAGACGCTTGCTGTTTAAGCCTAACAATCTGAGCTTGATCCCCAAGACCCACAAAATAGAAGGAGAGAACCAATTCCCAAGAGTTTTCCTTTCACTTCCAAATGTGTGCTGTGATGCACACACACCATGTACATCACATATAACATACATATTATGCATACATAAACACACGCTTGCAAATGTACCACACACATTCACACCACGCACATAAACACATGTACACCCTCCTGTCTCTCTAATGAAGTCTATCCTCTTCCCAGTGTTAAGACCATTCATAATCTGGTATCAACGTTCTCTTTCAGCTTTATGTATTGAAGCTTCCAAGTTGGGCAAGTCCATGTGGTAAGCAGAAACGTCTGTGCAGAGAGAATGCTCGGCAGATCCTATCGGGGATTTCTTAGCCAATTCACCTTGTCCATCGTCACAAGGCAAGGCCCAGCTCACAGGGACATGTTCGTGCAGTCTTCATTCCATTGAACCTTTCTCTCGTTCTGCTTATTTTCCTTGTATGGCTTGCTTATGATCTGGCGGACATAATGAAAAGCTAGGTCACTCTTCCTTACTCCGTTGGGCTTTTTTTTGTTTGTTTGTTTCGTTGACAGTTGCGTGGAGCGAACTTTTGTCTGTAATACCTCCCTCCCTCCTCTTTTCCCACAAGTTCCTTCCTACATTTGTGTCCTTTCTTGTGTGTGCGATGCATCGATGTCAGTGAGGGTTACCTGGGCAGCATGCGCCTGGGCTGCTGCCAGAGAACAGGGGACACGTGACAATGTCCCTGCCTTCGGGGTCCCCTCCCTTTGGCCAGCAGAGAGCATCAGTGTCATCTCAGAGAGGGTGTGTGGCCCATGAACTCATCCATCGGCCTGATGTGATATTGATACACCGTGTTGGACATCTCGAAAAATGAGTTTTCACCCACAGATTTTAGGTCAGCTTTTTTGTTTGTGTGTTTGTTTTGAGACAGGGTGTCTTACTTTGTAGCCCAGTCTGGCCTTGAGCTTGTGGCAATCCTCCTGCCTCAGCCTCTCAAGTGGTGATGTCACAGGCATGAGCCACTGTCCCTGGCTGGGTCTTTTTTTCATGTCTGTGTGGGGTACATGCGTGCTTTGCGTGTGGATGGATGTACATGTGTGAGCAGGCATGTATACAAGAAGGCACTTGAGTGTGTGTCTGTGGAGGTCAAAGGATGACATCAGGAATCATCCTGGATTGCTCTTCCAACCTTATTATTCTGTCCCGGATTTTCCAGGCTCTGACTTCCAGGGCCAGAATTCCAGGCCACCGTCATTTCCGTCCAGTATTAATATGGGGGATTTAGGATCTGAACTTGGATCCTTTGGTTGTGAGGCTAAGGCTTTACCCCTGAGCCATCGCTCCAGCACAAGAACTAATATTTCTCAATCATTTACCATGTGTGAGGTACACAGCGGGCAGATCTGTAAATATCATATACACACCATAGAATACCTCTAGGGAAGTATTAGCTATGGGAGAGAAAAGAATTCTCAAAGATCACTGTGCTATAGGTGCGAAGACTTGAGCCAGGTTTCTTACTCTAAAGTCATGTGATTTATTTGCTTGTCCTTTTGCCTCACTATTCAGTTTTATTCCTTTGAGAAGGGGTGTGTGTCACTATGTAGCCCGGGCTGGATGAGATGTTCCTGTCAGGCTCCTGAACATTACTGACAAGTGCCACTGTGCCCAGGAAAAACCCACAGTCATAATTAGAATCCTGAGGAGCTTTCCTCAATAAAAGCAACCGTGGGCATGTGACATTAGAAAGGCAACATCTCTGCACCAGCCTATTCCTTATCACTCACTCTCTACTGTGTGTGTGTGTGTGTGTGTGTGTGTGTGTGTACACGCGCGTGTGTGCAGTAGAAGGCATTTGAGTGTGTGTCCCTGTAGAACGCCAAGGGTGACTTCAGGAATCATCCTGGATTGCTCTACCTCCTTATTGCTTTGCTCTGGGGTTTCCCAGGCTCCGCCTACCAGGGCGGGAAGTTCAGGCCGTGTCCATTTCCAATGTGGGATCCACACTCGGGTCCTAATGCGTGCAAGGCAGAGGCTTCGCCTCTGAGCCGTCTGTCCAGTCCCACTTTTTAAAAATCCTTTGATGCCTTAACACATAAGCACCATGAATTTATATGTTTTCATCTCCTCCTACCTCCCCCTCCCCTTCCCATCCCTCCCCCACGTCCATCTGAATGTATGACCCGTTGGGTCCCGTCCTGAACACCAGCACTGGTGAGTGCCTGGTAGCTGCTGGCCACAAAGGTCCCACCAGGGGACGAGACGTCAGGTGAAGAGGCCCCCCTCCCGCCCAGCACGGGCCTCTCAGGGGGGCGCAGCAGCTCCGGAGCCGGCCTCTCCGCAAGGCGGAATGCTGACAGGCCAGCTACTGTGGCAGTCTAGTGGGAGTAGACACGGGTGCAGCACGCGCTTGGGTAGGCAGCCCTGGTATGGACGGGGTTACTGACTGACTTTCCTTTCAACTTGTTGACTTTGGAAAAAAGAGAGCTGGACACTGCTCAAAAATTCCACTTGGAGTTTTGGGCTATCACTATCCCCTTATAAGTCAACATTCCCCTCTTTCAGATGCAATCATAGCTCTGCCTTTGCTAAAATAACAGCAAAATCTGAATTACTTTGTCCTGAATCTCCAAGGCTGCCAGGATTCTTACTGGGGGTGGGGCAGGGAGGAGTCTCAGTGGTTAAAGTGCTTGCTGTGTAAACAAAAGGACAGAAATTCAGATCTCAGATCCTCAGATCCCACATAAAATGCTGGGTGACTTTGGTGGCCCGTTTTTAATTCCAGTGGAGACTGGGAAATCCCTAGAGCAAACCACTATCTAGATTCGCTAGATTGCTGATCTCTGGATTGGGTAAGAGACCCTGTCTCAAAAGAATAAGGTAGAAAAGTGATTAAAGATAATTCCTAATATCAACCTGCATCTGCACACATGCAAATAATGCAGATGCACGTGCACCCTCCAACCACACTCACATGAAACAGAAAAAGAAAAAAAAAATTAGGCAAATTCAATGGTTTAATTAATTGCTGAATATGGCCAAGTATTTCTGGATAATATTCAGTAGTGCAAAATTTTCAGTAAAACCATGGAAGAGTCAGAGGTGGTACGCACCTGAAATCACACGCTGGGGAGGGGGGAGTCAGGAGGATCAGATCTAAAGTCATCCTTGGCTGCATAGCTTGATGCCAGCGGTGTACATGAGACCCTGTCTCAAAAATAGTTTTAAATCACTGTAATGGTTGTGCCCAGATGCATTAGAATAATCTTTTAATTGACACTTATGATCAGCCAGGTGGCTGGGCAGGTAAAGGTGCCCATGACCTGGGTTTGGTAGTCAGAACTCACATAAAGATGGGGAAACAGAACTGGATCCACAAAGCTGTTCTCTCTAGACATGCTGTGATAATTAATCCTGGGTGTCAACTTGACACACCTGGTTAACTAAGATCAGCTGAGACCACCTGAAGACATTATCTGGATCAATACATTACAATACAAAGACCAGTCCTAGATCCCATTGGAACCTCCCTAGATCTGATTGGAACCTCCCAGTAGTGGACCAGATAAAAGGAACCATAGAACAGGAGACTGGGAAGAGGAGAGACTCTCCGAAGCTGTGCTAGAAAACGTTCTTCCCTCCTTCTGCCCAGTTTCTTTCTTTCTTAGACCCTCCACCTCTCCAACCCTTCAAGTCTTCAACGTGACTAAAGACTCTCTAGGAATCCTCCAGCCTTCAGACTGTCACCCATTGGACCACTGGACTGAGCAGCTACTCGCAGCCATCATTGGACTACCTTGGCCGTATCTTGAAAGCCAACTCAATAAATTCCCTTTTTATATATTCATTCTGTTTATTCTGTGACTCTAGAAAACCCTAATACACATGCACACATAAACACACCTGTGTGCATACCCTTACACACGCACAAACGAGAAACTAAAATATTTATTTTACTTCATCTACTGTTTTTGGCCAACTCTGAGTCATCGAAGGCTTGCATGCTAACCAGTTACTGGTTTTGGTTTTGTGCGTGACCTATGTGACCCTCAGAGTGTTTGCAATGCCCCCCTTTCCTCCCCGCCCCATTACGTTCAGCTTTTCCAGAGTTGATTTGTTACAGCAGTGCACTTACGTTAAAGTAGCTTGCTCGTTCCTCTTCGATGTTTTCTTTATCATAAACTTGGAGATGCAGAGGACGTGGTACTCCATTTTGGAGAATGTTGCAGTCAGCCTGCATGATTGCTGATAAATCACCATCAAACGGCCTAAGGAAACAAGCGGTTTATTGTCTTACAACAGTCCGGTTACAGTTCATAGTCCAGCTTGACGGGAGAGCACGCACCAACACCAGGGCCAAGGGAACTGGCCACACCATCTCTACATACTGCTGAGAGAGGGACAATCCTTACTTGTCAGACCAGTGTGTCTGGCCAAGTGTACACAAGGATGCTGACTCTTTCAACCAGTGCTCTGAATTTTATTCCAGAAAATAATCCCACTCGCTACGGGCTGGGCCTTTTCCATCATCTCCTGCAGGTTTGCTCTGAGCTTAACTCAACCATTAATTCTCTACAACTGTGCCTGGAGCTCAAACCCTCAGCTGTCAAGTTGACACCTGTGCCCAACCATGACAGAGTATTTCCTCTCCTGGCTGAGAGGGTGTATGAGAAGCACCAAATGCCGAGCCAGCCACACAGTAGGCTCTCAAAGCCAGGCACAGGGCAGGTCCTCCAAGTCAAAGCACACAGTATGTCCTCAAAGTCAGGCACATAGAGGGTCCTCAAAGTCAGGCACCCACCCCTTGCTTATTATCTCCAATCACTAACATCATTCCTCCACGACTCTGGCTCCTTCTCCTCTCTCTGGTTCTCAGTTCCTGCTTCCGGTTAGTCCTAACAAAGCTTATTTGAATTTCAGCTGAGTTATTTCCTCTTCACTTGTCATCTTCTGTGACGTGCTGTTGCCATGCAACCGTGAAACAAGCTATCTTTAGTCCCAAAGAAAACCGCATATGGTTTAACAAATCCCGTGTTTATTTTCTCCCAAGTATTTGCTTACTGGATCTATCCAAAACGAAATGGGGAGGAAAGGGGAGTGGCCCATGTGTGTTTCTTCAGAATTCCTAATGTTGCAATCAGAGGCCATATTTGCTGGGAGAACAACTTAGTGAATCTGTCTTATGGATCACTTAACAGCTACATGTTTGCTTATGAACAAGATAATATGCTTTTGGAAGATGTAGGATTTTATTATGTGAGAACTTTTAGTGAGTCACTCCTATTTGATCTTACACTCGATTCTTGGAGCTGGTAAAAATAGCAAACAGGGCTGGAGAGGTGGTGCAGGGGTTAAGATTGTCTTGCAAGCAGAAGGTCCTGAGTTTGGATCCCAGGTGCACAAGGATCAGGGAGTTTAATTAAAAACAAAAATGAAGACGCTAAAATAGTACAAAAACATGAAGTAGTAAGAGAAAGCTCCCAAAGCTTTTAGGATCTTTTTTCGGATTTACCTGAGAAACTCATGAGTAACTGTATCTGGAATATCTTTGTGTGTGTGTGTGTGTGTGAGTGTGTGTGTGTGTGTGTGTGTGTGTGTGTGTGTGTGTGTGTGTGTGTGTGTGGCTCCACCCAACCAGGGCCAGAAGTCCAGGAGACTGCCATTTCTGCTAGTGTTTTTATATGAGACCTGAACTCAGGACAGGACCTTCTGTTTACGAGGCAGAGTCTTAACTCCTGAGCCACCTTTCCCGCCCACACACAAAGAATTCTTAAAAACAAGATTAGGAATGGCTGGGCTGCTGTGCTAGCCTTTCATTACCTCTGAGAATCCAACTTTCTCATTTCTTGGGTTCTTCTGCAGCCTGGATTCTATCAGCAAACACTCTCTTCTCTCTGGCTTCTGGTTTTGTTTACTGTCGAATCCAGGCCAAGTAATCCAAAGGGTGGACATAATGAAAGACCTAGGACAAGAATACAAATGGAGCTCCAGATACCCCATACCTAAGTGCCTAAAACCAGCATGGGGAGACGGCACAGGAATGAAAGCCTTTGCCTCAAAAACAAAAGAAGAGTTCTGTAACAGTTACTCTTAACTATTGCGTGAGAGAGCACTCAAAGCCAATCAACTTAAGGGAGAAAGGGAGATTTATTCAGCTTACAGTTCCACAGGGGAGAAACAGTCTTTCATGGCGGAGATGGCATGGCTGGCTGGCTGAAGCTGGAGACAGGCTACGTCACACCCATCTGAGAGGCTGAGAGCTGCAGACTGCTTGCTGCAAAGGCAGACTCCTCCTGGAGGTAGGGTGGGACTCATTCACCTCAAGGCCCACCCCCTGTGACCACCCTCCTCCAGCAAGGCTCCACTTCTCAAAGGTGCCTTCCCAAACACATGAGACTGTGGGGAACATGTTTCAAACCATGACAAGTTCGGATCCCAGGTCCCACATAAAAATGCCAGGTGCATATAGCAGTAGCCTGCAATTCTGGCCCTGGAAGGCAGAGCCTGGGAAACCCCAGGAAAAAGCAATAAAGAGGCAGAACAATCCAGGATGACTCTTGATGTAACCTTTAGGCCTCCACAGGCACGCTGAAGATCACTCTCAGATACTCACCTGCGCGCTATGTGATGCGCACGCGTACACACAGAGTCACATGCACACATGCATGCACACACACACACACACACACACACACACACACACACACGTGTGCGCACACGCGTGCACACAGAGTTATCAAATGCGGTATGTTCTCTCTGCTCCTATTCCGGCCCTATGTCTTCATGATCTGAAACATGAAGCTCAAATTAAGAGTTCTCCTTCATGGCAGGGATGGGCCCTGGAACGCAGACGCAGAGAGAACCGGTCCTCAGCCTGCACCCTGTCATTCATTCCCTGCTCCTCTCTGCTTCCTGCCTATTGCAGGGTCATCGTCAGTGGAGCCGACTCGAAGCTCCAGGCCACAGGCCGCCACTGCAAGGATGTCACAGCGGCAGGAGGGCCTCTCGCGGGTCCCCGCACGGGCAGAAGACAAGAGCCAAAGCATGTTTGCCAGTGCTCCACCGCCTTCATGGGAGTGCGCAGTCAGGACCCCAAGCCCAGGGAGTGGGGTCGCCTACTTTTAAATCGGCTCTTTCCGTATCAGCGAATGAAATCAAGACAGGAGGCGGTGTGTCCCCAGAGGCTGACTTCAATCTACAGGACGCCTCTCGGGTGTGCCTGGAGGCCCTTCCTGGTGTCAGCTGACCGCTAATACTGACCATCGTACATCCCTAGAGAGTTCCTTGGGAAGCCTGGGGCCGCTCGGGCTGCAAAATCCAGGATCCTGGGTTTCCACAGCAGGGTCTGCAAAAGAAGGGTGACTTCTGAGCCCCTAGGTCTCCCGCCCTCCTTCCATCAATACTTCTGCCCTCTTCTTTCGGTGTTTTATTAAGTCGCCCATGGACGGTGTGGTAGCAACATTGTCATGTGGCCAGAGGCACAGGCAGGAGCATTGTGAGGTGAAGGATATCCTGGGCTGCAGCGAGATCCCCTCTCAACATCAAAAGAGGAAAAAACACTTGTTTTTCCCTTTAAAAGCTTTTCTTAATTTTACATCTCCTGTGTTCCCACACATATGCTCCCAGATATTCACGATGCACTGCCAGGTGCCCCGTGGGGACGCCTTCATGCTGCTTTTATTTAATAAGCACCCCGAGCTCGCCCGCTGTGCACGTGGAGGTCGTGTCGTTTCACTAGAAGAGACTCTCTGCTTATTTAGATTTTTCCTTTTCCTTTTTTCAGACATCCTTAGCCCAGGCTGGCCCTAAGCTTGGGCTCATCCTGCTTTACCATCCTACGTGCTGGGTTTGTGGCTGTTTACCACATGCCCGGCTGGCTCTGTTCTCAGTGGTTCGAGAGCAAACAATTTGCTAGAATAAATCATAGTTACAAAGCAAATAGTCTCGAGATGCTGGGGCATAATATTAGATTCAGAGGGACTGGAGAGGTGGCTCAGGGGTTAAGCCTCTGCCTCGCAGGCGGAAGGTCCTGAGTTCGGATTCTAGACCCCACGTATACATGCCGGGCAGAAGCCGGGGCAGCCTGCGTTTCTGGTCCTGGTAGGGCGGAGCCTGTGAATCCCTGGGCAGAGTAAACAAGGAGGAGGTGGAGGCGTCCATGGTGGTTCCTGAATTCGTCCGTGGTTCTGCACACACACATACATGCACACATGCGCACACACACACGCACACACAATTGAATGAATAATAAAAAATTTAAAAAAATTAGATTCAGAGTCAGCCATGGGAGTCAGAACATGTGGTTATATGACATTTTGTGTGTGTGTGTAGTGTGTGTGTGTGCATTTCAGAGGGCATTGTGTGTCCCTGTGGAGGCCCAAGGGTGACTTTGGGAATCATTCTGGCTTGCTTCTACCTTCTTTTTGTTTTGCTCTGAGATTTCCCAGGTTCTGTCCAGCAAAGTTGGATATGCATTTTTATATGGGACCTGGGATCTGAACTCAGGTCTTTCTGCTTGTGAGGCAGAGGCTTAACCCGTGAGCCATCTTTCCCATCCTCACCCTTAATTTTGAAGCAGAATCCTGCTGGACCAGAAGCCTGTCAACTCAGCTAGGTCAGCTGGCCTGCAAGCCTGGGGGGTCCTTCCATCCCCATCTTGCCATCACTGGATTACAGTGGGTGCCGCTGCACTCAGTTTTTATGTGGGTGCTAGGAATCAAACTCAGGCCCGTACACTTGTCTGCAAATACTTTATCAACTGAACCATTTCCCTGGCCCTACATTACCTTGTGAAGCCACAGAAACATGCAACACAATATTTAGAAGTTACCTAACAAAATTCATAGACTCCATGCCTTCTCCACTGTATCTGCTGATCTTAATTGGAGAAACACGAATTTTCAGGACTGAACTTAGGTGAGCGCTGAGGGAGTGTGCATGACTACTACTTCCCGATGTCAGACTCGGGCCACCGTGCATGGGGGTGTCCAAGGGGATTCTGAGTCATTTTAACTGAGCGTGAGGAGAGAACGCGCAGGAAGCAGGTGAGGCTTGTTCGGTGCCACCTCAACATTCCCTTCTTACTGGACGGAACTGGAGATCGTGGTTTGCCAGTAGTATCCGTGAAACAAGAGAGACGATGCAGTCATTCAGAGAGAGCGCAGAAAGGGGAGGATGTTTAAGGAAAATAATCTGCTGGATGCTTTTTGGAAAACAGCGAGGGGTGGAAGTCAAGAAGCCCAAAGAGAGCGAAATGCAAGAATGAAGAGACTCACCCAGCCAGAGGCAGTTAGAGTTCAGTTAACACGGACAGAGCTCGTGACCCGGGGTGAATACCGTGGCTCTGGATTTTTATAGCAAGCTGTCTGGAGACCTTTCCTTCTGCTGCCGTGAATCCACACTCGTGGGACACTTAAGGCAGGAAGGGGGGCTTCTTTGGCTTTCAGTTCCAGAGGGGGGGTATCGTCCATTATAGAGGAAAAGGCATGGTGGGCGGCAGAAGCTGAAGGTGGCTCAAGTCCCAGCCCCACCACGCAGGCAGAGAGAGCAGGAGAAGCTGCTGGAGGAAGCAGATCCAGACCACCCAGACCTCAAGGCCGCCCCTGCGGGAGGCCTCCCTCCTAAAGTCGTCTTGACCTTTCCAAACATGAACACATGAGTCTGTGGGGGGCAACTCACATCCAAACCACAGATTCAAGTGCAATTGCGGAAGAGCGTGGGATGAAGTCACACAGCACAGAAGAGGCAAAAGCAGCCATGATTGCTTGCTTTGCTTGACTGTGGAAAAAAAGCCACTGAAGGGGTCAGTGAGGTGGACTTCGAGGTAACCCTTGGTGGCCCCACACATGGAGGGAGAAGTCAACAGGAAACAAGTCTGGGGTTGGGAGAGGGCTCAGTGGTGAAGCCGTTGCTGTGGAAGTGTGAGGACCTGAGTTCGGATCCCCAGAACCACATCAAACTTGGCTGAGGGCTCCTGTGGCGGAAACAGGAGGCAGCAGCCTGAGGATGGGCTAGCCTGGCAAAGGGGCAGTGCCAGACAAGAAGCCCTGTCCAGCAAGTGGGGAAACTACGGCTGACCCCTGAGGCTGGGCTGTGGCTGTGCCAAAGATTTAAACAAACAGCAGGGAATCAAACAAAATTAAAGAGAACCTCAAGGGCTTGTCCAGGTCAGATCGGCGGGGCATCTAGGGCCGTCATACCTCGCATCAAATAGCCTCGATGTCCTCTGAAGGATGAGATCAAGACCTTCCAAGGTGCAGAAGGGCGCTGGAAACTTGGGGAAGTTATCCAGGAAGAAGTACAAAGGATGCCCAAAAGCGGGGTGAGGGCCGGGTGGAGGTGTCCCACTTTGGCACTGGGTCACATGTCTTCTTCCAATTCTGCCCAATAGTGTGAGGCACATGGAAGGCACAAGAAGGTTGGTTGGACCTAATCCTTCTCCCAAAGGCCCAGAGCTCAGGGCACCGAGACTGTGCCCTTGGGTGTGAGCGCCACAATTTGAAAAAGCTTTACAAGTTCACATACACAGAAATGTGCTTCATCACGGCGTTGTTTCCCTACATGCAAGTCCTTACACCCCGTGGGTCCCTTCACTCCATGGTCCCAATTCTCCCTTGGAGCTGCCTGTACCCCGTCACTCTGACAAGGTGGGGTGACTTCTTTACAATCCCCTTTCTGTGTTCGTGGTCTTGTTCTGCCTGCCTATCTATCTATCTATCTATCTATCTATCTATCTATCTATCTATCTATTTATCATCTATCAATCTCTGTCTCTCATTGCATGTAGATTCCACATGTCATAGTTAGGCACAGGTGTCAACTTGACAATTGAGGGTTTGAGCTCTGGGCACATTTGTGCAGAATTAGTGGTTGGGTTAAGCCCAGAGCAAACCTGCAGGAGACTGGCTGATGGGGAAGGCTGAGCCTATGGTGGGTGGGACTAGGCCTTGAACAGATTGAATAAAATACTGAGAGTCGATTGAGGAAGTCATCCTTGTGTATACTTGGCTAGACTTGCTGGTCTGGCAAGTAAGGATCATCCCTCTCTCAGCCATTATGTGTTGATGGTGTGGCCAGTTCCCTCAGCCCTGGTGTTGGTAAGTGCTCTCCTGTCAAGTTGGACTATGAACTGTAACCAGTAATCGTAAAAATAAACCCCTTGTTCCCTTAAGCCGTTTGGCTATTTATCAGCAACCATGCAGGCGAACTACAACACCACATATGAGAGAAAATATGCAATATGTCAGTCTAGTTCATTTTTCTTAACACATTTCCTTTTCTATTTCTTTTCCTGAAAAAATCTTTTTGTCGTGTGTGTATCAGAGGGGATTGTATGTCCTCATGGAGGACCAAGGGTGACTCCAGTATCACCCTGGACTGCTTCTACTTCCTATTTGCTTCGCTCTGGGATTTTCCAGGCTCTGCTTACCAGGGCCAGATGTGCAGACCACCGCCTTTTGCACCTGGCATTTTTCCGTGGGACCTGGGTTCTGAACGCAGGACCTTCTGCTTGCGAGGCAAAGTCCCAAACCCTGAGCCTCTCTCCAGCCCTTGTGCGTTTGCGTGTATTTCTTTTTTTTCCTTTTGAGCAGGGGCTCACTCTGCGTGCCAGCCTGGCCTCCAGCTCACTGCAATCCTCCTGTCTCGGTCTCCCCAGAGCTGAGACTATGGAAGGGATTCATCATGCCAGGTGCGCATCGAGGACTGTGAAACAAACAGGGAAGGCCCAGCCGGTCTGCAATCCAAGTCGTACCCCGAAACTTTGAGCACCCCGCGGCCTCGGTGGAAATCTTTGTCTCTCCAGGAGGAAGCTGAGCCGCCAAGGATTGCTCAAAGGGGCACCAGCTGTGCCCGCTTTCCCTCTGTCTGCCGATCCTGGCAGAGGGCGGGCGCTGTTCCGCACAGGTGCCCGGTGCTGCCGGGGAGGAGGGGGGCGCCCAGCCCGGGCTGCGGGGCGGAAGCGCCGCTGCCATTGGCCCAGCGGCCGCTGTCACCTGCGCGCAGCCCGGAGCGCAAAGTCCGCGGCGCGGCCGACGAGCTGGCGCGGGCAGCGCAGGTGGCCCACGCCCTCGGCCCGGCAAGATGCCCCTGGGGCTGCGCGGCAAGAAGAAAGCCAAGGGCAAGGAGACCGCCCGGCTGGTGGAGGGAGAGGCGGCGGGCGGCGGCGGGGGGCTGCCCCGGTCCCCCGCTCCCGCGCCCCGGCTGGTGTTCCACGCGCAGCTGGCACACGGCAGCGCCACGGGCCGGGTGGAGCAGTTCACCAGCATCCGCGAGCTCTACGACAAGATCGCCGGCGTGTTCGAGATCCCGCCGTCCGAGGTAAGCGCGGGGTGCACGGCTGGACTCGGCCCAACGCCCGGGCACAGCCTTGCCCAAGCCCCAGGCGGCTGGCAGGGCGGGGGCGGCCCAGGCGGCCGGGGAAGGAGTGGGGCGGCCCGGGACCGGACGGACGAAGTCACCCAAGCTCAGATCCGGCTACTTCCTCTTGCTCAAGAGTCTGCTGCAGCGGTCTCGGAGTCCAGCCGTGCTGGGCGTGGGCCAGAACCTTCCGGGACCCACCAATGACTACGACCCACCCCATTCAGGCTTTGCTTTCTGTCGCGCTGGGGCGTCTGACCACCATTAAGGAGGGGAAACAAACAAAGCTCAAAATCCAAATTCTTTCCGGGTGACCCCCTCTTCGCCGTCACAGCCATCTCTAACAGACCCAGAAAGAAACCCTCGAATACTATTTCTAATCATTTTGAAAGGCTGGGGTGTTATCCCAAGGGACGGAACTTAGAGTCGGGTCCCTACCCGTGTGGCTCATCACTACAGCACTCATGGCAAAGATAAGCCCCATTTTTCCTGAGCAATTTCATTCGATTTTGAGGTGTCTGGAATTGGAGTTGAGATAGGCTCATCAGGAGTTTTGTAGGCACTTGTTGCCTTTTGCAGGAGAGCTAGCTACACATGCCTGTGTGAGAGGTTAGCTCAAGGAAACATTTCTGGGTCAGAAAGATGGCTCAGTCAAAGTTCTTGCCTTACAAATAGGATCTGAATTGGATCTCCAGAACTTACCTGAAAGTGCCCGTGGCTGCTGGAAGTGTCCTTTGGCCTGCAGGGTCGCCTGTCCGGACAGGCACCCACGCCCACATCCACACGAAGGACATTTGTCAGCACTTCTAGGAAAAGTGCAGCTTCCTGTTTCCCTGGGTTTCCAAGAGAGTACACTGACTTTTGACTCGGGTAAGGCCTGCAGATGCCTGTTCATTAATTAGTTGCTTGCTTTTTTAAATTAGCACTCTATACATGTGTTCAGATGAAATTGAGGTCAGGACAACATTTCAAAAGGAGCTTTTGGAAATATTTTTTTTGTGAGAGAGGAGAGAAAATGAGAAGAGGAGAGGGAGGAAAAGAGAGAGAGAGAAAGGAGAACGAGAAGAAAGAAGAATGAAACCATGGTGGAAGTCCGCCATGTGACCGCAGGGGACTGAACATCCCTGGTCGCTGGTTTTCTGAGCAGGTGCTTTTACCCAGGAGCTATCTCACCGCCTCAAGAAGGGATTTTAAAGTGTAATGTTATGGTCTTTAAGGTTCCCAGGTACCAAGAGCAAATCTCAACCCTTCTATAGGCTAGTCATCATAAGACTTCAAATTCACGTAGGAGTTTTCAATTGAAAATATACTTTGAAAGGAATGATTTCCTTTCATGTTCCCTAGGAGAAGACTGATGGGAGGTTAATGAGATTTGAGTCTTGAGTGTGGGACCAGATTGTCCTCTTTGAACAGTAGCTGTTTGGTCTCGAGCAAGCTTAACTTCCTCACTCAGCTCCTAAAGGGTATTGCAGAGATAAGAGTGTCCGCCTTGAAGGGTATTGCAGAGAAGAAACAGATTACACGGGGTATAGTTAGTGCTTAGCAAATTGTAATTAATACTATCGACACCTACCAGTTAAACAAGAGACTGACGTGCAGAGATTGGGCGTTGGCCAAAGGTTGGGGAGCTTTAAAAAAAAAGGGGCAGGTTCTTTAGCTTGGATCTTCTGATTTCTAAGCCGGTCAGCTTGTTGGCGTAATCACCGGCAGCTTTCAGTGCTTTCTGTAACCAGGGACCCCAGTTCTGGTATTCTACTGTTTCCCTTCTTAGCCAAAGCTACAGGATTGTATTCAATCCACCTAAGAAACGCTGTAGTGCTTCTGCTTTTTCAAAATTATGCACGGTAAATGGCAGGACGACGTGAACCCAAAACTCCACGAAACTGTTGCTTCCTAGTTTTTCTGGTCTCTTAGGAATAGCTTGGCAGTCATAAACCCTGTTTTCAGTTTCCACTGCGCTGATCTGCAAGATCAAATTCCCAAATAGCATAAAGTGTTTTGATGTGCTCCAGCAAAGTTTATAAAAGATTTTTAAAGCTCCAATATGTGTGTGATAACATATTTATACATATAGCCAACCTTCGTGCGAGTTCTCCATCTGGATTAAAAAAAATAACGATGTGCAGACTAAAGTATTGGTCATCGCAGTGTGGTGTAAATATCTGCATAGTTAACTTGGAGACAGAAATCGCGTAATGAAATCACATGTACAGCTGCCTGTCTTTCTGTCACTGCGTTGCCACTGTATCTGCGCAGTGTATGAAATAAACTTGAAAGAAAGAGTCAGTCATGGGCTGGAGAGATGGCTTGCAAGCAGAGAACCTGAATTCAGCTCCCAGATCCATATAGAGACGCGGGTGGGAACAGTGGCAGCCTGTGATTCTGCCCCTGGAGGGCGGAGCCTTGGGAAATCCCAGAGCAAAGAGATAAGGAGGTAGAGGATCCAGGAGGATTCCTGATCCTTGGACCTCCATAGTCACGCATCTTCAAGTGCTTGCATAAAGAAAAACATGCATTAGACATGCATCTGCCATTCCAGCAAGTGTGAGGCGGAAGCAGGAACACATGAGTTTGAGCCAGTGTGGACCGCACAGCAAGTTTGAAGCCCCTGGGACACATCGTAAGACCTGGAGTCACAAACCAAAAATGAAAATCCAACAAAGAACCCCTCACCCAGCAGCCCCAGAAAGCTGACACTGGAGATTCGGGGCTCCCAGGGAGGGCGTGGCGATGTTAAGTGGTTCTGGGTATCAGTGTGTACAAAACAAGGTTAAGTAGATTCTTAATTCAGAAGTCCTGCCTTTCCTCTCCAGAGCTGGCTGTGAAGACAGAACAGCTCTGTTTTGGCCCCGTCACTCATGACTACAGCAAATACCTGACCCAGGCGGCTCAGAGGGGAAAGGTTTAAGTCACACTTCCGGGTCACCTTCCGCCATGGCAGGTAAGTCGCCTCAGCTCACAGCAGCAGAGCGAAGAATCGACCCACACATGTGTGCTGGCTCACATTCTCCATCCTTATGCAGTTCTGGGCTTCTGCCTAGGGAAAGATCCCACCATTTGGGGCTGGGTTTTTCCACATCAGAATGTCCTCAAGACAGCCCCTCTTAGATGTGACCTGAGGCACCGGCAATAATACTATAAGCAGTACATAGGAGCTGTATTCTCTTTACAAGGGGAGAGGAAAGATGTCAGGGGAGACAGATGCAGGCAAACTTCCTGAGGCTCATGCTGTGTCCCCAGTTGTGCAAGACATGTAGTGGACAGAATGGCCCCTCCATCCTCAGAGGTTTCTATTCATTTATATGATTGGACCAAGAGTGGCTCAAAGAAGTTTAATGGTTTGCTCAGAACCAATAGGCTCATGGGTCGCAGAGCCAGGTTTGATTTTAGGTTTCCTGGTTCCCATGGATTACAGAGAAGTCGGGAGATGCTTAGCAATTCCGCTCAGATTCTTAATACAAAGGGCTGGAGAGGTAGCTCAGGGATTAAGACTCTTGTCTCATAAGCAGATGGTTCTGAGTTCAGATCCCAGATCCTAGGTAAAAAGAAAAAAACGCCAGGTGGAAATGGTGGCTTGTACTTCTGGCCCTGGTGGACGGACCTGGGAAATCTCAGAGTGTAACAAGAGCAGGTAGAAGCAATTCAGGATAATTCCTGAAGCCATCTTTGGTCCTCCTCAGGGACACACAGTGCCCTCTGATACACACACACACACACACACACACACACACACACACACACACAAAATAAATGAAATATTTAAAAAATATTTATTCCATCTGAAAAAAATGTCCTATCTTTAACCACTAGGGAAATGCAGCTATGTTGAGATTGTATCTCACCCCTGTCAGAATTTTCTGTCATTGAGAACATGAATAGTGGACCAGGATAGCTCAGTGGTTAGGTCACATGCTTGAAAGTCGAATTGAGTTCAATTTGCAGAAGCCCAGGTGATAGAAGAAGGAGATAGCTGACTTGTGAAAATTGTCCTCTAAAAACTGTGACATTTGTGTTCTCTCTCTTCTCTCTCTCTCTCTTTCCCTTCCTCCCTCTCTCCAATAAATAAAGTACCAAGTGCTGGCCAGGGTCTGGAGCAGGAAGGAAAACATTCCATACTGCGGCTGTGACTGTAAGTTACACAGCCACTGTGGGAATCAGTGTGGAGGTTCCTGAAATACGAGCAACAGAACTGTCATGTGAGCCAATCATATCACTCCTGGGTATACACCAAAAGGAATCTAAGCCAGCACCCCACAGAGATACCGACACACCCACCACTGTTAATGCATGGTTCCCAAGAGTATGCTGTGTAGTCAGTTTATGTGCCCGTCAACAGATGGATAGAGAAAATGTCGCAGATACACTTAGTTGAGTTTTATTTGGCCATAAAGAAGAATGAAATTACATTGCCGGAAGGAAAAATAAATGGAACTGGAGATTAAACTGAAGAAGCCAGATTCAGGCAAAAATGTGTTTTTCTTTTATGTGTGTCCTCAGGGTGTGCGTGTGTGCGCGTGCGTGCGTGCGTGCGTGCGTGCGTGCGTGCGTGTGTGTGTGTGTGTGTGTGTGTGTGTGTTGAAATTAGACGCATAACTCCCAGGGGGAAGCAAGGGGGCTAGATAGAGGGAGAAGCTGAGAGTGGAGTGAAGTAAATACGGTCCAATCATGTGATCTAGGGAAATGCCTGGGGCGGGGCTCCCTGTGCTCACTTCCCGAGCAGGAGGCCTGAGCTCCATTCCCAGGAGTCTCTGAGCTGGGCTTGGTCCACACGTGCCTGTGATCCCAGCCCTAGAGAGGGGCAGGCAGGAGAATCCCTCGAAGTCACCCTCGAAGGATGGAACCAGCTTGAGATACTTGAGACCCAAAAATGTCTCTATGAAACCCACCCCGATGCGAAATGCACATAGGCAAAGAAAAGATGCCGCCGCGAACCGAGTGTTGGCAGGTTTGAACTGTTCTGTGTGTCCTGAAAGGAGAAATGAATGAAGCTTGCGAAGAGCTGTGGATTTGTGATTTGGCTCTGACTTTGACTGGGGGCAGATATTGTGATCTTCGCATTGAAGCAGATGGCCAATTATGCAGAAACCTCTTGGCTGCTGCCTTTTCCCCAAAACAACTAAATGTGCAATTCACTAAAAAGAAAAAAAAAGCAAATTAATCTCATCTAAAAAAAAAAGCCCAACTCCATTGACTCATAATGCAGAGCACTTGATCAGAATGTTTAGCAGCATTTGAACGCGTGTTCAGGTTATATAACAGCTGAGGCTTCCTGACTGCAGCTCTTGAGCTCCCGAGCCCAGCTGTGTACTTTGTTGAAGGGGCATTCTGCATAGTTGACTGCGGAAACCATTTGGCAAGTAGTTGGCGCTGCGGCATGTTTTGTTAAATCTTTGTTATCAGGGAAGACTGTAGGAGGAGAGGTCCATGGGAGAATTTTTTAAAGAAATCAATCCATCTTGCAGTTAGAAGCTTTGTTGCAGGATCAGTCTTTCCTCTGTTCAAAATGTGCCTTCTGGGTTACCAAATGTTACAGGATAATCCCTTCGTGGTCGCCAAATGATGCGGGTCCCTGTTCAGGGACCAAATGTTATAGGAACGACCGTCCCAGTGTTGCAGGGTTCTTGCATTCCAGAGTCGACGTTTGAAACCAGGACACGTGTAGAGAATTAAGGGAGAGTTTATTAGAGGAGAGAAAGGCTGGAACTCATGGACTCCAGGCGTGGTGTGCCACGAGGGCAGGTACCAGAGAACTCTGGAATCCACAAGAGGCAAGGAGCTAGAAAGACCTCACTCCAAGTGCCACGAGGGGCTAGGCCGCCAGAGATGGCTGCCAGGGTCTGGCTTTTTCTCATTCGTTAACTCCCGTTGGGGCCCAATCCAGTTGCTCTTGGGCTCACTGGGCTAGAGACCAAGTTGTTGGATATTGAGAGCGCCATAATCCCTTCATAGAGAAGTTGGCTGTCTTACCTCTGGGAGGATTGGAGTCAGCTCCCACCAGGGGGTCCTTCAGGGTGATTCCAGCAGTGGGGGTGACCTTTGGGAATTCCAAAGACCTTCAAAGACCTTGAGAGACCCATCCCAGCACGGCTGCGCTAATCCTGCTTTAGCTTTACATGTCCAGAAACCAGAAACTCAGACTTTATAGAAATGGAATTAAAGAATGTTCTAGTGGAGTCTTCATACAATTCAGAAGTGATCTCTACTGTCTTATTATGATGCTCAGTCCCTCTCAGATAAAATGCTCAGGACCAAAGCACAGTTTTTCATGTTTTGGAGTATACTTATATACATAATGGAGACCACATCTAAACAGGACATTGATTTGCACACACCTTTACACACATCCGGAAGGTATGTTACTTATACACTGCTTCTAGAGTACACGCTTTAGTCTGCCACCTCCTGTGTGAGAGCTAATTTTCCACTAATACTACCATGTTGGGTCTCAGAAAGTTCCAGATTTTGGAATACTTTGGATTAGACTCCCAACCTCTATCTTCGTGCGGCTGATGTTAGAAACCGAAGAGTCCACTGAATGAGTAAGTGAACCGTTTAGGGCTTCGTTCTTTCTCTGAACACATCAGGGCACATGTGGAAAGCGGTGTAACTGGAAAGCAGGAAAAGCAACCATGGCGACTCCCTTCTTTTTGGGGGTGGGCTCTCTCTCTGCTGCCCAGACTAGCCTCGAGCAAACCTCCCTTTGTACCCGCAGGCCTGGAAAGAAAAAGTGATTTTCAAATCAAAAGCCAATTATGACTTATTTCTCTTAAAAGCAGACCAGCCAACTTGGAAGGTCCCTTCTGGTTGCTGTCTGCAATGACATGTGATCATCTCGTTGTCTGCTCAAACTCTCCTCAACTTCCCATGTCTCAGAACAAAAGCCTGCGATGGCTTCCAGGCCCCGTGACCTCTGCAGCCGCCGTCCCTTTGGCTCTGCTGGTCGCAGGAGCTCTGCGGCTGGTGTCATGCTGGAGGTTCCGGGGTTCTGTGGCTGGTATTGAATGCTGGACGCCTAAGGGCTTTGGTCCTGGCTTTTCAGAACCTTTTCATGGAGGAGTTTTTCCTCTCATTTGCCTCAGCGTCATCTCAACAGATGGCAGTTTAGATGTGTAGCACCCCCTGACTCTTTCTTACTTATTTTTTCTCTATCACATATTAATGTTCTGTGTATATTGCCTGTTTTATTGTCTGTTCCCTCCGTAGGAGACCCTATCACAAATATATATGATGGAGGCACGACGGAGGATGATTCCTGAGTTCAAGCTCAGCCCCCATATACACTCACACGCAATGAAACAGAGAATGGATGTTGGAAAGAGAGAATGGAAGATGGATGTTTCTCGGGGACAAGCATGTGCTTAACATATTCTAGGTTTTGAGCGGAATCCCAACCCCCCACACACATACACACACACACACACATATAAACACACACAGACACACATACATGCACAGAGACACAGACAGACACACACACAAAGACACACACACACAGACACACAGACACACATACACACAGACACACACACATACACACATAAACACACACAGACACACATACATGCACAGAAACACACACACACACAGACATACATACACGCACAGAGAAACAGACAGACACATACACACAGACACACACACATACACACACACAGACACACACACATACACAGACAGATACACACACAGACAGACACACACACAGACAGACAGACACACACACACAGACACACACACACAGACACACACACAGACAGACAGACAGACACACACACACAGACACACACACACACACACACACACACACAGACACATACACACAGACGCACACACATACACACACACAGACACACACACATACACAGACAGATACACACACAGACAGACACACACACAGACAGACAGACACACACACACAGACACACACACACAGACACACACAGACAGACACACACACAGACAGACACACACACACACACAGACACACACACACACACACACACACACACATACACAGCTGCGGGATCTCTGTGGGGTGGCAACTTAGCCTTTCTCTACTGATGGAGCCTCAAGGCCCTCAAGTGGCACCTGGAACCTCCTTAGAGAATTTATTTCGTTTCTTGTTTTTTTGTTTTGTTTTGTTTTATTTTTTGAGACAGACTCTTGCTATTTGGTCCAGGATCCCTAGGAACTCATGTCAATCCTCCTGCCTCAGTCTTGCGAGTGCTGGGATTACAGGTGTGTGCCACGATGCCCAATCTGAGAGTCTTACTTTTATTTTCGAGAGACTGTCTCATGTATTGTCCGGTACCATCGTACCTACTTTATGTGATGCTGAGGATTTGAATCCTGGGGCTCCATCCATGTTAGGCAAGCGCTCTGATCTGACCTACTTCCCTAGTCGCCTGCCTTGAGATTTATTATCCAAACATTTCTTGAAGAAAGAAATCCTCACAAAATTAGAATGTACAATTCTCTATGCCTGGCATGAAACCTCAGTACGGATTACGATACTGATATTTGAAGTAGATATTACCATATGGGAGGTTTCCCTGGATGGGGAAGCAAAGAACAGCAGACCTTAAAGTGTTCGGGGTAAAATGTGGATATACGTAAGAAAGGTGGCCAGCACAGCGTCTGACCTATACACAGTGAGGTCGCTCCAGTCTGTCCCAAAGACAACAGTGTTTGTAGTGTGGTACATGCGTGAGAGTATGTGCATGTGTGTGCGCATGCATGAGACAATGTACATGTGTGTGTGCATGCATGTAGTACATGCCTGTTTGTGAGAGTACGTGCATATGTGTGTGGTACATGTATGCATATGAGTGTGCATGTATGTGTGTGCATATGTGTATGTGTGTGGTATATGCATGAGAGTATGTCATGTGTGCATGTGTGTGCATGCATATGTGTGCTACATGCCGTTTGTGAGAGTACATGCATATGTGTGTGAGTGTGCATGTATATGTGTGTGCGTGCATGTATGTGTGGCACATGCATGTGTGATAGTGCGCATGCATGCGTGTGTGCATGTGTGTACTACATGCATGGTGTGAGAATATATGCTTATACCCTCACTGTGAAGGTCTTAGGAAGATATCTGGTTTTTTTTTTCTCCTTTATCGCTTGTTCCCTTGAGACAGGGCTGTTCACTGAACTTGGAGCTAGTTCACAGTGCGTCCAGGCTGGTTAGTGACTTCCTGGGCTTCGCTGTCTATCTCCCCTTTCAGATCCTGCAGTCCCAGGCGTGTGCAGCCAGGCCTGGCTTTACTTGAGTGCTGGGGATTTGAACTCAAGTCTCCAGGTTTATACAGCAAACTCTCTCACCCACTGAGCCATCTCCCCAGACCTGATTGTTGTATCTTGAGGCATAAGCAGATGAAGTTTCTTTCTTTCTGATGAGACAAGATCCAGACTGATTGAACGACTAAAAGCAGAGCAGTGGGGTAAGGAAAGCTTCCCTTTCATAAAGTGTTAGTGTTCCTGAGGGGACAGACACAGCTTGGGTCGTGTTTCAGTGTGTATACAAAACAGCGCACTGCGGATGCTCAGAACTGTCTCGCAGGTCACCCCGCTGGGGCCAGGTGGGTTCTTTCTCATATCTGAATACCAACGGAATTGTAGTTTTTCAAAAGAAATCCCTGGGGAGCTGTCTCTGCTGTCGTGTGGGGTAAAGAGCCAGGTTCAGGAAGAATAACTAGAGTCTCTGACGAGACGTGTCTATTGCACTGAAAGATGTGTGTACCACGCTTGCATCATTCACACCTGTCAGGATTGTGTGGCTGGTGAGTGATGCCATCATCAATGTAAAGGTTTCATGCCTGTGCGCGCGCGTGTGCGTGTGTGTGTATGCGCGTGTGTGCGTGCATGTGTGTGTGCATGTGAAGGCTGTGCGCAAGAGAACACCTGAGTGTGAGTGCTTGTGAAGGCCCCAAGGAGATACTGGGGTCATCCTGGATTGTTCCACCTCCTCATTGCTTTGCTCCAGGGTTTCCCAGGCTCTGCCTTCCAGGGCTGGAGCTACAGACATTTTTACCGGCATCAGGGATTTGAACTCAGATCCTTTGACTTGTGAGGCCAAGACATGACCCCTTAGCTGTCTCCTCAGCTCCAATCTGAGCTTCACTAGAGAGCTCTTGCTCTTGGACTTTGTCTGCCCACCTCCCTAGATTTTGGAATCTGTCAGCGCCAAGCTGGATGGGTGGGGTGCAAAAAACTCACAGCAGCAGAAGATTCTGAACACACAATGACTGAAAGTAATTAGACATCAAGCAGCATAAGGAATCCCAGGTGTTTGGAGCCACAATTGCCCGGTGGTGAGACTTCACCACGGCCTTGGTTGTGAGCACCACAGACGCCAACAGAAACGGCTGGATTGAAGACAACCGTGTGATGAACTGCAGTGTTTATAGTGTACATACAGGGCCAGAGAGGTGGCAGGGTTAAGCCTCTGCCTCGCAAGCAGAAGGTCCTGAGTTCAGATCCAGGATCCCATGTAAAAATGCCAAGAGGAAGTGGCCTCAGGCTGGGCTTCTGACCATGGAAGGTGGAGCCTGGGAAATTCCAGAGCAAAGCAAAGAGGAGGTAGAGCCATCCAGAGTGATCCCGCAGTCACCTCTGGGCGTCCACAGGGACATACAGTGTCCTCTGATATGCACAGACAGACAGACAGACAGACTAGACACTCACACACACATGTGCAATAAATAGAGCTTCCTGCTCTTACAGACACATAATTTAATTCTAGAAAACAACATGTACATTCGAATTAGTCTATCCTTGGATCATATTGTGTTATACAAACACTTCTTTAATACATGGTAAAATGATATGAATACCAAAAAGCTGTTTAAAACTAATTTATGCTTTTACTTTCGATAAATGATTTGTTTTATATGCTCACTTTTTATACCTATATACTTGGAGTCACGTTAAAAATTTTTATTCTTGGGTGAAAAAGGTTTGCAAATGAGAAAAGTCTAAGAAGCCTGGTCAGTGAGCAAAGCGAGGGACACCCTGTGCTGGTTAGACATACAGGCGTCAAGTTGCCCATTGAAAAGCTGGGCTCTGGGCGTGTCTGTGAAGGGCTAGCCTTGAGCAAGCTTTGGGGAGATCCCCTGATTGATGAAGGAAGACCCAGCCCGTGGGGGGCGGGACTGTTCCCTGGCAGGGGATAAGGTGGAGGGAGCTGGTTGGGTGGTTTGGTATACTTCGGTACACTTTGGCAAGCTTGCAGGCTGGCATGGAGGGAGGTTTACTCCTCCCTCGGCAATCCCGTGGAAATGGGGACTGGTTTCTTTAGCTCCTGGTATTGGTCGATGTGAACGCTTCTGCCAATCAAGACTTTGAACTGTCACAAAGGGCTGTAAGCTGGTCTTGTTCCTCGAAGCTGTTTGGTCCTGAGCTTATCAGCAACGTGCAGAGGGAGCCGCCCTGGTTAGTGGGCAAGTCAAATGCAAGCCATGCTGCGCGGGACCTCCCTCTGGTTCTCCACCCATGGGCACAAGTGTACCTCTAAGAATACTAGTGTTGCAGGGCCGCTGTCTAGGAGTTTCTATGTGTCCAGGTTCTTATTCGGAGTCAAAGATTGAAACCAGAACATGTGTAGAGGATTAAGGCAGAGTTTATTAGAGGAGAGAAAGAACGGAATTCACAGACTCCAGATGCGGGGTACCGTGAGGGGCAGGCGCCCTGGAGAACTGATGGACTCTAGACATGGAATCCACGAGGGGCAAGGAGCTGGAGAAGAACTCATGAACTTTGGACGTTGAGTGCCATGAGGGTCAGGCGCCAAAGATGGTTGCCAGGGTCAGGTATATGTATACACTTAGGCAGGGAGTGGGGGGGTAATGTGACTCTGCTCAGAGACAAAGCCCCCTACGATGGAGGAGCGGCTGGAGCGGATTCCAGATCTCACCCTCAGGTGCATGTGTGCCTACCCATCTTTGTGTACACACACATATCTGCATACATGTGCCTGCACACACACACACACATATGCATCTGCATATGTGCGCCTGTCCATCTTCACACACACGTACACAAACATGTGTCTGCACATATATGTCTGCCCACTTCACGCACACACACACACACACACACACACGCACACGCACCTGCACACGTGTGCCTGGCCACCTTCACGCGCACACACACACACACGCACATGCACCTGCACACGTGTGCCTGCCCACCTTCACACACACACACACGCACCTGAACACGTGTGCCTGCCCACCTTCACGCACACACACACACCTGCACATGTGTGCCTGCCCACCTTCACACACACACACACACACACCTGCACACGTGTGCCTGCCCACCTTCACGCGCACACACACACACACCTGCACACGTGTGCCTGCCCACCTTCACGCGCACACACACACACACCTGCACACGTGTGCCTGCCCACCTTCACGCACACACACACATGCACACACACACACACCTGCACACGTGTGCCTGCCCACCTTCACACACACACACACGGACCTGCACACGTGTGCCTGCCCACCTTCACACACACACACACACACACACGCACCTGCACACGTGTGCCTGCCCACCTTCACGCACACACACACACACCTGCACACGTGTGCCTGCCCACCTTCACGCGCGCACACACACACACACACCTGCACACATGTGCCTGCCCACCTTCACGCGCACACACACACACACCTGCACACGTGTGCCTGCCCACCTTCATGCACACACACACACGCACACACACCTGCACACGTGTGCCTGCCCACCTTCACACACACACCATCACCTGCACACGTGTGCCTGCCCACCTTCACGCACACACACCACACCTGCACACGTGTGCCTGCCCACCTTCACGCACACACACACATGCACACACACACACACCTGCACACGTGTGCCTGCCCACCTTCACACACACACACACACGCACCTGCACACGTGTGCCTGCCCACCTTCACACACACACACACACGCACCTGCACACGTGTGCCTGCCCACCTTCACGCACACACACACATGCACCTGCACACGTGTGCCTGCCCACCTTCACGCGCACACACACACACACCTGCACACGGTGCCTGCCCACCTTCACGCGCACACACACACACACCTGCACACGTGTGCCTGCCCACCTTCACGCACACACACACATGCACACACACACACACCTGCACACGTGTGCCTGCCCACCTTCACACACACACACACACGCACCTGCACACGTGTGCCTGCCCACCTTCACACACACACACACACACACACGCACCTGCACACGTGTGCCTGCCCACCTTCACGCACACACACACACACCTGCACACGTGTGCCTGCCCACCTTCACGCGCACACACACACACACCTGCACACGTGTGCCTGCCCACCTTCATGCACACACACACACGCACACACACCTGCCACACGTGTGCCTGCCCACCTTCACACACACACACATCACCTGCACACGTGTGCCTGCCCACCTTCACGCACACACACACACACACCTGCACACGTGTGCCTGCCCACCTTCACGCGCACACACACACACACACACCTGCACACGTGTGCCTGCCCACCTTCACGCACACACACACATGCACACACACACACACCTGCACACGTGTGCCTGCCCACCTTCACACACACACACACGCACCTGCACACGTGTGCCTGCCCACCTTCACACACACACACACACACACGCACCTGCACACGTGTGCCGCCCACCTTCACGCACACACACACACATGCACCTGCACACGTGTGCCTGCCCACCTTCACACACACACACACATGCACCTGCACACGTGTGCCTGCCCACCTTCACACACACACACACACACACACACACACACACCATGCACCTGCACACGTGTGCCTGCCCACCTTCACACACACACACACACACACACACACACACATGCACATGCACCTGCACACGTGTGCCTTCCTTCACGCGCACACACACTGTTCAGCGGCAGAGAGCTTCTTTGTGATGCTGATTTTTTGGCAGAGCTGGGGATGAACGGGGCCTCCTGCCGAGGGGCCAGCGGAGCCGTCCAGTGACTCAGGCGCGTCCAAGCCTGAGCTGCCAGTTCTAATTACTCAGCGCTTATCTTTAGCTCCGAAGGCCCCGCCACAAGTTTCCATCCCATCCTCGTCCTCCCACCGTGGCTCTTCTGACCTTGGGCTGTTCTGTTCGTGCTCTGTCCAGCTTTGGGCAAGCCTTCTGTGCTCCGGTTACCCTGTCCTTGTGTCGCATGGGGAGTCACCTAGGCCAAGGCATCCCAAAGCCCATTGCAGCTCAGAACCATTTTGCTGCCGTTGGAAAGAACAGGTTTCCAGTCCTTGTCCCTACAGCTTGGACGCTGGCCTTAGAATGTCTGAGAATGTCATAACTCTTGAAGCATCCTGAGAGCCCAAGGGAGACCACCAGTTCCGGTGGATTTGGTCAGCATCCTGAGTGTCTTAGGGCTTGGGGAGGTCGACAGAAGTTAGACAGTAGGCTGTGCAGTAGTTGGACCTTTGGCATCTTTGGAATGAGGATGGTAGACACAGATCACTTTCTTTCTTTTTTAAAACTTTATTGTGTGTGTGTGTGTGTGTGTGTGTGTGTGTGTGTGTGGGTGTCACAGAACACTGTGTGTCCTTGTGGAGGACCAAGGGTGACTTTGGGAATCATCCTGAATTGCTTCTACTTCATATTTGCTTCACTCTGGGATTTCCCAGGCTCCACCTACCAGGGTCAGAGGTGCTGCCACTGTTTCTGCCTGGTGTTTTTACGTGAAACCTGGGATCCAAACTCGGGACCTTCTGCTTGCAAGACAGAGTCTTAACCTCTGAGCCATATCTTCAGCCTCCAGAGATTGCTTTCTTGTTACCCAAGTGGCAGAGAAGAGGGGAGAACTGAAGTGTTGATAGGCCTTTGTCAACTACAGACAAATACAGGTTGAACCACGAAGTATTTTGGAAACACCATCCCATGCATATAAGTCAGCAGTCTTATAAATGCGAAATAAAGGTGTTTTAGAGAAGTCACTTTTTCTGCTCTTCTTGCATATATATGCATGTTTGTATATGTGCGTGTGTGTATTCATGTTTGTGTATGTGCATGTTTGAGTATATTCATGCGTATGGATGCACATGCATGTATGTGCTTGTGCCTGTGGAGGTCACAGGGTCAACCTTGGGTATTGTTCCTTAGGTGCCGCCCACCTTGTTTCTTGAGACAGGGTCTTCCATAGTTTGAATGTGAGTTGTCTTCCCCAGGCTCCTGTGTTTGAATCCTTAGCTGGTATTAATGTTTGGGAAGGTCGCGGCACCTTTAAGAGGCGGAGCTTGCTGGAGGAAGGCTTGTCACGGGGGTGGGCCTTGAGGCTTGGTCTCTGAGCCCTGCTTTGCTCTGTGCCTCCTGATGGCTGCAGTGGGTGAAGCAGCCTCCTGATCCTGCCTCCTCCTGCGGTGTGATCCTCAGTGGACTGTGCACCCTCAGGAGCTGTAAGCCAAGTAACGCACCTGCCTCCTTTGCTTGTCTGAGTTCTGTCTCACAGCCCAAGAAGACTGACTACGGCAGGTCTCTCACTGAGACCCTCACCCCCAGCATGGGAATTCCCAGGGTGGACCACCATGCTCAGCTTCTTAGATGCTGGGGATTGGGCCCAAGTCCTCCTCCTTGCATGGCAAACACTTCGCCAACTGAGCCAGCCCCCCGTAACAGTTCCTCTTAACTGTTGCTGTAGGAGAGCACCCAGAGCCAAATACTTAAGGGAGAAAAGGAAACATATTCCCTTACCACGCCAGAGGAGAGAGAGTCTCTCACGGCGGAGCGGCATGGCTGGTGGCAGAAGCTGCAGGCTTCATGCTCCTGGCTGGGGGATTCTGGACAGTCTCTCTTCCTCTTCCTCTTTCTGTTTTGTGGTTCCCTCTATCTGGTCCACTCCTGGGAGGTTCTGATGGGATCTAGAGCTGGCCTTTGTATTACAAATGTGTTGATCCAGATAATCTCTTCAGGTGGTCTCAGCTATCTTAGTTAACGCCAGGTGTGTCAGGTTGGCACCCAGGATTCACTTGCACCCCGCCTTCTTTCCTCTCTCTTGACAAGGTCTCACACAAGGTCCTTTGTAGTCACTGCCAAGCTTTCTGGGCGTAGCGGGAGAGCTGCGACTGATCCCTAAAACCAACTCCTAGTCTAGCCTGTCACTGCGGGGCTGAGTGCAACCTGCCTGGTCAGCGTTTCCTGGTTGTTTCCATTTTAATGTGTATGTGGTGGGGGCATGTGTGCGCATGTGCATGCTTACATGTGTGTGCAGAGGTAGGTGTCGTGTATATGGAGACCTAAGATGATATCAGAATCATTCTTAATAGCTCTTCCATCTTCTTCTTTTTTGTGTGCGTGTGTGCGTGTGCGTGCATGCGTGTATTTGCTTGTAGAAAAGGTCACTTGAGTGTGCACCTGTGGAGGCCCAGGGTGATCCTGAGAATCACCCTGGATCGCTCTGCTTCTTTATTGCTTTGCTTTGGGTTCTGGGGTTTCCCAGGCTCCGCCTTTCAGGGCTGGAATTACAGGCCACCGCCATTTGCACCTGACATTTTCATTTTCATTCCCAGGTCCCTTTGCTTGTGAGGAAGAGGCTTTAACCCCTGACCATTTTCCCAGCTCGCCGTCTTGTTTTATTATTTTTTGAGGCAGGATCTCCAATCAAACTCAGAACTCCCTGATGGGGCTATTCTGGCTTGTGGGGGGAGGGGGTTCCAGCTTCTCCTTTCCCAGCCTGGAATAACAGGAAGGTGTCATACGTTCAAGGCCTTTGAGGTGGGACCTAAGGTTCTGAACTCGGGTCCTTTGTGTGCGCAGCAAGCGCTTCATCCGCCCAGCCGTGTCCCCGGCCCCACGCGCCCTTCTTCACCTCCTCTTGTGGCTCACGAGTTTGGCCAGTGCCCTCTGCTTCTTCACTCGCCACCAGCTCACATTGTTCTCTGCAACAGCCAGGGCAGAACTGATCCCAAGTGATATTGTTTCCATAGAAAAATGTGTAGAGTCGTGTGTGTAGAGTTTGGCGTTAACACGGCTGTACAGTGCAGCCCTTGCCTGGCACGGGTGATGCTGCAGCACCCCAAAACAAGCAAAATGTAGATACACAGCAAAAACTCAAAATAACTGACACCCACAGTTATCCTATGATCCGCCCCAGAAATGTCCGTGTGTCCCCTTTTCTGGACCGATCTTCCTGGGAGTCCTCTCTGACTTCATGTGTGTGTACACACCTGTCATGATACATGCACAACTGCCCTGGCATTACTCTCCCCCATACTTTTCCCATAACCTGGCCAGATGCATGCTGGGCATGTGTGCCCAAGAGGAGAGGATCCAAGAGACTTGGAGACCTGGGAGCACTGTCATTCAGCCTTGCAGCGCCTCGGGGTGACAGCGTGTCCTTGTATCGGCATGGCTGCTCTGGCCTCAAGGGCGAGGGCCAAGTCTTTACAAGTTCTCAGACACCTACGTGTGTCCTGAAAGGTCGCCTGGACTCTTTCCATTGCTTTTCTCTGCCTCCCGAGGGTAATGACATCCCTCGATGCTTCTGGAAGCCACAGAGAACAGCCGCAGGGTTGACAGCTGCCTGTGGTACGTGCTGTCCAAGACAGACAGGAGGAAGGAAGCGAAGGTGGTGGCTTCCACGGGTCAGGAGACAGGAAACAGGCCCTGGCCACTGTCTTAGAAGCTGTCTGAAGTGTGCTGGGTGTTGTGAGGGATTTACAGTGTGTTGTGGGGGGCAGTGAGATGGCCCAGCTGTAAAGTCACTTGCCACACTACCGTGATGACCTGTGTGTACTCCCCAAAACTTGCATGGTGGACAGAGAGGGCCAGCTCCTCAATGTCATCATCTGAACCTCACACATACACTCTAGCATGCCCACCCCTACTACATTCATTCATACATGTACACATACATACACACATGTATGTATACACGCATGCACTTATGCATTTACTCATATAAACATGCTCACATGCATACAAACATACACACATGCATGCATGCACACATGCACATGGGTATACATGAATGCACTCACACAAACATGCACACACATACATACAAACATACATACATACGTAGAATTTGCAGTGCGTAGTCTGATGTGATGTGGAAGCTAGACATGGCTGATGCCAATGAGGTCCTGCGGCTTCTCTGGTATCTGGAAGTCAGGAAGGGACTTTGGAACTTGCCAGCAACAGGATCTTTGCTTTTCAGACATGGATCTGACCCTCTGTCAGTGGCGAGGCAAGCTAAGAGCTCAGGTGTTCAGACAGCATCTTTGTCGCGTGGGTAGCAGTCTCCTGGGAGAGGAAGTGCGTGTGCATGGACCTGTCCAACTTTTTTATTTGATGGCTAACACCCACATCTCAGCTGTAAAAGCCACAGGCTCCTAAACGACAGCGTTAGAATGGCTTTGGAGGACTACGTGGCCGCAGAGCTGACGAGACGATAACTCCGTATCCATTCTTCAAGTGGGTCACACATCTAGGGATCGCCGTCACGAAGCGGGGATTGATTCATGGTCAGTTAACACTGTGCCCTTCATATCCAGGGTCAAAGCCTGATTCGCCCTCTGGAAACTGCTCTGTTTGGATGGTAGCATCGTTTTCCAGGGGGCCAGGCTGGACTTGAGCTTGTGGCCATTCTCCTGCCTCAGTTTCTCAAGTGCTGAGACAACAGTCCTGAACCACCATGCTTGGCTCTCTCTCTCTCTCTCTCTCTCTCTCTCTCTCTTTCTTTCTTCAGAGATAAACCTTTTTAAATAAGGAAGGGATAAGACATACTTGTAAATCTTCATAAAATCCGCCCAGTCTAGTTCCAATAGGAGCAGATGAATACTCATATTAAAAATTCAAATAACAGGAACTAAGTGCCTTCAGTTTCTCAAGTAGCAATAAAGATCTTGAACAAGACAAATAAGTCCTTTGAATTGCATGGCCCCTACAGCCCAGGAAGATTCAGAACAGCAGCAAAAACTCACAACCTGCAATGCAGAATTAGGTCTGGGCTTAAATAATCCCGGTGTCTCTCCCGTCCTAGCACAGATGTCTTGTAGGACCCTTGAGGACCCTGAAGAATGCAATTAGTTGTCCCCTCCATCGCCTCCAGCACCTCTGACCCCTTCCTGCCCCCCCAGGTGCTGATGGTGTCTCATCTCCATGGCAACAACCAAGGGGCCTTGCAAAGTACAACCTGTACAGGTTGGAATCCTCCAACCCCTGCCCAGCCTTCTTGCGTGATTGACACTTGAAGACAGGAGACCAGTGGATTTTACGCCTTTGTGATAAACTTACAGGACTTTTTTTTTCTTTGGTGCTGGGGATGAAACCCAGGGCCAGGCACGTGTTGGGCGCATGCTGCCTTAGAGCAGTAGCGAACACCTATATAGAACTGTAATATGCAGTGTGGGATATGTAGCTGCTTAAACTCCTGGTGTCTCCAGCTTTGGGAATATTTCCAAGTCACTGTGCTGTGATAGCCTCACACAGGTTTGTAGGGACCTGTGGCAGGTGGGGATTCAGGGTGGAGTGGCAGAAAACCATAGGCTTTGAAGTTGGATGGGGAGGTAGGTTTGGGGAAGGCGGTTTCAGCTCGAGAGAGGCCAGCTGGCCCCAAGTTTCTCACTGCTAGAATGTAGGCACAGTGCCCACCTTGTAAGATTGCTGAGACTGTTAAACGACGTGCCCTGTTGAGTGTCTGAACGATGCTTAATAAATGTTTCTCAGGGCTGAGAGATGGCTCAGGGGTTAAGACTCTGCCTCACAAGTGAGACATCTGAGTTTGAATCCCAGGTCCCTTTTTAAAAACATGCCAGGCAGAAAGGGTGGTGGCCTGAACTTCCTACCCTGGTGGGCAGAGCCTTAGAAATTCCAGAACAAAGCAAAAAGGAGGTAGAAGCAATCTAGGATGATTCCCAAAGTCACCCTTGTTCCTCCACAGGGACATGCAGTGCCCTCTGATACACAGACTCAGGCATACACACACACACACACACACACACACACACACACACACACACACACACACACAAACACACACATGAACACACACACACACGCACACACACACACACGCACACACACACACACTCACACACACACAAACACACACAGACACACACACGCACACACACACAAACACACACAGACACACACACGCACACACACGCACACACACGCACATGAACACACACACAAACACACACATGAACACACACACATTCACACACACACACATACACACACAGACACACACGTGCATACACACATAGACACACGTGCATGCACACACATACATACACACAGACACGCACACACACGTACACACACATACGGACACACAGACACACATATACACACAGACACACACCCACACGCACACACCCACATGCACACACCCACGCTGCAGGTCAGAGCATCTGAGATGTGGCTTCATTACCAGAGGACAGAGGAGGAAGTCAAGTGCGCCTTCCTTCAGCATCTGAATCATATATAGACCGCGCCCTCCTGGGTCTCAGCGTTGAGCTGAGGTTAGCTCCGCAGGAGAGCAGTCTAAACAGGAGACCACGTGAGGTGTGTTCCACCCCCAGGTGCTGCGGAGGGTGGACGGGGTGGGCGTGCATCATTACTCTGGGACGAGGGGCGACCTGGGAGCAGGAGTGGCCCTAGTTGCAGTTGCAGTGCCCGCTGGCAGAGGGACACACGACAGGGAGCCGCGGGAAGCTTGTCACGCTGTCACCAGTGGCTGAGCATCAGGCCTGCGCAGCGAAGGTCCCACCCGGCTTCGGTGTCCTAAGGGCGGGGAGGACAGGGCTGTGGCCTCGTCCATTTCTCCACAGAGACAGAAGCAGGCAGTGAGGCAGCACGGGGCGCGGAGCCAGGGCTGGAGCGCCTCGTCCTGGCTCTGGCGTGGTGACACATTCCTGGGTTGGGCACGGTTTGCAGTGCCCGACCAGCTTCTTCCAGAAGCCTCTGGACCCTGCTAGGTCCTCTCCCTTCTCCAAGCGCTCTGCCTGCCTAACTCCAACGGGCAGCATGGGGGGGGGGGTAAACAGCCCTTCACCCAGGCCTGTGCCCAGATCCTGCCCCTCCCCCCGTGTTCCAGTCCCGTGGCTCTCTGTGCCCAGGGCACCTGGAGGGCCCAGCCCGAGCAACCTCACACTCCGCCTGCAGCCAGGACAACGACACATGTGCTGTCCCCCCTCCCCCACTACCCACTGCTGTGCTTTCCTGTTCTCCAACTTCTAATAAGCCCCTGAAGTGACCTCTGCCCCCCCCATTGTCTGTCACCCTCATGTAGGGAACCCAATAACCCAATAGTACATTTCGCTAATATCTTCCAGGTGCTCTGGTTTAGAACGAATGGCAAGTTCTCTCTCTCTCTCATAGTTTCTCTAGTACTCGCTAAAGGACTCAGCCCTCCATCAGAATTCTGTGCTAGAGAACCACAGTGCACTTGGGTGATTTTGATGCTGCCTGCTCTTTAGACATTTCATTCTGTGGGTTTGAAGCCAGCCTGCTGGTGGATATAGTGCTACATTCTACCAAACATGTTCAACCGCTCATTTGCTCATTTAAAGGTTTTTGAGTGTTGAATATATATATATGGGTTTAACGAGAAAGTTTAACTCACAAATATCCAAAATCATAACTTACCATCTTTATTATGTTCCCTATTTCCTATCACAGTTTTAGAGGCGGCTGCCTGCTGATCCTGTCTCCACACTTGGTTAGTTTTTTCCCCCACCTTTCTGTAGCAAATGGGAAATTTAAAGGAAGCTAATTGGTTCAGAAAGCTGAAAAATTTGAGGCAGCATCTGCCAAAGGAATAGCAGTAACTAACGAGGCCTTTAAAACTTGCAAGTAGCCTTGCAGAATTTGACTGAGATAAGTTCAGAGCTCAGCCATACACTCTGACTGCAGAAATATTGTGATATATGTCGATTCATCTTGCTTGCCGGTCTAGTGTCAGGGTTGTGTCTGCAACAGTGAGACAAAACCTGTGTCCCTTTAGCTTTTCTCACAGCTCAGGAATTGTTTTGTGGGCTGGGGCAATGGCTCAGGAGCTAAAGCCTTTGCCGAAAGGAAAAGGACCTGAATTCAGATCCCAGACCTCACATGAAAGCGATGGCTGGAAATGGTGGCAGCTTGTTATCGTGACCCCGGAAGAACAATCCTAGTGATTCCCAGAGTTCCCCTTGGGCCTCCACAGGCACAGACTCTCAAATGCCGTCTTCTGAACACAGCCACACACACACACACACACGCACATGTACACACACACAAACACAAACAAATGACTTTGCAATTTTTTTCCTGGCTATATATATAGTTGCCTTGATTAGATTTATGGCCAAACAAAAAATTTCTTTTGATTATTCTTGGCAGTCATTTTCGTGGATTGAAAACGTGAATCTGGCTTTCATTTCCTGGCACAGAATTCCTTGTTGCGCTGTTTCAGTCTTTAGAAACGCTGTGCTGGGGGGAACACGGTGGTGCTGGGGAGGGAGGATTACAAAGAGTGATTCACCCTTTATTCAAGGCCTACCTCGATGACCTAGGAGGCTAATTTAGAAGTGAATCATTTATAGAAAGTTCCACCCCGTTGGAGACAGGACTTTATTCAATTGCCTAGAAGTTCTAAATAAAGCCTCCAGTATCGTGTTTCCAAAATGTTTGCCTTGTTGCCAATTTTATATCTTTTCTGAGCCGTGAAACTGTTTCTAGTGACTATAGATAGCTGTTAAGGTACTGTATGTGAAACCATGTATTATTTAACATAAGCCTTAAAGAGTGAGTGCATGCGTTATAGTAGGAACACAACAGGCAGAAGATTTTAAACATGCAAAGACTTGAATGTAACCTGTCAGTTTAAAGATTATCTCACTGGAAGAAACAATGAAAAATTCCTTAGTTACAGCAATTGGAATCAAGCAAGCACACATTATTGCTATTTTGGAATTTATCAATGCTTGTAGAATCAGCGAGACGGTTCAGCACAAGACCTGCGTCTTGGCCCCCTGAGCCTGAAGTAGAGAGAGAATGGACCCCATGAAGTTGTCTCGCGCCCACGCTTTCCCCCTCCTAAATTTTAGAAAAGAAAAACTTACAAATGTGTGTGAGCTTCGAGGCCGTTAAAGGGCATCTGCTGTGGGCTAGTCACTTTCAGACCGGCGACTTGCTGAACGGAGGTGCTCAAGTCCATGGCGACACCCGTGGGCACTCACTTCTAGCAGCTGTTCTTGTGTGTGTGCACGCACGCGCGCACGTGTGTGTATGTATATGTGCATATGTGTGTATATGCATGTGTATATATGTGTGCATGTGTATGTGTGTATGTGTATGTGTGTGTATGTATGTGCATGTGTATATGTGTGTGCATGTGTATGTGTGCATGTGTGTATGTATGTGCATGTGTATATGTGTGTGTATGTGTATGTGTGCATGTGTGTGTATGTATGTGCATGTGCATATGTGTATGTATATGTATGTGTGTATGTGTGTGTATGTATGTGCATGTGCATATGTGTATGTATATGTATGTGTATATATGTGTGCATGTGTATGTGTGTATGTGTGTGTATGTATGTGCATGTGCATATGTGTATGTATATGTATGTGTATATGTGTGTGCATGTGTATGTGTATATGTGTATGTGTGTATGTGTATGTGTGTATGAGTGCATGTATATATGTGTGTATGTGTGTGCATGTGTGTGTGTATATGTGTGCACGTGTATGTGTGCATGTGTATGTGTGCATGCGTATATGTGTATTTGTGTTTCTGTGTATGTGTGTGTATGTATATGTGTGTATATGTGTGTGTGGTGTGTGTGTGTATGTATGTGTATGTGTATGTGTGCATGTGTATGTGTGCATGTGTGCATGTGTATATGTGTATGTGTGCATGTGTATATGTGTATTTGTGTTTCTGTGTATGTGTGTGTATGTATATGTGTGTATATGTGTGTGTGGTGTGTGTGTGTATGTATGTGTATATGTGTATGTGTGTATGTGTGTCCATATGTATGTGTGCATGTGTATATGTGTATGTGTGCATGTGTATATGTGTATTTGTGTTTCTGTGTATGTGTGTGTATGTATATGTGTATATGTGTGTGTGGTGTGTGTGTGTATGTATGTGTATGTGTGCATGTGTGCATGTGTATATGTGTATGTGTGTACATGTGCATGTGTATGTGTGCATGTGTATATGTGTATTTGTGTTTCTGTGTATGTGTGTGTATGTATATGTGTGTATATGTGTGTGTGTATGTATGTGTATGTGTATTCTAGAGGTTGACCCAGAGCGTGTTCCTCAATTGCCCTTCGCCTTATTTTTCGGCACAAGGTGTCACCACAGCCGGGGGCTCACTGATTCCACCAGCCTGGTGGCCAGCAAGCCCCAGGGAGCCTTTACACTCCTCCCTGTCATGACTGGAGACACCAATGGGCCCGACATTTTTAAAAATGTTTTCTATGTGTTCTGGGAATCCAAATTCAGGCAAACTTTTCTCCCCGTCCTTATTTTGCTGAGTTTCAGATTGTTTTATTCATTTCCCCTTCCCTTCAGGTTGCTTTAAATTCCAATGGTGTTAGGGCACTCACTTAGATGGAAGTGAAATAAAAGAAATCCCAGTGGTTTTCTGAAGTGTAACGATGGGGCAAAACCCCACCATGAAATTAAGGCCAATGACTCGGTTGATTAGCCTCAAATCACAGCAGTTTGTTTTCTCATTGGCCCTAACAACATGGCTGATGGGTCCACAGTGCTGGCTTGAAGGACGTGTGCACACGAAGCGGGGCTCGGGGGACACTGAGACAGGTGGGAAAGTGACCACACACGATGTTGGTAGCTGCTTTAGTAGCCACAAGAGATGGTCGCAGCTGCTTCTGCTAACACTCACACCCGCAAACAGCGCAACTCGCAACTCCGGCTGGGGACTTTACTGCAGCTCGTCTTGTGTCTTTGGCGCATGTAGAATCTTTGGCAGCCTGTTTCCTGTTTAAGGAAGATGTCAGACAAAAGGGAGTTGGGAAGGGACTTCCTGGAGTTTTAAAAATAATTTTCATGTGTTTTTGGAGAGATCTGTTCATCTGTCTGTGGGCTAAGCTATCTTTCGAATAGAAGTTCATTATTTAGTACCATTTGCACGGACTTTTGCAGACACCAGAGAAAACCAATCTTGACTTATCTCAATGGTTCTCAATTTTTATTGCTATATGAGCTTCAATGATGAACAGTTATAACTCCCGGGAGAAATTCGAAATCCGGAGGGCAGCATTAATCGACATATAGATGCACAGTGACAGCACTGTCCATGCATTAATTTCCAATTAAAAAGGTTAAATAATGGAATGTGCAGGGAAATGAAATGTATCTTGGTTTCAATATTTCAAGAATAAAAGGAGCAAAACCCGATTTGTTCTACAAAAGTCATGCGACTTACAAAGTGCTCAAGCAGATGTGATGTTGTTGGGAACATTTGATGGGAAATAATACCAATAAAGGGCCTTTAGGACATCTTTGGTTTATAAAACCTTTAGACATGTGCTCACTATGTTGTAGCAACTCCATTACGTAGTCGGAACTTTCCTAATGCCATAGCAATATGAAGATCCAGGAGAGATCTGCCTGCAGCTGCTGGAAGTAGAGGGACAGACCGGTGGGGTAGGGGGTGGGGGCTCTATCCATCTGGTGCCTGTCGTTTTCCCTTCCCTCCCTCCCTCCCTTCCTCTCCCTCCCTCCCTCCCTCCCTCCCTCCCTCCCTCCCTCCCTCTCCCTCTCTCCCTCCCTCCCTCATCTTTATTCTTCTTTCATCTTTCACTCAGGCTCTCACTACGCAGCCAAGGCTGGTCTTGAACCATGAACCCTCGCCTCAGCCCTTCATCTTCCTCCTGTTTAAGGCCCTTGCCAAGTGCTGGCTAGAGACCTGTTTACTTCCCAACACCAGAAGTAAGGGAGAGGGAGTGTCTGTAATTGTTGTTGGCGGGTGTTAGTCGAATCTTGTTGCCGTGGCATGGTCGCTGAGCCCATTCAGTCAGCAGGGAGGGAGGCGCAGTGGCTCTTGGCTTCAGAGCCTTTGGTTCATAAGATCCGTTGCCTTAGACTGGAAGCAAGGTGGAACTTGACAGAAGGGAGGGCATGGAAGTGTGGGGGTCCCCACAGCAGGACAGCTGAGGGAGGAAGGGAAGGGAGGGGAGAGAAGAGAGAGGACAGAAGGAAGGGGGAGGGAAAAGAGGACAGAAGAAGGAAGGGAGAGGAGAGAGGAGGGGAGGGAGGAAGGAGAAGAGGGAAGAGAGGGAAGAGGAGAGAAGGAAGAAAGGGAAAGAAGAGAAAAGAAAGGAAGGGAGAAGAGTGGGGAGGAAAGAGGAGGAAGGAAGGGAGAGAGAGAAGAGGGAAAGAGGAGGAAGGAAGGGAGAGAGAGAAGAGGGAAGAGGAGGAGGGAAGGAAGGGGTAGAGGAGGGCTGCAATGCATGGGGGGACCTTCTTCCTGCATGTGCAGCGGCCGGAGTGTCAAGAGAGACAGAGCTTTCAGCAGAGCAATAATAGAACCCAATGTGGACGGAGGGAATCTGAGAAGTTGTCATCTGCTGCTTGTGGCTGCACATGTGTGTCCTCTCTCTCTCTCTCTCTCTCTCTCTCTCTCTCTCTCTCTCGCTCTCCCTCCTTTCTCTCTCTCTATGCCTTTCTTTTCCCTATCTTTCTCCTCTCTCTTCTTACTTTGTCTCTCTTCTCTCTCATCTCTCCCCCTCTCTCTCTCCTGTTTTGTGTACTCTTTTTCCTCTCTTCCCCCCCCCTCTCTCACACACACACACACACACACACACACACACCCAGAGGAAACATAGTCCTACAGTGATAATAGTAGAAAAGTTACGTTCCCCAAGGCTGCTTTGGCAGACTTAGTAGACTGTGCTCAGAATTGAGTTCAGGGCGTGTTATTTTTTTTTTAACATTTTTTATTATTATTTCTGCTCATACAAACTTAATAGGTAGACCAGTTCCCTTCCCCCCTCCTCCTCCCCCCGAACCCCCTGCTCCCCCTCCCTCCCTCCCCATCTCCCAGTGCCTCCCCCCCAATTCCCAGAGAGTCCTTTATTGTGTATGCCTAACTCTCCTCTTGGTCCTCCTTTCCGATGACGTAAAAGGACCCAGTGGCATTTCCCTGAACCCTTTCTCATGTTCCCCTTAAGCATAGGAACACTACTGTGGCCATCAATCCCTTGCCTCCAAGGATCTTGGTAGGGCGTGTTATTTTTGCCATGACCAGATATCTAGAAATGGGAAAAACACAAAGTATAAAATGGATAGAAAAATGAGATTTGCAACTGAGCTGCACGATACTGAGTAATTTAAATATTATGGGCTGGTCCAAAGTGAGCTAAGATGTACAGGTAAATATACATCAACTCTTAAAAGTTTAATAGGGCTGGAGAGATGACTAGGGGTTAAGACTCTGCAAGCAGAAGGTCCTGAGTTTAGATCCCAGGTTCCATGTAAAAACACCAGATCAAAACAGCAGAGCCCACACTTCCAGTCCTGGTGGGTAGAGCCTGGGAAATCCCAGAGGGAAGCAAAAAAGGAGGTAGAAGCAATCCAGGATGATTCATGAAGTTACCCTTGGTCTCCACAGGGACACACACACACACACACACACACACACACACACACACACATTAAATTTTAAAAAATCAATATAAAACATAAGTTACATATCAATAATTTTATAATGGTTAGATGCTGAAGTGATCATTTTGGTTTTATTAGGTTGCATAATTAATTGTAATTTGTGTTTCTTGTGGTGCACACATGTGATTGTGTGGACGTGTGCACCTGTGCGTTTTATCACTTTCCACCTCTGCCGTATTGCCTTGAGACAATCTCTCACTAAGCTGGGAGCTCACGGTTTCAACTAGTCTGGTAGACCAGTGAACTCTTCGGATTGGTCTGGTCTCCCCCTCCCCCCGCAATGCTGGGGACAGACATATGCAGCCGCGACCATCTTTTTTATGTGGATAGTAGGGATTTGAACTCAGGTCTCCAGGCTTGCACAGCAGCGGCTCTTATCCATTGGTTCATCCTTCAGCCCCTCACACTACACATTATTTTTTTGCATTCTTTATTTCTGTTAATGTGACCGTTCACCCTTTCATTGGGCAGTACTGCCCTGACAGTGGACCGGCCATGCTTCCTCATGTCATGGGACCGGGCAGTGGGGTGGAACGTGCCCAGGGCTTCAGTCTCCTTGAGAGGCGTGAGGAAGGGCTGGGAGGGACTGGGGCGTAGAACCTTTGCCTCCCAAACAAAGGGGCTTGAGTGGGTTCTCAGATCCCACATGCTTGGCCCTGAAGTTTCCAGCCCTGAAGGACTGATGCTGGGTTAGCCAGGCTAGTCCTGATGGCTGCTCCTCGTTTAATTAGGGGTCCAGCCTCCCAACGATAAGGCGGGAACGTGACGGAGGGTGATTCCCGATAGCACCTGGGGCCTCCACAGGTGCACACACTAAAGTGCATTCATGTGTATATTCACCTGCGCGTGCACGTGCGCGCGCGCACACACACAGAAAACACATACACGTGTGGTCCCATGCACACATGCATGAAAGAGAAAGCTGCATGACATCATCGTTATGTTGCGAGAGGCTCCATGGATCTGCCTCCAACCTGTTTCTTTAGAGTCCAGCAGGCAAGCGCTTCGTGCCCGTCATACTGTCTGTCCACGAGCCAACTCGCCTGCTGTGCCCAAACCTTCCCTAGAGTCGAGAATATGACTCTTCCCTCTGTCTTTTTGGTCTCATCTGCTTGTTTTCTTTTCTGGTGCAGAGAGTTGAACCCAGGGCCCCCACATGCCAAGCAAGCACGCTCCTCTGATAGTCCTCACGCTTCCCTGTTAGACTAAACATTCGCTGCTACCTTTTGGAAAGCTGTGATTTTCTCCTCTGCAAGCGAAGCTCAAACCTGAGATGCAGGTGTGTCGTGTGCCATGAGAGGGCGAGGACGGTGTCACGTGACGCTAGCTGAGCGAGCTCTGGGGTGGGTGTGGTGGGGGGTATCCCTGTCTCCGGTCTCCTCTCTTTCCCCAGGTAAGAATGACAGATGTGTGTGGCCATCCAGTTGGGCTTCAGGCTAGGTGACGCAGACCTGCCATGGGGTATGAGAGCCGTTCTAGGCGAGCCAGCCGCAGACAGTGATGGCTTCCACCCGAGTAGTCGGTGTGAGCAGGTCTCAGCAGGCTGAAACACAGGGCGGGAAGGTCACGCAGGTGGTGTAGACTCGGGTCCAAGGAACCTTGTGAGTTTGGGTAGGGAGGTTCTTGGTATTGTCTTTAAAAAGTTTGTCTTCCCTGCCTCCCTCCCTCCCTGCCTCCCTCCCCCCTTCCTTCCCTCCCTCCAACCTCCCTCCCTCCCTCTTTTCTTCCTTCCTCTCTCTCCTTTCTGTCTGGTGAGAGAAAAGGAGAGGCGATAGCATGTGTGGTACGGTGTGCACATAGGACATGACATGGCATCAGAAGACTCTTGGAAGTGGGTTCTCTCCTCCCACCTCGTGGGCTCCAGGCATCCGTATCAGGTGCCCAGGTTTGCGCACAAGCGCCTTGACCTTCCGAGCCAGCCCATGCTCGTGGCTCTTCGTGTGTTACGTTGGGCTCTGGTTGCCCCAGTAGAGCCTCTGCCAGTCTAGGAGTTGCTCGTTTACCAGGACTGTGGTGTTCACCTGCTTCTTCCAGTGTCCTGAACTTTCCAGAAAGTGGGCATTTAATGGGCATTTGACGCATCCACGAATGAGGAGGAAATTGTACCGTTTTCGAGGTCGTGTGACTGTCTTGTCTTTTACTTCAAGATACGGTGTCTGTGAGGATGCTTTGGTTCTCTGGGACCTGCTCCACGCTTAGATAAAAATCAGCATCGGCTCGTGGAAACCTGATAGCTGCCCATGGATGACAAGTGAGGGTATCACTGAGGCCAAGTGAGGGTCCTGCTCTCATGTCGGGACTCAGTGGAAGTGGGTTCCCTCCTCCCACCTCGTGGGCTCCAGGGATCCGGGTCAGGTGCCCAGGAGAGGCGTCTCGCCCACCTCAGAGCAACCCTCCCCCATTCCTGTAGTTACAACCCAGCTTCCCAGGGGCTGTGTTCCGGGAAGTCCACAGCTGGCTCCAGCCCTTCTAGAAAAATGGATGGCCTCGTGCCCGCCACTTCTGGCTGCTTGGAAGGGGACGTATCTGCAGGAAATCTGATATCTGCTCTGCGGTGCAGCATGGCAGAGAAAGAATTGAGGTTGGCCTGCCGCTAGGAGCTCGGCGAGCGGGAGATTTCCTGCACTTTAACTTCTAGCTCTTACTTTACTGTTAAGTTGTTTTTACAATAGTGGTGTTAGAGATATGCTAGGTGATTGACAGACTTCCTGGAAACAAACAAAAGAAGTCGTGTTTATTATTCTATTTGATCCCTGTGATTGTGGCACAGGAAATAAAAAATGGTCGTGCATATTCCCTTCCATGCTCTGCCTATTCATAATGATTTCATTATTGAACTACGTCATTGATTTTGCAATTCGAAATAGAAGCCATTCTTGGCTTAGCTGACTCTTTAATAATCTTTGGGAACAGCATAGTTTTTACATTATCATGTATTTGTAACTTAATGACCACAAAACAGAATGTATTTTACCCACTGCAAGAACACCGAGTGAAATCAAAGGGGCACTAACGACCAGGATCAAAGAGAAGATGAGGAATTGGTTTGTCCCTTGCAGGCTTCCGTTGCTTTGTACTCAGGGCCCTTCTCCTGGCATAGTGGGTGTATTAAGGGTCAAGGCTGGAGTGGGGATTAGGAATGGTAGAAAGTTCAGGAACACAGAGAGAAGGTTGGGAGTGGGGGCCAACAGAAGCTTCCAATGAAGGAAGGGTCAGTGGATTGTGAGGGGGGCCATGTGTGCTCGGGAGTCCATTTCAATTAAGAGCTTCTCTCCCAGGTAGCATGTTTGGAAGGTGGGACCCAGTGAGAGGGTCTTAGATCATTGGCAACATACTTTTGGGGGGGATTCTGGGACCCCAGGTCTCTCCCTCTGGCTTTTATGTAGTTCCGCTCATCCTCTCCCCCTCACCTTTGACACGCTCACTACTTATATCACAATGAGATGCTGCAGCCAACCTCATCAGAGGCAAACAAATGGAGGCAGATTTGATTGTGTGTGTGTGTGTGTGTGTGTGTGTGTGTGTGTGTGTGTGATGTGTATGTGTGGTGTGTGCATGTGGTATATGTGTGTTGTGAGTGTTTGTATATGGTATGTGTGTGGTGTGTGTGTGTGGTGGGTGTATGTGTGTGTGTATGTGATATATGTGTGGTGTGTGTGTTGTGTGTTGTGTGTGTGTGGTGTGTGTATGTGGTATATATATGTTGTGAGTGTGTGTGTGTGGTGTGTGTATGTGTGGTGTGTGTATGTGGTATATGTGTGTTGTGAGTGTTTGTGTGTGGTGTGTGTGTGTGTGATGTGTGTGTGTGTGGTGTGTGTATGTGGTATATGTGTGGTGTGTGTGGTGGGTGTTGTGTGTGTGTGTGGTGTGTGTATGTGGTATATGTGTGTTGTGAGTGTGTGTAGTGTGTGTGGTGTGTGTATGTGGTATATATGTTGTGAGTGTGTGTATGTGTGAGTGTGTGTATGTGGTATATGTGTGTTGTGTGTTTGTGTGTGGTGTGTGAGTGTGTGTGTGTATGTGTGGTATGTGTATGTGGTATATGTGTGGTGTGAGTGTGTGTATGTGTGAGTGTGTGTATGTGGTATATGTGTGTTGTGAGTGTGAGTATGTGTGTATGTGTGGTGTGTGTATGTGGTCTATGTGTGTTGTGAGTGTTTGTGTGTGGTGTGTGAGTGTGTGTGTGGTGTGTGTATGTGTGAGTGTGTGTATGTGTTATATGTGTGTTGTGAGTGTGTATGTGCGGTGTGTGTATGTGGTATATGTGTGTTGTGAGTGTTTGTGTGTGGTGCGTGTGTGTGTGGTGTGAGTGTGTGTGAGTGTGTGTGGTGTGTGTATGTGTGGTGTGTGTATGTGGTATATGTGTGTTGTGAGTGTGTATGTGGTGTGTGAGTGTGTGTGGTGTATGTGAGTGTGTTTGTATGTGAGTGTGATTGTGTTGTGTGTGAGTGTGTGAATGTGTGTGATATATGTGTGTGTATGTGTGTGGTGTGTGTGCTATGCGGTATATATGTGTTGTGTGTGTTGTGAGTGTATGACTGTGTTGTGTGTGAGTATGTATGTGTGATATGTGTATGTGTGTTTGGTGTGTGTGCTATGTGGTATATGTGTGTTGTGTGTATCGTGTGTGACTATTGTATGTGTGAGTGTCTGTGTGTGCACATGCGCACTGCGTGCACACGTGACTGTGCTCAGGTCAGGGATCAACATCACGAGGCTTCCTCAGCAGCTCTCCACCTTATTTTCCCACACAGCATCTCTCATTGAACCCGGAGCCCACCCATTCAACTAGGCTGCTGGCAGTGAGCTTCCGGGATCTTCCTGGCCTATTACCCAGCGCTGGGCTTGCAGTGCACACTGCTGTGCATGGTAGAGCTCCAAATTCAGTTCTCACGTCTGGGCGGCAGGTTCTTCACTCCTCAGTCTCCTGCTTTTGTGCTTTGAGCCTCAACACAGAACTGAGGAAACCTTGTTCCTTCCTTTGCATTCCCTGCCTTGGGCCCTTTGCTAGAGTGGTGCGAAGCCTCTACTGCTAAGCTGCACCCTCAGCTCCAGCTAAATTGCTGTCTCGAAGTACTGTGATACTAGATAAAACATTCCTTGTTTAAGAAAAACCTGTTTGGGCTGGAGAGGTGGCTCAAGGGTTAAGCCTCTGCCTTGCAGGCGGAAGGTCCTGAGTTCGGATCCTAGACCCCACGTATAGACGCCAGGCGGAAGCGGGGGCGGCCTGAGCTTCTGGTCCTGGTAGGGCAGAGCCTGTGAATCCCCGGGCAGAAGGAGGCGGAGGCGTCCATGGTGGTTCCCGAATTCATTCGTGGTTCTACACACACAGACACACACACACGCGCGTGCACACATACATATGCACACACGCACAATTGCATAAATAAAAAAAAAAAAGAAAAACCTGTTTATGGGTTTTCCGTGTAGGCTTGACTGCATTTTTACTGGAATTTGGGCACCACTATGAATCACATGCACCACAGGGGACGTGGGATTATAATTTTAAACTTCAGTAGGTCACATAGCTCAAAATACTTTGAAGTTAGCTGAGACTTGAACTCAAATCCTTGGCTTTGATAAGTCACGACTTTGTGGCTTGAAGGAAATTACCTTATTGCTTAAGTTTCCTTTTTTGATGTGGGGATTACATTGCCCTTTATAAAATTACCATGAGGTTAAATGAAAAGGAAGGCCGTAACCTTCAGGAAGCATTCATTTCATGTGGTCTGACATTATTACTGTATGGAGAAGTGCCTCAGATTCTCCCCAGCCAGCAATTTACAATCACAATTTGCAGTGTGGACTTTAACATTAGATCAAGGGCTATTTCGCTCGATAAGTATTTACTACTAGAGGTGATGACCGGGATGCTTTGCTGATAGAGACTGACCTCAGCTTGCGTTCTCTCTGCAGATCTTGTTTTGTACTTTAAACACACCCAAGATCGACATGGGAAAACTCCTTGGAGGGCAGTTAGGTCTTGAGGATTTCATATTTGCTCACGTGAAGGGGATAAAAAAAGAAGTGAACGTGTATAAATCTGAGGATTCGCTTGGACTCACCATCACAGACAACGGGGTCGGCTACGCTTTTATCAAGGTAAGTGCGAAGCTGACCCAGGGAAGAAACCTGCTGGGTCACAGAGGTAGACATGATCTGTGGGGTGGAGAGATGGCTGAGGAGTTAAGCATCTGCCTTGCCAGCAGAAGGACCTGAGTTCGAATTCCAGATCCCACATGAAGTCGCTGGGCAGAAATGGCAATGGCCGGCACTTCCCCAGAGCAAAGCAAAAAGGAGGTAGAGCAATCCAGGATGATTCCTCCACAGGCACGTTGTGTATATCCTCTGATATACACAGACACATTGACACACATGATCCCCCCCCCCAAAAATAACCGACAATTACAAAAAAGTGATCTGTAGTGAGCAGGCTCATGAATTGATAATATTTTGCTTTTGCTTTAAAAAAGTTTGAAGATACCCTTTTTTTGTTTATGGTTTCCTCTTACCTTAACCTTCCTCAAGAATTCAAACTTTCTGCAAAAAACACCACGCCCCTTTGCCCCCCACCGTGCCCCTCCAACACCCCTGTGACCAGGTCTTTAGTTCCAGCTGCCCCTCCACCTCACTGAGTAAAATGTTCTGGAATAATACAAAGAAATACAGGAAGGCGTCTGAAAGTAACTCCACCTTCCTGTCCCTTGCTGTTTGTGTGTGCAGAAAGGGGGGTGTGGGAGAGTGGGGGGCATTGGTTCCAGGGACCCCGGTGCATGTTGGAGTCTGCAGATGCTCGAGTCTTTTACTATAACTAGTGTAGTATTTGCACATAACCTGTGCATGGTCTCCGCATATGTAAATTACTTAGAGTCTAAAAATCTGCATATGTTCAGTGCAAATATAATTTTTAGGTTTTCTTTTTTCTGAGCATGTTTGCGTGCTATGTGTGTATACTTGTTTGCATGTATGCGGGTGTAGGTGCGGGTTTAGATGCCCAAGCACTTGTGTGTGCATGCATGCGTATGTTCATGTGTATGTACCTAAGTACTTATGTGTGTGTGTTCCTAACACTTGTATGTGTATGCATGTGTGCATAAATACTTGTGTGTGCATAAGCACTTGCATGTACATGCATGTCTGTGTGTAAACGTTTGCATGTGGAGGCCAGAGTTTGCTGCCAGGTGTCCTCCTTGACTGCCTTGTGTCTTCTATACCGAGGTAGGGTCTTTTGCTGTACCTGGAGCTATTTTAACTCCAGCTCGCTCTGAGGTTCCCTGTATCTGCTTCCTGTTCTCTGGTATTCCAGGTGGGCCACCAAACCCACCTCGTTTTTTTTAATTTTTATTATTTATTCAATTGTGCGTGTGTGCGCGCATGTATGTGTGTGTGTGTGTGTGTGTGTGTGTGTGTGTATAGAACCACAGACGAATTCGGGAACCACCATGGACGCCTCCACCTCCGCCTTGTTTACTCTGCCCCGGGATTCACAGGTTCTGCCCTATCAGGACCGGAAACGCAGGTTGCCCCCGCTTCCGCCCGGCGTCTATACGTGGGGTCTAGGATCTGAACTCAGGACCTTTCCGCCTGCAAGGCAGAGTCTTAACCCCTGAGCCACCTCTCCAGCCCCCAAACCCACCTCGTTTTTATGTGGGTTCTTCAATCCTCATGCTTGTGCGCTTAGACATATCCCGGCCCTTAAGTTTTCTCTTGAGGCGGATCCTGCCATGCTGTCCAGGCATGAATCTGGGGCTCAAGTGATCTGCGTTGGAGGCTGCAATGTGTTAATAACGGCCGGTGTGCACTCATTTGCCAAGTAGCGTCATTTTGCGTGCATTCTTGTTCCATCCTCACAGTAATTGAATTTGGTATGTGTGTGGCGTGTGCATGTGCAAGCACACATGTGACTGTTACGTGTGACTGTTGTGTGAGGCCAGAGGTTGACATTGGGTGTTTCCTACAATCGATCTCCCCTTTATTTTTTAATTTTTTAGAACATTTTTTATTATTATTTCCGCTCATACAAACGTAATAGGTACACCGGTTCCCTCCCTCCCTCCTCCTCCCCCCGAACCCTCTGCTCCCCTCCTCACTCCTCCCTCCCCATCCCCCAGTGCCTCCTGCCCCAATTCCCAGAGAGTCCTTTAATGTGCATCCCTGACTCTCCTCTGGGCCCTCCTCTCCGATGACGTACAAAGACTCAGTGGCATTTCCCTGAACCCTTTCCCGTGTTCCCCTTAAGCATAGGAACTCTGCTGTGGCTGTCAATCCCTTGCCTCCAAGGATCTTGGTGCCTTTAGCAGATGCTAGACTTTGTGAGGTCAATAGTGTGTTGGACATTGCACAAGGCATGCAAAGTCCAATTATGATTGCTTCGGCCCTAACTTGTGTGGAGTATCTTGTAAATCATTGCTCCTTCCATCCTTTTGCTCTTACACTCTTACCGCCCCCCTCTTCCGCAAATGTCCCTGAGCTTCAGGATGGGGAGAGATTAGTCTGGTCTAGTTCTAGGTGGTTGATATAGAGTCTCTGAAGTTCTGGATTGTGGTTTGTTGATTTTCTTTTGCAGTTTTGCTGCTCCTGCAATGCCCTTCACTCCATCCTGCTGGACACTGTCAACTGTTGGACAATTGGGTTGATTCCATGACTTTGCTATTGTAAACAGTGCTGCTATGAACATGGTCACCCCCTGGCCAGAGACAAAAAGCTGTTAAACTGGAGTCTTATTATAAGAGTACATTCAAGGGTAGATGTAATAAAAGTAGGAAACCTCAGTGAGGGAGGGGTCAATCATCCATTTGCAAAATGGTTACTTTTTACCTGCCAGACTATATGCCCTCCCCTTCTGGTGAGATCATACCCCCTTAGTTGCAAATGATCAGGAATGAATGTCTGTGAACTTAACCAGGTGTCACATTACTTACTTGCAGTCCTTGATGGAGGCCTATTTTCTCTACTGTAACATAGTCACTTCTCTCCTTGTTTCTGGTGTGGCCCTCCAACCCCATCCCTCCTGTTCATAATCCTTGCAATTCCTGTAGGTAATACATAGATTTACCTATGAGTGTCTCGAGGTGGGCTGGGTGGGTTTGGTACCCTATTTGGAGCCACCTATTAGGGAGTACATATGGCGCTTAATTTTCTGGGTTTGGGATACTTCACTTAATATAATTGTTTCTAATGACATCCATTTCCCGGCAAATTCCAGTAATTCATCATTTTTGATGGCTGAGTAGTACTCCATTGTATAGATATACCACAGTTTCCTTATCCACTCGTCAACTGTTGGACATTTGGGTTGATTCCATGACTTTGCTATTGTAAACAGTGCTGCTATGAACATGGTTGTTCTTGTGCTATCAATGTGAACCTCTGCTGTATGGGGGGTTATTCCCAAAAGTGGAATAGCAGGGTCATGTGGCATTTCAATCTTTAATTTCTTTAAGAATCTCCAGATGGCTCGCCAGAGTGGCTGTATGAGCCTGCATTCCCACCAGCAATGTAGGAGAGTTCCCCTCTCTCCACATCCTCTCCAGCATTTGTCGTTGTTTGTATTGTGGATTTTTGCCATCCTGACTGGGGTGAAATGATATCTCAGGGAAGTTTTAATTTGCATTTCCCTGATGGCTAAGGAAGTGGAGCATTTTTTAAGATATTTGTTAGACATTTTAATGTCATCCCTGGTAAAGTTTCTTTTAAGTTCCAGGACCCATTTTTTAATTGGGCCATTGGTTTCCTTGGTGTTTAGTTTTCTAAGTTCTTTGTGCACTCTGGACAGTAGAGCTCTATCAGGTATGGGGTTAGTGAAGATTTTCTCCCATTCTGTGGATTGCCTTTGAGCTCGTGTTACAATCTCTTTATCTGAACAGAAACACTTTAATTTCACAAGATCCCAACTGTTGAGAGTTGGTAGCAGTGACTGTGCCATTGGATGTCTGTTTAGGAACTGTTGGCCTAGCCCAATCAGCTCGAGGGAGTTCCCTATCCTTTCAACTATGGTTTTTATAGTCTCTGGCCTGATATCAAGGTCCTTGATCCATTTGGAATTAAGTCTTGTACATGATGATAAGTACGGGTCCAGCTTTAATCTTCTGCATGTGGAGATCCAATTTTGCCAGCACCATTTGTTGAAGATGCTGTTCTTTTTCCATTGGATTGTTTGGGCCCCTTTGTCAAAGACCAAATGGCTGTAATTTTGTGGGCTTATATCTGGGTCTTCAATCCTTATCCATTGATCTGTGTGTCTATTTTGGAGCCAGTACCAAGCTGTCTTTATAACTATGTATTTGTAGTATAGACTAAGGTTTGGTATGGTAATACCTCCAGCAGTGTTTTTGTTACTCAGGATTGTCTTTGCTATCCTGGGTCTTTTGTGCCTCCATATGAATTTTGAGATTGTTTGGTCAACTTCTTTGAAGAATTGCTTTGGGATTTTAATTGGTATAATATTGAATTTGTATATTGCCTTTGGTAGGATGGTCATTTTTACGATCTTGATTCTGCCAATCCAGAGACATAGGAGGTCTTTCCACCTTCTGGTGTCTTCTGCTATTTCTTTCTTTAGGGTTTTAAAGTTTTCATTGTAAAGGCCTTTTACCTCCTTGGTTAGGTTTATACCAAGGTATTTCATTTTTTTAGGGGCTATAGTAAATGGGATTGTTTCTCTCAAGGCCTTTTCACTTCTTTCATTCTGGGCATATAGGAAGGCCTCTGATTTTTGCACATTTATTTTGTATCCTGCCACCCTGCTGAACTTCTCAATTAGTTCCAGGAGCTTCCTGGTGGAGTTTTTGGGATCCCTCAGGTATAAGATCATGTCATCTGCAAATAGGGATAGCTTGACTTCTTCCTTGCTGATTTGAATCCCTCTTATGTCCCTTTCTTGTCTTATGGCTTCGGCTAAGACTTCAAGTACAATATTGAATAGAAGTGGTGAGAGTGGACTGCCTTGTCTAATTCCTGATTGAAGTGGGAATGCTTCCAATTGTTCCCCATTGAGCATAATCCTTGCTATGGGCTTGTTGTATACAGCTTTTATTATATTGATAAAGGTTCCTTCCATTCCTACTGTCTCTAGCGTTTTGATCATAAAAGGCTGTTTGATCTTGTCAAAAGCTTTTTCTGCATCTATCGAGAGTATCATGTGGTCTTGGACTTTGGACTGGTTTACATGATGAATTACATTTATTGATTTGCGTATGTTGAACCAACCTTGTGTGCCGGGGATGAAGCCTACTTGGTCCCTGTGAATGATCTTTTTTTTTAAAAATTTTTTTTATTATTTATTCAATTGTGCATGTATGCATGTGTGCGCATGTGGGTATGTATGTGTGTGTGTGTGTGTGTGTGTGTAGAACCATGGATGAATTCGGGAACCACCATGGACGCCTCCTCCTCCTCCTTTTTCACTCTGCCCTGGGATTCACAGGCTCCGCCCTACCAGGGCCGGAAACGCAGGCCGCCCCCGCTTCCGCCCGGCGTCTATATGTGGGGTCTAGGATCCTAACTCAGGACCTTCTGCCTGCAAGGCAGAGGCTTAACCCCTGAGCCACCTCTCCAGCCCGTGAATGATCTTTTTAATATGTTTTTGAATCCGATTTGCTAAGACTTTGTTGAGAATCTTTGCATCTGTGTTCATCAGAGAGATCGGCCTATAGTTTTCTTTTTTAAGTGAATCTTTATTAGGTTTTGGGATTAAAATGATATTAGCTTTATAGAAGGAATTTGGTAGTGTTCCTTCCTTTGATATTTGATGGAACAGTTTAAGGAGTATTGGTGTTATTAGCTCCTTAAATGTCTGGTAGAACTCTGTGCTGAATCCATCTGGTCCAGGACATTTTTTGGTGGGAAGATTTGAGATTACTTCTTTAATTTCGTTATATGTTATAGGACTATTTAAATAATTCACAACTTCCTGATTCAATTTAGGTAAGTTGTGTTTACTTAGAAATTCATCCATCTCTTTTGTGTTGTCAAACTTCACAGAGTATAATTTTTTGAAATATGATGTTATAATTCTCTGGATTTCTTGGGTATCAGTAGTGATAACTCCATCTTCATTTCTAATTGTGTTAATTTGGGTTTTCTCTCTCTTGCTTTTGGTTAATTTAGCTAGGGGTGTATCAATCTTATTGATTTTTTCAAAGAACCAGCTTTTTTGACTGGTTGATTTTTTCTATCGTTTTCTTAGTCTCGATTTCAGATATTTCTCCCCTTATTTTGCTAATCTCCTCTCTTCTACTACTTTTGGGATCAGATTGCTCTAGTTTCTCTAAAGCTTTAAGCTGCATTGTTAAGTTGTTTATTTCTGATGTTTCCATTTTTTTGACGTGGGCATTAAGAGCTATGAACTTACCTCTTAGAACAGCTTTCATTGTGTCCCAGAGATTTTGGTAAGTTGTATTTTCACTATCATTCACTTTCAGGAAATCTTGAATTTCCTTTTTAATTTCTTCCTGAATCCAGTTCTCATTCAGCATCATATTGTTAAGTTTCCAGGAGTTAGTGTATTTTCTCTTGTTTGTTGTGTTGTGGATGTCCAGCTTTAGGCCATGGTGGTCTGACTAGGGCACAGGTTAGAATTTCAACTTTTTTGTACATGTGTAGATTCGTTTTGTGGCCCAGTATGTGATCTATTTTGGAGAAAGTTCCGTGTGCTGCTGAGAAAAATGTGTATTCTTTGGTGCGTGGGTGAAAAGTTCGATAGAGATCTGTAAGGTCCATTTCTTTAAGGGTTTGATTAAGGTCCAAAGTGTCTCTGTTAAGCTTTTGACCTGTTGATCTATCCCATGTTGAGAGGGCGGTGTTGAAGTCCCCAAGAATTATCGTTTGGGGGTTGATTTCTTGCTTTAGACGCTGTAGGGTTTTCTTAATGAATGTGGAGGGGCCCGTATTGGGTGCATATATGTTCAGTATTGTGAAGTCTTCCTGGTGAATTGTACCTGTGACTAAAATGTAGTATCCATCCGTGTCTCTTATAATTTTCTTTGGTTTGAAGTCCACTTTGTCTGATAGCATAATGGCTACCCCTGCCTGTTTTCTGCTTCCATTAGCTTGTAGAATTGTTGACCAGCCTTTTATTTTTAGGGCATGCCTATCTTTTGTGGTGAGATGGGTTTCCTGCAGGCAGCAGATTGATGGATTGTGATTTTTAATCCAAATTTGTAATCTGTGTCTCTTGATCGGTGAGTTAATTCCATTAACATTTAGTGTTATAATGGAGAAACTATTTTTAATTCCAGACATTTATTATGTTTAGTAGTTTTTATAAGTATATTGCTTCGCTTTTAATGGTGTTATACTTGCCTTCTGTTCTCCTGGATATGCCTGTTTTTTTCTTCAAGCTTGAGTATCATTTCTCGCATTTTTTGAAGGTTTGGTGGACATGTATCCCTTCAAGTTGTCTTTGTGCTGGAAGATTTTTCTTTCTCCTTCGATCATGATGGATAGTTTTGCAGGGTAAATCAGCCTGGGTTGACATTTTTGCTCATTCAATACTTGAAGTATGTCTCTCCAAGCTCTTCTTGCTTTTACTGTTTCGACTGAGAAGTCATTTGTTATTTTAATAGGTTTACCTTTAAAAGTGACTTGTTTTTTCTCCCTTGAAGCTCTCAGCACCAGTTCTTTATCTTGAATGTGGAGTGTTTTAACTATTATTTGCTGTGGCGAGCTTCTGTTTTGGTCATATCTGTTTGGGGTGCGGAATGCCTCTTGTATATGTATGGGCCTCTCTTTTTTTAGATGAGGAAAGTTTTTCTTGATGATCGTTCGAAAAAATTTCCTCAGGGGTAGTATTTTGAGATTCTTGCTCTGGTATTCCATGAATATGCATGTTAGGCTTCTTCAGGGTGTCCCATATCTCCTGGATATTTCTCTCAAGTATCTTTTTGGCTTTAACAACCTCTTCCATTGAGCTGGTTAATACTCCCACTTTATCTTCAAGGTCTGAAATTCTGTTTTCTGCTTCGTTAGTTCTGCTGATAAGACTCTCTGTGGAGTTCTGGGTTGAAGATAACTTCTTTTAGCTCAGTTTTGAACTCTGCTTGAGTCTGTTTTAACTGCTCTATGCCAGTTTTTGTTTCTTGCACTGTTTTTCTCAACTCCTCCAGATGTCTGTTGTGTTCCTCTTCAAAGCGATTAATTCGGTTATGTAATTCCTCCCAGATTTCCTCTTTCATAGTATTGAACATGGTAATGATCATATTTTGAAAGACCTTATCCTGGGTGAGGCTTTCTTGGCCTTTTTCCGCGGGTTTGTTCTTGTTGGAGTCTAACATTATGGGATTAATTCCTTCAGTGGGAGATTTGTTTACTTGAGTGTTGCTTCTCATGGATTTGCACTTTGACTTTGGCATTGTCATTTTAACTCTTAAGATCTTCTTTCAATTTCTGTGCGTTTTTCACTAAACTGAATTATTTGATCTGGGGTTCTGGGGGTGGGCGGGGGCGGAGCTTACCTAGGCCGCAGTGAGGCCCGGCTGGAGTCCCGGGCGGCGGAGTGGGGGAAGGGAGGATGGGGGCGTCGGCGGGGCGCTATTTAACCTGGGGGTAGCTGCCTCCCCTTTATTTTTTGAGACAGCATCTCTCACTGAACATGGAACTCAATGATGATACTGGCTGGTGAGTAGATCCAGGGGTCTGCCTGTCTCTACCACCCCAGTGTTGGAATTGCAGATGTGTGTCTCTGTGTCTCGTTTTCTTTTCATTGCATGTATGTATGCCTGTGTGTGTGTGCCTGTGCGTGTGTGTGCGTGTGTACAAAAGGACACTTGAATGTATATACTTGTGGAGTCTCAAGGGTGACTTTGGGAATCATCCTGGGTTGCTCTTCCTTATTGCTTTGCTCTGGGATTTCCCACACTCTCCATTCCAGAGCCAGAAGTGCAGGCCACTGCTATTTCTGCCAGGCATTTGTACGTGGGACCTGGGATCAGAACTCAGAACCGTTTGTTTGCGAGACACAGGCCTAGCTCCCAAGCCATCTCCCCGGCCCTGTGCCTGGCTTTTCACAAGGATCTGTGCTCAAGTCCTCCTGGCTTATACAGCCGCTTCCCCGGTCTTTAAAGAACTGTTTTTTGTATTTATTTGCTGTGTGCCCACGTGCACATACGTGTGTGTGGAGTCAGAGGACAGTTTTCTGGAGTCAGCTGTTCCGTCCTGTGGATTGCAGGGCTTGGACTTGGGCTCATGGGGCTGGCAGCGAGCGCCTTCGCCTGCTCAGACCACACGTCTTTCTGCTTTCTGTCTCACCGCATTTCTAAATGCACAGCTAATGCGTGCGTGCTCATCTACTGAGGCCTGTGTCACTTCTCTTTCTGTCACCCGAAGGCTCCCTGTGCTCCCCTCCACAGTGACTGCTGTGTTGACATCTCACATCCCATGTTTCTCGAGGTTCCTGTAATTTATAGTATCCGCTGCCTCTTCAGTGTGGTCTCTGCAGTCTGTCCAGGGCAGGAAGTTTGAGGAACCCCTGCTTTACAGTGGAAAGTTAGAATCAGGAAGGCTGGCTTTGTGGATTTAGCTTAACACAAAGTGGAGTGTGTGTGTGTGTGTGTGTGTTGGGGGAAGGATCAGGAAGGTTAAGTAGCTTGCTCAAAGTTATACAGGTAGGTTGTTAGGATCTGAATTAAAAAGAGTGTGACTCGTGGGCTGGAGAGATGGCCCGGGGGTTAAGTTTTCCTTGAAAGTAGAAGATCCTGAGTTCAGATCCCAGGTCCCATATTTAAAAAAAGAAAAAAAAGCCAGGCTGAACCAGCAGCAGCCTACACTTCCAGCCCTGGTTGGGCAGAGCCTGGGGAATTCCAGGGGGATGCAAAAAGGAGGTAGAAGCAACCCAGGATGATTCCCGAAGTCACCCTTGGTTCCCCACAGGGTTGTACAGTGCCACACATACACACAAAATAAATAAAGTAAAAAAATCTATATCTATATCTATATCTATCTATCTGGGTGTATATATATAACGATTGTGATGATGACCATTACTAAGCGAGATAGTAAGAGAACGGAAATGCTCCTATCAGTGGGGTGGCCTGAAGAGAGGCAATTTGGTATGCCACAGAGGCCTGAACCCCCCACAAAAGTAGACAAGCCAGAGGGAACCCTGGGTCCTAGAAGGGGCCAGGCAGGAGGGTGGGAGGGACTGAGGAAGGGACAGTAGGCGATGGGAGGGAGGGGAGATGGGGAAGTGAGGACGAGGAGTCAATGTGCCTGTGAAAGTAGGAAAAGAAACTGTGTCCCCAGAGCTGGATCTCCACTGGTGGAGGGCGGGCAGGCCCTTTGCGCGTCCCAGTGCTGCGGTGTGGATCTCCTTGGAGAAAGCTTCCCTGGGAAGTTCAGCTACAGCTGCTACTTCCTTGCCCACTGAACAGACCGGCTATTTTTAGCTCTGCAGAAGATAGGGCTGGGCTGAAGGTTGGTGGGTGACCAAATGGAAAACCTGTGAGTGGGGACAGTCACATGGGATTGTCCAGGGCCCTCAGGACACCCGGCACAAGCCCCGAGAAGCTGCCAGGCCGGCAGAGAAGCGCTTGGAAGTTTCGCAAACACGTGGGTGCTTTGGCCGTCCGCCTCTGACGGTCAGAATCTCTTTCACAGTATCAGTCCACTAGTCCTCTGGGGACAGAGGGCAGGGGGCAAGGAGACGGGCCACATGCAGCTCCCTCCGCATCGAGGCTGATGAGAACCTCACGACTCCAAGAGGAAAGACACAACAACGACATTGCTCTTATAGACCAGGTGCTCCCAGCAGGCTGGAAGTGGAGGCAGAAGGATTAGAGGCTCAAGGTCTTACGTGGCTGTGTAGAGAGCCTGAGGCATGCCAGGGTCAAGCTCTAACCCTTGTGCTGTCTGTCCAGTTTAAGATCTAGAAGAATCCTTAGCTCAGCAGAGGGCACCTATTACTCGTCCCTTGCTGGTGTTTGCTCATAGTGAGACACATTATGAATTTTGGGTGTGTGGGGGTCACATAACCCCAGGGCAGCCTTCAGGTGACACATAATCTTTGTTGTGTCAATATATGAATGTCAGTTCTTGTCATCTGGCTGACTTTTGTCCTTTAGTTTTTCCCCTGACAAGTCACGGTATTCTCCTTTGTGATGAATGAATGTCGATTATATGGAGGGTCTTTGAGATTCCTAAAGTATCCTGTGCCCTTGTTTATGCCCCCCAGAGCTGGCGTGTCTTCTGAGTCATCTTGCGTATGATACCTACAATGTGGCCATTTTTTCTGACACCATCAGTCTTTCTGTATTTCTTAAGATATATGGTATTTATAGAAGGAAGGATGTCAATTAGGGGAGTACTGGGAGATCGCTCCATGGCTAAGAACACATGCAATCGAAAGCAAGAGAACCCAAGTTCAAATCCTAGGCACCGCATAAAAAGCTGGGGGTGGATTAGAATGGCAGGAGGTAGAGACACAGGCTTGTGGCTGCCTGTCCAGCTGGAGGTTCAGTGAGAGGCCTCCTCTCTCTCTGTGTCTCTCTCTCTGTGTCTCTCTGTGTTCGTTTGTGTCACACGCATGCGCAATGCACACTACACCACACACATACATACACACTCCTATGCAAGGTCCACTCCTGGGTCACAGGGACACCCCAACGGTTTCTTATTTCCTCGTTAGTTATTGGCACGTCATACTCCCCCTCGCCTTTCCTCCTCCTCCTCCCCTTTCATTGAGCTACGGCCGAGCTCTGCCACCCAGGCTGACTTCAAACTCGTGACGCCTCCCGTCTCAGCCCGCCGAGTGCTAGGATGGTGGGCACGTGCCATCATTTCATATCCGTGCCAAAGGATGCTCCCTAGTATCGTCCTGTACTTTGGTTGGCACTCAGGTTTCCTAAGGTTTGGCCCACGGGACCCTCCCTGAGCTGCTATTTGTGTTGTTTCTGCTGTGACTCCTGTCGCTTTCCTGAGCATTTCTTTGCTTTCTGGTACGAGTCCTTCTAGATGCATCTCGCCTCTTCCCTTCTTCAGGCCTGGAGTTGATCGTTCCTTCAAGGAGAGCTGATTCTTGACAGCATGGGGATTGATATTTAACGATCAAGTTCTGTTCATTCTTTGTGATTGTAATGTTATACTTGTAGTTCTTTTTGAAGATAAGCTAAAATGATGTTTAATATGAATTATGAATTCATAATTATGTCCTCTTTGTCTCTTGTCTCACAGGGTTTTTCCTTGACTTGACCACCAGAATATTTACTTTAAAAATGATTCCAACTTGGGCTGAAGAGATGGCTCAGGGGTTAAGACTGTGCCTCTCAAGCAGAAGGTCCTGAGTTTGGATCCAGGTCCCATGGAAAAAACACCAGGCAAAAATGGTGTAGCCTGCACTTTAGCCCTGGTGGGTGGAGTCTGGGAAATCCCAGAGTGAAGCAAAAAGGAGGCAGAAGCAATCCAGGATGATTCCCAAAGTCACCCTTGGTGCTCCACAAGGACACACACACACACACACACACACACACACACGCATGCACACACGCACACACACGCATGCATGCACACAAATTATTCAAACTTTTACTCATTTGTTGAGTTCTACAACATGTGTCGACTAGTTTTAATAATAATTTGTCCATAATACTATGACAAATAAGCCTGTTAAAGCTATTCAAGGTTTGCATGAGCTTCATTCTGTCTTCAGACTTGTAGTGACTGATCATTTCCTTAGACTATACTATACATGATATGAATCAAAGTACTGTGTTCAGAAGTTGCTTGGAGCACTTCTGGAGGTGGGAGGAGCAGAGGTTTAAGGCTATCCTCAGCTACACAGCAAATCCGAAGCTAGCCTGAGCTATGTGGGAATCTGCCACAAAAACAAACAGCAAAAAAAGTCAAAATATTATTTTAGGCAAGAGTTTGTGACATGCAACTGAGAAATAAGGTTAAATTAGTATAGAAAAAATTTGAGTTCCTACAGTTTATGAATAGTCACAAACCGTTATTTCCAGGACACTTTCTGTAGAAATCTTGCCGACTGTCATACTTTACGTAATAGAAACAAAGGAATCACATGTGCAAGTGATCATGAGCCAGAGGAATGTGGTGCTCACACACGTCATGTGTGCCTGTGAGTGTGCTTTGCGTGTGTGCGCGTGCACGCTCATGAGAGTGCATGTGTGTGTGTTTGTGGTGTGTGTGTTGTTTGTGTGCATGTGTGTGTGGTTTGTGTACCTGTGTGGCACGTGTGGTTTGTGTGTGTGCATGTGTGTGTATGTCTATGTGTGTGGTTTGTGTGTGTGTATGCCTATGCGTGTGGTGCGTATGTGGTTTGTGTGTGTGCATGTGTGGTGTATATGTGTGTATGTCTATGTATGTATGTGTGTGTATGTCTATGTATGTATGTGTGTGTATGTCTATGTGTGTGGTGTGTGTGTATGTCTATGTGTGTGGTATGTATAGTGTGTGTATGTGTGTGTGTGGTGTGTATGTGTGTGTGTCTATGTGTATGGTTTGTGGGTATGTCTATGTGTGTGGCATGTATGTGGTTTGTGTGTGTGTATGTGTGGTGTGTATGTCTGTGTGTGGTGTGTGTGTGCATGTCTATGTGTGTGGTTTGTATGTGTATGTATATGTCTATGTGTGTGGCGCGTGTGGTGTGTGTGTATGTATGTATGTGTGTGGTTTGTGTGTATGTATGTTTGTGGCATGTGTGTGGTTTATGTGTATGTGTGCGCGCGTGTGTTCATGTGTGTGCACATGCACATGGATAGATGCCAGAGGTAGATGCCAGGTGTCTTCCTCGGTCTCTGCCTTAGTTTCGAGACCTGGTCTCCTGGCATGTGGAGCTCACCACTGGGCAACTAGTGGTCTGTGAGCCCCAGGGACCGCCTGCCTCGCCTCCCCGTGGGACATGTGCTGCAGTGTGTGGCTTCTTCCTGACTTGTGGGCTCCGTGTTTCAGGAACCTGGCTCTGGTCTCCCCTCATCTTCCTCTGTCTGCTCAGGAGGCGAAGGCTCAGGGACCCACTAGAGAAGAACCAGCGCCTTCCGCTTCCGGATTGCGAGTTCTCCGAGCTTCACCCTGACTTTTTCTTCCTCCAGATCCTTGTCTGCTTTCTCTCTTCCCCCACTTGCGTCACTCTGTCCCTGCTGCTACTCTGGCTTCTGGAAACGTCCTTTCCTCCTTCTGTCTGGACACTCTCCCTGGTGACCCCTCCAGTTGACTGGTCCAGTTTCTTGCAAGCTCGGGCACGGTAACTCGCTGGTAAGAGCAATGGATGACTTTGAAGTCTTTTACTTCATTGATTTCATTCAGTTCTTTCTAACTAAAATAAAACAAATCTAAAAAAGTAAAGATAGGTAACAACATGCTAAAATCTATATGGTGGGATCAAGGAAAGAAAAAAACAGGTTCCAGGCATGTCAAGATGTAAATGATAACGAAAAGGAAAAAAAGTCAAAGTTAAATGGAGGTGCCAGATTCTCCAGTGGTTTTTGATAGTTTTCTCAGTGTGTTTAAAGGGTTTTACCTTGTTTGTTTCTGAGACAATTGCTAAACCATACCCTTAAGCACAGTGCATTGTGGACACCAGTGTTTGTTTCTGTAGGAGAGTAATAGCAATGTCTAGTAGATCAGTGGCCAGCTGATAACATCTGTGGCTTCACTGATTTACAGTGGACTGTATGTATTAACAAGTAATGACTGTTTAAATGGCACTATTGTGTCCTTTGTATATAGTGTGGTAACAGTCACTGAAATAGCAAGCAGAACAACATTTTTGAACTTTGCAGCTTTGATATCTACTAATACAATTTAAAATTAAAAAATGCAGGCTGGAGAGATGGCTCAGGGGTTAAGACTCTGCCTTACAAGCAGAAGGTCCTGAATTCAGATCCAAAGTCCCATGTAAAATGCCAGGTCGAAACAGTGGTGGGCCTGTACTTCTGGCTCTGGTGGGTGGAGCCTGGGAAATTCCAGAGCAAAGTAAAAAGGAGGTAGATGCAATCCAGACTGATTCCCAAAGTTACCCTTGGGGAAAAAAGAAAAAGGAAAAAAAAAGAAAATATTTGTGTCCTTGCCTCTCATGGATTCTTGTGCATGAGTTCTGTTCTTTGTGTCCTTTAATAAACTCTGCCTTAATCCTCAAAAAAGATTTAAAAATGTTTAACCTTCTGAAGCCCATTTTGAAAATAGTATTTTTCTGGTGCCACGTCGCTGAGGGGCTGGGTACGTGCGGCCAGGGCTGGCGCTGCGGCCGTGATGGCGTCACTGCGCTGGCTCAGATGTCACATGGGCACGGGTGGGGATGCACGCTCGTTCAAGTGAAGAAGCAGCAACCCCTGAAGGGGACCTGGCCCCCCCATCCCAAGGTCTGGGCCTCCCTCATCCCAAGAAGGTCCTGCACCCCTCTCTCAAGAAGGTCCTGGGCCTTCCTTTTGCGTCCCCCCCCCCGCATCTCAGAAGGGCTGTTACCCTGGTGGAATGTTCTGGACTTCCTCTCCCTAAAGTGCTTTCAGAAATCCCATTGCTGTCTCAGGGACCGTGGACCACATTTGAAGACTGCGTGGAAGGCACATTGCGGAGACGTGAGATGTGAGAAGCTATGGGGGGTGGGGGGGCCTGTGGTTGGCTGTCAGGGGCCAGAGACTGGAGGACTGCAGGGGCTGACCGTCAAAGAGATAGATAGATAGGTATGTAGTTACATAGCTAGATAGGTAGGTAGGTAGGTAGGTAGGTAGATAGTAGATAGATAGGTAGGTAGGTAGGTAGGTAGATAGATAGATAGATAGATAGATAGATAGATAGATAGATAGATAGATAGATAGGTAGATAGGTAGATAGGTAGATAGGTAGATAGGTAGGTAGGTAGAGAGAGACTTTTAGTTTCTCCCTGGGTCTTAAGTTCACTTAAAATATGCCAGCGACAGCCCGTGAGCTCAGCCAGATGCTAAGGCAGCTGCTCACACACCAGATGTGGAGTTTGATCCCACGCGGAGGAGGAAGAGGCCTGATTTTGTAAGTTGCTCTCTGACTCTACCCGTGTCCGTGGCAGGCACGCGTGTGCTTCTCTCTCTTCCCTCACACACACTCTCTCAAATAAACAAAACATCCATAAAAAAATGGTAGTATAGAAATAAAAAGTATAGGAAGTGATCATACAGAACCTCCTACGGACTCCCCAGAGCCCAGCGTCCACACGCCTGCCCCCAGCAGGGCCTTTCACGGCATCCTCCAACCTTTCGCGTTTGTAGCTGAGGTTTAACACTGGGAGCCACAGGCTAAGCTCTATTGTTTTTATATAATTGTGGGCTTTGTGTTGAAATGGTTCAAAAACCACTGATCGCAGTCGTCCGTGCTGCAGGCGCAGGGAGTACCGGCGAAGAAGCCCGTCTGTGTCCCCAGGCGCTGCGGTCAGCAACGATAGCAGAGCGTGGACTGGCGCGTGGCTGTGCTGTGGGCGCCGGGCCAACCACGGGTCCCTCCCAGGGTTCACCCTCCTGGGCTGCGGCGTGGAACCTCGTGAGGGCGTCAGGGTTCCATGAAATCACACATGGCCATGTGTACTCGAGCTCTGCGCGTGGGGCCCAGGGTGCGCTCAGCATGGAGCACTGCATCCCTCCCGGGGGGCCGGCTTGGGGGTGGCCTGGGAGGTCCCGAATTCCCAGCGTCAAGGAAGCAAAGAACGTGTGGAGGTTACACACACATGTACACATGTGTATGGGGAGTATCTCAGCGTGACACACATGTGTACATGTGTGTATGGGGAGTATCTCAGTGTGATATCCATGTACACGTGTGTAGGAAGTATCTCAGTGTGACACACATGTACACATGTATGGGGAATATCTCAGTGTGACACACACGTGTACATGTGTGTATGGGAGTATCTCAGATGACACATATGTACACATGTATATGGGGCGTATCTCAGCGTGACACACACGTACATGTGTGTATGGGGAATATCTCAGTGTGACACACACGTGTACATGCGTGTATGGGGAGTATCTCAGATGACACATATGTACACATGTGTATGGGGCGTATCTCAGCGTGACACACATGTACATGTGTGTATGGGGCATATCTCAGCGTGACACACACATACAAGTGTGCACAGGGAGTTTGAAGACAGTACTGCACAATTCCATCATTTTCTTTCTTTTCAGAGAATCAAGGATGGAAGCGTCGTTGACTCCGTTAAAACCATCTGCGTGGGTGATCACATCGAATCCATCAATGGAGAAAATATCGTGGGGTGGCGTCACTATGAGGTTGCTAGGAAGTTAAAGGAATTGAAAAAAGAGGAAATGTTTACTTTGAAGTTAATAGAACCCAAGAAGGCATTTGGTAAGTTGATGTGTACATGTTTGTGTGTGTGCAGAGAGAGAGAGAGAAATGTTCTTTTTCTTTTTTTAATCTTCCAAAGGGAAAGGCATATCATGATGTAGGGCATAAATACTTTAAAATTTTTTGGTGTGTATGTGAGTGTGTGTATGTACAAGAGGACATTTGTGTGTATGTGACGCACACACACATGCGCACACACGTGCACATGCCTGTGGAGGCTCAAGGGTGTCTTCGGTAATAATTTTGGACTGCCCACCTCTTTACTCTTTGCTCTGGGGTTTCCCAGGCTCTGCCTTCCAGGGTAGGAATTCCAGGACATGCTGCCATATCTGCCTGGCATTTTTACGCAGGATCTGGGATCCGAACTCAGGTCCTTTAACTTATCAGGCAACAGCTTGAATCCCTGAGCCATCTCCCCAGCTTGGGTCATGTGCTTTTAGCATGCCATCTTAGCTACTTTGTCACCTGAGAACATAGAAAACACCAGACGCTATACAGAAAACACTAGATGCTTTCGCTTTGAAGGAAAGTAACCGTGGAATGAGACGAAAATAGCCGGGTAGAGGAACAGGTTCTGAATAAACATTTGGGACGGCAGAGTCTGAGCAGGAGCGCGAAGACCCCTGTTCTCAGAGGGGCTCCTGCAGTCTACTGAGCAGGGAGCGTTCAGCCCGTCTGCACTGTTGTCGCGAATCCCCCAGCCAAGCGTTCAGTGGCGTGCAGAACCGGTTTAACACCCTCACCCCATCTCTTCGAGACCCCTTTCGCACACACTTTCCCTCTCCCGGCATTTTGAATTTGGCAGCGTGAAGGGCATGCAGTGTGGCATCTGGCCTCGCCGGCTCAAGCCACGGCCGCTGCCTTCCAAGAGCACGGTTCAAAGCTCGGGGCCTCTCAGCGGGGTGAGAATGTGCGAGCTGTCCGGCTGCACAGTGATATGTTAATACACCAAACGCGGGCCTTCATCTCACCAGCCTTAAGGTGTCTTCAGCAGCGTCACCCCCGCCCACCTGCCCCTGCTCTTCCCTGTGCTCAGCGAATACAAATACCCTGGGGGCTTTGTCTCCCAGGGCCGTTCATGAACACGGGAGCATACAGCGCGACTCTTTCTATAAGTCTCTCCAGTGGGTGTTTCGTGGTCCAGAGGTAATCTCTTTCTGTTTTTTCTTGTTGCATGCATGTTTTTTGAAGCAAGCTTTATATAGATCAGGCTAGCCCTGAACTCATGAGTAGCAGAGGATGGCTTCCTGCCTCTAACTCCCAGGGTTGGCACTATAGGCCAAGCGCTACCACAGCAAACTGTTGCAGTCTAACTCTTCCGGCCGCTGTGTCTGTCCCAGTCCCTGGTTGCCACTGTCTTAATGCTGTGGAGTCATCGACTTAAGCTTTTATTGCTCTGTGATTGGACGTCTTTCCTGCCAACACCAGAGGCACGTGGAGTCAATGCCCCCATGTGTGTGCCCGGCCACGGCCTCATGGAGTCTGTGTCATGCTGGAGAAGCAGCTGGGTTAGATGTTTCCGGCAGTGATTTGCCGCTCGTGCCAGTGGTGTGTGGCTTGGGATCCTTGGAGGTGACTTTGGAGCAGGGTTGGATTCCTCAGGCTGCTGGCCCACAGCGTCTTTCTCTCTGGGGTCCATCCCTTCTGGGCTCCAGCGGAGGGTTTCTCTCTTGGGAGTGAGCCTTGTCCCGCCGTCTTCTGGCTCTTGGTCTTTGCAGATTTCTTTCTGCCTCTGGGATAAAGGCCAGCAGTTTCCCCTGTGTTCCATTCATCCCAGGGCTTAGCTGTTTGCCAGGGCGGGGGACTTGGGGTGGTGGGGGATCCAACTTCCCCCCCTCTCTGGGTCCTTATCTTTGCTGCATTTCGTTCCTTTTCCCCATGTTTGTAGTGTCGCCAAGGAGCGCAATTCCCAAGGTTCCGCTCCATAGGTGGGGAGAGAAATGGGAACATGAAGGACGGCACGATAACTTTTAAACCACGCGAAAGGTGCAAAAGTTCAAGTCCTGCGTTCTGAGACAAGGAGGGGCCTTCACACAAGTGACCAAGGGCCAGAATCGCAAGGATCCAGGCAGCTCTGGGGAGGCGGCCGGGTTCCGGGAGCAGCCCTGGCTCTGCGAAAATCCCCCCAGTTGGCCGCCAGAGAGGCCTGGTCATTACTGATCTAAAGCCCTTGGCGTACTTCACGTGGGGCTCGTGTGCGGGGCACGTGCACACAGGCACGCGGAGAACAAAGGTGGAAGTCAGGCTGCTTTAGCATGTGCTCTCCACCCTATTTTTTGAGACAAAGCCGGTCAGTGGACCTGGAGGTCACCGATTGGCTAGACTGGCTGTCCATCAAGCTCCAGGAATCCCATGGTCACCGCCTCCCTAGATGCTGAAATCACAGGTACACGTGCCCACGCTCAGCTTGTAGTGCTGTGCTGGGGATCCGAACGCAGATCCTCTTGCTTGAGCAGCAAGCATTTTAGCAACTCAGCCATCTCCTACGTCCCCATTCATCCGAGCACGTCAGCACCCACACCCCATATCACCGCACCCCCTAGCATGTCAGGACCCCCAGTCCAGCCTTACAGGCAGCTTCACTTCTCCTGGGTGACCTCTTTGAACCTGTGTCTTTGAACACACATACCCTTATCCAAATCACGTGTATCCCAGATTATGGTAAATGACCCACTTGTTTGGAATTTTAAAAACCCTTTAAGTCCTTCAGTGTTTGACACTAGATTGTAAGTCAATTTAATATCAGCATCAAATCGTTTTCTCCTTTCGTGGTGAGCTAATTTAAATTGAACTCTTTATCTAAGCGGGCTACGCAAAGAGGGTGGATATGTAGAGGTTTGTCTTTGAATAGCTTCGGGGCTCCCCCTCTTCATCCCAGCACCCCACACAGGCAACAGGTGCTTCACAAACATCTCAATCCCCTGGGGGACACGGTGGGGTCCAGCCCACCCTGCTTTCTTGGCAAATCTCTTCCAGGTCTTCTCCTTCAGCCTTGGAGCCTCTGACAGACAGGGAGACCAGGTGGCCCGTCTCCCACTGCAAGATCCTGCCCCTGCTCTGTTCTGCTCTCTCTCTCTCTCTCTCTCTCTCTCTCTCTCTCTCTCTCTCTCTCTCTCTCTCGCTTGCTCGCTTTCGCTCTGTCACTCTCTCTCTCTCTGTCGCTGTCTCTCTCTACCTCTCTGTGTGTCTCTGGGTATGTCTCTCTGTCTCTTTCTGTCACTCTGTCTCTTATCTGTCTCTCTCTTCTCTCTCTACCTCTCTCTGTGTGTCTCTGTCTCATCTCTGTTTCTGACTGTCTCTGTATCTCTGTATCTCTTTGTCTCTATCTCATCTCTGTCTCTCTGTGTCTCTATCTCTGTCTGTCTCTCTGTCTCTGTCTGTCTGTCTCTCTCTGTCTCTGTCTCTCTCTCTGTCTCTCTGTCTCTCTCTCTGTCTCTCTGTCTGTCTGTCTCTCTGTCTCTCTCTCTCTCTCTCAGCATCCTTTCTCACACTGACACTCCTTCAAGAAACAGCAGCAGCCTTCAGTGATGCCCCAGGCAGGCTGTGAGACCAGCCATGACTAGATCCCCCCCCCCGGCCTGTGGTTTTCTGCAAGCCCCTTGCAGCTTATTTCCAAAATTCTTCAGCTCTCCAGGTCCCTCCAGCTGCCCACCATTCCCACTCACAGCCATCTTCTGCCCCCAACAATGCACGGCATCCTGAGCGACTCGAACATTCCTGAAGATGCCCTTACTTCACAGCTCCTGAAGTGTTTACACTAGCGCACTGGCCAGCCAAGGAGACCCTAACGGGTCACCTGTCTCACCCGCCATCTAGCAAACCTGGGGAGTCTGCACATGCAGAGACTGGGAGAGCCCCACGCCTAGGCGTTGCCAGCAGGAGCAGAGCCCTAGTGCCTGCCCAGCTTCCCCTCGGCCACCTTCAGCCCCCACCGTCCTCCCTGGCCATGGTCAGCAGACTTGCCACCTCTGCCCGCCTGTGCCTCCCCCCACCCCCCAGCGTTGGTCTCTCCTGCCTCCTCCCTCCTCCGTTTGTCTCTTCCCCTTCTGGTATTTTCCACACATGTGCTGACCTTTGTAAACACCATCGGTCAACAAGTGAAGCCCTTGCTTCTCACACGCTGAAGCAACTCATTATTAATGAATGAACGCTCCGAACTGGAGTTCTCTGGCGCACGAGTCACTCTTCAAAGTGGACGAGACCCGTGAGTTACGAAGGCAGGTGACAGGCGAGATCAAGCAAAATGAGATCCCTAGAGTCCAACGGGGCCCGTGCCTTGAGGAACACGAAGGCAGGAGGTGGGAGAGAAGGAAGGATAGCGACTTGCATGGGGTGCTCAGAGAAAAGACTGCAAAGAAATTTCAGTGTTAGATAGATGGCTCAGAGGTTAAGACTCTGCCTTGTGAGCAGAAGGTCCTGAGTTCAGATCCCAGGTATCAAAAAAAAAAAAAAAAAAAAAAAAAAAAAAAACAGGGGCTGGAGATGGTTCAGAGGTTAAAACTCTGTCTCCAAATCAGAAGGTCCTGAATTCCCATCTCAGGTCTGGCCTAAAAACATCTGACAGAAACATTGTTGGTGGCCTGTACTTCCCACTCTGGTGGGTGGAGCCTGGGAAATCCCAGAGTAAAACAAGAAGGAGGTAGAAGCAATCCAGGATGATTCCCAAAGTCATCCTTGGTCTTCCGCAAGGACACACAGTGCCTTCTCTCTCTCTCTCTCTCTCTCTCTATCTATCTATCTCTTTCTCTCTCACACACACACATCACTCTCACATACCCACACACACACGGGAGTGGGGGCAAAAATTAATTAATTAATTAATTAATTAATTAATTAACATTAAAAGAAGCTTTACACTTCTCTATCACTGTATGTGTGCGTATATGAGTGAGTGTGGGGAGGCGGGGGGTGTATGCGGGTGTATGTGAGTGTGGAGGAGGTGGGGGGTATGTGGGGTTGGAGGGTAGAAGTGTGTGGGGGTGGGGGGTGAGGGGGTGAGGGGGTGGGGAGTGAGGGTGGGGGAGTGTAGTATGTCATGCATGTGGTGGCCCAAGAACAACTTGTAGGAATCAGCTTTTTCTTTCTACGATGTGGGTTCCGAGGATAGAACTCAGGTCATCAGAGCTTAGCGATAAGCACCTTAACCCAGCAAGCCATCTTGCTGGCCCCTCTGGAAAGAGTTTAAGTAAGGTGCATGCACAGGAAGCTCAAGAAGCTAAGGGAGCTGGCCCGGCCAGAGCTTTCAAGAGGTGGCCACGATGAAGCAAGACCCCCAAGGGAAGGCTTCCCGGAAGCAGCTGGGGACAGATAAACTCACAAGGCTGAAGCAGAGGGAGGTGGGAAAGGGGATCCCCGTGGCCACATGATGCTGAGGACCTCGGCTTGTTCTGAGTGACACAGACGGCCAGGAGCTCTGTGGGGAGGACGGAACCATCCTTGGCTGGTGCTTCTAGAGGACAGCGCGGCTACACTGGAAGAGGGGACGCGACAGACAAGCAGGGACCACAGCGTCCAAGGCAGGAAGATCGCCCCTGGGTTGGGTGTGAGGAGGAAGAAGGTGCTAGAGTCGGGTATGTTACACCCCTGAATCCACCTGGGTCTGCTGGCGGGAGACACACAGGACACCCAGGAACCAGAGGGGACCAGCATCCCATCCCTGGGGGCTCAGACATGCAAAGGAGGAACCAGAGGGGACCAGCATCCCATCCCTGGGGGCTCAGACATGCAAAGGAGGAACCAGAGGGGACCAGCATCCCATCCCTGGGGCTCAGACATGCAAAGGAGGAATCAGAGGGGACCAGCATCCCATCCCTGGGGGCTCAGACATGCAAAGGAGGAACCAGAGGGGACCAGCATCACATCCCTGGGGGCTCAGACATGCAAAGGAGGAATCAGAGGGGACCAGCATCCCATCCCTGGGGGCTCAGGGAGCTGATCCCCCATCGCCACCTCTTCAGGATCACTTCTCGTGGCTCTGAGAGCGTCGCTTAGTGCTCGCGTGGATTCCATTCCAATGTCTCCGTAGTCCAGGGCTCGGGAAGACACACGCAAGCCTGGATCACAGGACATGCTGAAGACCAACATTCCCACAGACCACCATCTCCTCTGGTCCCTTTCGAGTTTTCCTCTGCAATGCCTCATGTTCTCTATTGCAACCAAAGAAAGAGCGCTTTGATCTGCTGACCACCATTTCATCAACGTGATGGTTTTACCTCTATTCGCCGCACTAATCGACGTGAATGGTGCGCATTTCTAAGCAGAACGGTAATGAAATGACACAACATACCATTTCCTCCACAGTAGCAGGACCTTTGGATCGCAGGCGGAGGGTCCCTCTTGAAGTACCGATCTTTTCCGTCGATGTCTTCCCAGCTTTGGACCTCGGGCCCACTTCTACAACACATCATGAGTGGGAAAGGTATGTAGTCAGACAGGGGCCCAGTGGATTGCTATGAAAGCTGACCTCATTGCTATTGTAGACCCGTCCCCATCATGACAGAGAGTTGATGAAGGCGTGGCTTCTTGCAGATAACAGAAAGCAAAATTTATCTGCATTCCATTCCTCTCATACAGGGGTCTAGGAGGAAGTTAGATCTACGAGAAAAGGAAAATGTGTCACGAGAGAGGCTGGGAACTACAAGAAAGAAAAAAAAAGTTGGTTTTATTGGAAGAGTCAAGACAGGCTGGTACTATGATTCAATGGGTAAAGGCATCTGCCCCATGCCTGACAATCTGAGTTCAATTCCTGGAGCCACATTGGTTAAAGAAGAGAACAGATTCTCACAAGTTGTCCCCAGACCTCTACGTGCACACTAAACATATACCCACAAACACACACACATGCACATGCGCATCAGCGCGCGCACGCACACACACACACACACACACACACACACACACACACACACACACACACACTCCATTGGAGAGGACAGAAATCTCAGCCGGCCTTCACCGGGTCATGAAGATACCTTGAGAAGCAGGAAGGGGGCGCCCGTGTGCCCCGTCTGTCCACACTCACTCTGCCCAGTGCCGCTGCTGTCAATCTCGCTTGACAAAGTAGAACTGAGATTCAAAACCAGACCAGACATGGCGGTTCCCACCTGTCATCCCAGCACTGAGGAGGCTAAGGTTTGGGGGAGGGGCTCCCATAGGTTCAGGGCCTGCCTCAGACCCTGTCTCAAAACAAACTGACAATCGCACAAAATAGTGGGGGGCTAAACACAGGCTTGGTGAGTGGGCGTATTTGCCACCAAGCCTGACGAGCTGAGTTCAATTTTGAGAGCACAAATGACAGAAGGAGAGAACCAACGCCCGCAAGGTGCCCTCTGACGGTCATGTGCACTCATGCTTATGCACGGTAAAGAAAGAAATGTCAAACCAAGCCTTATCCCACAGTCTTTATGCTTTACTCAGCATGACGCCCTCACCCATGAGGAATTCAAGGGATGTTCCCACGGTGACGTCCAGAAAAGCAGGTGATGCGCTTCCAAAGAGGGAGCTCCCCGCAGGAAGCAGGGGTCTGCCCCAGACTCCTCCCTGGTCTGATGCTTCTGTGTGTGGGTTTTACATGTGTTTCCTGTTGCAATGCACCAAGAGTCCTCTTCCACTGTGCTGATACCAAGCGGTAACTTGACTGGGCAGAGGTTAATTGAGGATCGCCGGAAGGGTGTGCCCCTTCTAGACCCGCCAGTTACTTCAGCCCCTGCTTGACCAGACACGCTGCTTGGCAAAGAATCTGAGTGCTCACAGGTTTGTATGAATCCCTGAATTTATTCAGTTTAGGCGATGAAGTCCAACTCACCAGCCAAACTAAACCAGATTCCAAGGACAAAACCACTGCAAATCCACCCATCATCCCTCTGGCTGATCCTTCACCCTGACTGAGTCAGGTTTGGGGGGCTGACGCACCACGGTGACCACTGAGCCCTGGGGATAAAGAGGACTCATGGAATACACTGCTTCATGCCAAGGAGGCGGAGAGGTCAGTGCGAAGTGCTCAGGACAGATAGCAAGCGGCATGCAAGTGTGTCACCCGCCCCGCAGGCAGAGGGCAGCCGAGGACAGTTGTGAATCATAGACCTACATCATGAGATTCTTATTGGTAACTCAGTTTCACAATTCTCCAGTGTGAACCTTGTCGACTTCATGTCATCCCGTAGACTATGAGGAACTCAAGAGAGATTAGAACACACAGTGGAAACCTTGGGGAACAGAGTTGGATGAGTGAAGGGGAAAGGCCCCCATCAGTGGGGTGACCACCAGAGAGAGGCAACTTGGTATGCCACAGATCTGAACCCCCACAAAAGTAGACAAGCCAGAGGGAACCCTGGAGTTCATAGAAGCAGACAGGCAAGAAGGCGGGAGGGAATGAAATAGATTGATAAAGGGAAGGAAGAGAAATGGGAGGGAGGGAGAGAGAGGGAAGTAGGGATAGGACTCAATATGCTTGTAAAACTAGAAAATAAAATAATAACATAAAAAAAGAAACTTCAGGTCACAACTTCACAGGTTGACCCCGTCCCCAGCCAAGTACTGTTCTCCCTTTGGGAATCTATGGCAATGTGATTAAGAAGTTTACACATTGATTTTAACCTGAATCTGGGGACAGAGCCATCAAGACATAAAACATAAGCTTTCCTCTGAGATCAAAAACACAAAAAAGAAAAAATAGCATGCGGCAAGAAAGAAAAAACCCTACAAATGGCTTCTGGTAAGTTTGGGCAATTGAGCAGCACCTAAATGCTAGTCACGGTGACTAGACAAATTCTCAGAAGATTGAGGCTGCAACTAGCCAGCAGTGCTGGCCAGTTACTCCATGTCCCCAGGGAAGCAAGGATGCCCAGCTGCTTCCAGCAGAGTCCAAAGCCAGCGCCCAGTGAGACAGAACAGGCCAGGCTGCAGCAGCCACCCAGTCACGTGACTATTCCCAGGTCAGGGTCACCCCTGAGGCACTGAAAGACACTCAAACTGCAGATCACTGATGACAGCCTCCCACGGTGCTTCTGCACATGCACGCATGACACAGCTGCAATTCACCGCGCATGCATGACACAGCTGCAATTCACCGCGCATGCATGACACGGCTGCAATTCACCGTGCATGCATGACACTGCTGCAATTCACCACGCATGCATGCATGTGTGCACAAACATACCTCTCTCATTGCAATCTCACCACACAACACATGCATGCATCACACACAACCACACCACTGCATCTTTTTTTTATTTTACGTGTGTGTGTGTGTGTGTGTGTGTGTATCAGAGGACTATACGTGCCTGTGGAGGACCAAGGGTGACTTTGGGAATCATCCTGGATTGTTTCTACCCCGTTTTTGCTTTTCTCTAGGATTTCCCAGGCCCTGCCCACCAAAGCCAGAAGTGAAGGCTGCTGCCATTTCTGGCTGTTGTTTTTTTTGGGGGGGGGGGTTGTTGTTGTTGTTGTTGTTGTTGTTTTAATGTAAGACCTGTGTCATAGTTAGGCACAGGTGTCAACTAGACAGTTGGGGGTTTGAGCTCTGGGCACATTTGTAGAGATTTAGTAGTTAAGCCCAGAACAAACCTGCAGGAGATTAGCTGATGGGGAAGGCCCAGCCCATGGTGGGTGGGACTAGGCCCTGAATAGATGAATAAAATACTGAGAGTCGGTTGAGGAAGTTGACATCCTTTTGTATACTTGGCCAGACATGCTGTCTGGACAAATAAGGATCGTCCCTCTCTCAGCCATCACGTAGAGATGGTGTAGCCAGTTCCCTCAACCTGGTGTTGACGAGAGCTCTCCCACCAAGCTGGACTATGAACTGTAACCAGTAATCGTAAAAATAAACCCCTCGTTCCCTTAAGCCATTCGATGGTCATTTATCAGCAACCATGCAGGTGGACTGCAACAACCTGAGACCCAAACTCAGGACCTTGTCTTAACCCCTGAGCCATCTCTCCAGCCTTTCCTATTTGCTTTTGCTCTGTAGTTTCCCAGGTTCCACCTTTCAGAACCAAAGTACAGGCCACCAATACTCAGGACCTTCTGCTTTGTGGGCTGAGGCGTAACCCCTGAGCCATTTCTCCAGCCTTCCGCAGGGCTGCTTTCAAAGCACTGTCTGACTTCTTTTTCTTGGCAGTGGCATGTCTGAACTAACCACTTGGCGGCAGCAAAGCCGAAGCTAAATTATAAACTCTGGCTTGGCCAGACCTCAGGAGCCTCCGTGATTGGAAGCTCAGTGCACAAGGCGACTTGCTTTTACATGAAAACATGCAGGACGATCCTGTTCGCCCACAGGGCGGAGAAAAGCAGGTTTCATACTTTGGGAATGTTTTAAGGATTTCTAATGTTAATAGTCTGGCCTAATTTGGGGGTATGGCCTGCCTAAGCATGTCTGAATGACTCACCCAAACCCTAAATCCATCACTGCGTGACTGGATATATAAACACGAAGCTCCTCAGGGGTGTTTTTAAAAAAAATGTCATGGATTTAGACTGTAGATATCAGGTAACCAACACCCACAAATCCACAACCCATCAGGGCTCCCACTCCTCCTGAGAAGCCCCCAGAAACTTGCTGTGTTCACTGAGGATACAGAACGTTCCAGGTGGGACGTGTCTGACTGCTTCAGTGTGAGCTGACGGGTCATCAGAGGCCAGAGCTCCTCAAACCAAGTCAGTCCTTTTCTGCTATAATCCCATGGTTCGTTTTACAAGTGCCTGAGCTGATGTGGTGATATGCCACTGCTCCAACGACACAACCAGCTGCCTTACCAACTGGCTTGAGATGACTGGGCCAGAGCTGAAAAAATAAGGGTGGGCAAGATGGCCCCAAGGGACTGGGGAAACCTTCAGCAGCCAGCACAGGAGCTGCAATCGAAAGACTCACAGATGTGCACCAAGGTTGTGAGATGTGTGATTTCAGACAGACGCGGTGGTGTGTGCCTGTGATCCCAGTAACTGTGAGGTTAAAGAAGAACATGCGGGTTCAAGGCCCGCCCTGGCTACAAAGTGAATGAGGTCATCTGAGCTACACGGTGAAGTCAGGCAAACCTGGGTTATGTGATATCCAGTCTCAAGGGGGAAAAGGCAAAAATAGAAGGAAAAGAAAAAAAGCGAAAGCAAAATAAAGGAAAAAGGAAAGGAAAAAAGGAAAGGAAGGAAAGGAAAGGAAAAAGGAAAGGAAAAGGAAAGGGAAGGAACGGAAAGGAAAGAAAGGAAAGGAAGGAAAGGAAAAAAAATGCTAGCAAAAAAAAAAATTCTATAGAAAAGACGGAAAGGAAAGGAAGGAAAGGAAAGGAAAGAAAGGAAAGGAAAGGAAAGGAAAGGAAAGGAAAGGAAAGGAAAGGAAAGGAAAGGAAAGGAAAGGAAAGGAAAGGAAAGGAAAGGGGAGAGAAGAGAAGAATAAAGAGGAGAGGAGAGGAGAGGAGAGGAGAGGAGAGGAGAGGAGAGGAGAGGAGAGGAGAGGAGAGGAGAGGAGAGGAGAGGAGAGGAGAGGAGAGGAGAGGAGAGGAGAGAAGAGAAAAAAAACGAAGAATGAATTGGGAGTTCACATTACCTGTGATATACCTATGGATCTGTTAGGCACACAGTGGCTTTAGAATTTTTATGTTAGTTGACAACTTTTGGTTTCAGCTTGTCTGAGACAGGGTCTCAGGTAAGCTCAGTCTGACCTGAGACTTGCTATAGAGACAAGAACTACCCTGAATTCTGATCCACCCTGTCTCCCCCGCCTCGGGAGTCAGGCACACTACCTTCCCTAGAAAGCTATAGTTTTGCTTTTAACTGGGTAATTTTTTTTTTTTAAATTTTTTTATTTATTCAATTGTGCGTGCATGTGTGTGTAGAACCACAGACAGGATTTCAAGGACTCCGCCCTACCAGCGACCAGCACGCAGGCCGCCCCTGCTTCCGCCCGGCATCTATACGTGGGTCTAGGATTCGAACTCGGACCTTCTGCCTGCAAGGCAGAGGCTTAACTCCTGAGCCACTTCTCTAGCCCCCTTAACTGGGTAATTTCTTATTTAAAAAGAAAAAAACAAACAAACTTCAACTTAGGTTTAGGTTTCTCCTGGAAGCAGACACATCTCATAACCCTCAGAGGATCCACAGCCCACCACCTGGATGCCAAGGCTCTCAGCTGCCACCGTCAGATATGTGCTGCTTCTGATTCCCAGGCATTTCTTAGAGAGAGACTTGATTTCGAGGAATCCATATGCACTACACATGCACTAGGAATTCATCAAGAAATAAGAACATTCCATCATCTAAAGCCAGAGAGAGGCAGAAAAAATGTCAAGGGTCAAGTTACTGCTAAGCCATAAAATGAGATGGAAAATTACTGAGCCCCTGAGACACCAACCCATCCCTCTCTTCCTCCCCCACCCCCCAGGACTGATAAGACTCAATGTCACATGTCCCATGTCCCGGGGTCCTCCCAGGTCTTCTGCAGTCAGCTGGGCATGGTGGTTCACCCCTTCCATCCCAGCTGGGCACCTGGCTCATGCCTTCGATCCAGAACTTGGGGAGCAGAGACAGGAAGATTGCTTACTGTGCCAGGCACCACCTAGTGAACCCCTTGTTAACAGAAAGAAACGAAAGAAGAAGGAAGGAAGGAAGGAAGCGATGCGGAAGGAAGGAAGGAAGAGAAGGACATCGGAAGGAAGGAAGGTACAGGAAGGAAGAAGGAAGGGGAAGGAAGAGGAGGCGAGGAGAGAGAGAGAGAGAGAAGGACAAGAACAAAGAAAGAAAGAAAAAAAAAGAACGAACGGAAGATAAGCAACAGATAAAGAAAGAAGAATAGAAGAGGAGAAGGAAGGAGAGAAGGAAGGAAGGAAGGAGGAAGAAGGAAGGTAAGGAGGAGGAAGGAAGGAAGGAAGGAAGGAAGAGGAAGGAAGGAAGGGAGGAGAAAATGGTAAGGAAGGGAGGGAGGGAGGGAGAAAAGGAAGGAAGGGAGGGAGGGAGGGAGAGAGGGAGGGAGGGAGGGAAAGGGAAAGAGGGAGGGGAACGGCCAAGGAGATGATGCAGTGGGTAAAAGCCTAAGACTTGAGTTCAATCCCCGGAAACCACTCCTACAGGAAGACAGGGGATGGAGAGACAGAGAATCTTCTGGAAGTTTGAGGACCACTAGCTTGGACTGGGCAGATCAAAGAGAGGCCCTGAGACACCTCAGGGCGGGATGGGGGACGGGGAACTTCTTTCCCCAATAGCAAAGCCCACGGATGGAGGGCGCATTCCAGCAAGGGCTCAGACACTCGCCAGCACAGGCAGCCAGAAGAAAACCAGTGGGCCGCTCACGCAAGCAGACAGAAAAGAGGGGGCCTGGCTGGGAGAAGGTTTGCATTGTGAGAAGGGGGTGGGGTTGGATAATACGGGGTGCAAATGACTTCAATTCACTGTGTTCATGTATGAGCTGTCAGAATAGTCAGTAAACAAGTAAAAACATTAAAAGCTAAGAGAGAAAAGGAGACTGAGAGAGAGAGAGACAGAGAGAGAGAAAATTCATCAAGGTAGATGGCAACAACTGAATCCCAAAAATTATCCTCTGGCCTCTGCATATACAGTACACCGGAGGCATCCACAACACACACACACACACACACACACACACACACGGTAATTTTTTAAAGGAAGAAAACGAAGGAAAGGTTTTTCCTCAATGTTTAAGTGTCTAGGACGTCGTGAACACGGAAGAATCGGGTCTTTCTCAGAAGGCCTAACAGGCTCCTTGGCATGAGCTCATCTGCGCGGGGCCTGCAGTCACCCGCTCCAGCATGACTCAGAGGACCAACATGCTCCGCACATACTTCGCATGCCGTTCTGACGGGTGCACAGCATGGAAGCCTCTGGAAGGAAACGCGACGGATCCTTACAAAATCTAACCGGCCCACGAAAAATCCAAACCCCAAACAAACATCTCAGGAGGGACCTTTCTCTTTCAACTGCCTCACTGACCTGCGAAACAGAAATATCGCAGGTCTCCTTCCATAAACTTCCTTTCACAGGGACAAAAGTCACAAGTTAGAGTCTCTAGAATAGGTCAAGACTCATCTAAGCAAAACCAAGTCAAAGCTTCACAGGCCTGATCGTTGCCCTTGGACAGGTCAAAGGTGGACCTAGGAAAAAGATCTAGTTGGGCTGGTTTAAAGCGACCTCAAAACGGAAGAGTGAACTTTCACAATCGGGGTCAGTCTAGGCTGCCGGGGCTCTCTGCAGAGAGGAGCTCATGGTGAGAAGTGCTCCCCTCCGCTGGCAGAAACGGAAAGGAAGTGAGGCGTGCCCTAAAAAATACTCTCTGAAGACATTCCAGTGACACTTGATAAGGCCTGGAAGTCTGCCATTGGCTGGTGGCTGGAGAAGGAAAAACTGGCTCAGACAACAGCTGACCAGGAGATCAGCTTCCCAGGGACCACACGCATTTCAAAAGGGAAGCCGTGGAGCCGAAAGGAAGCCATGGAGCCGAGAAGTTTCCAAATGTGCTTTTCTGTGATTCTCCACTCAGAAATAGATACGTGATATACAATTGAAACAGATGGAGGGGCTGGAGAGCTGGCTCAGGGGTTATGCCTCCGCCTTGCAGGTGAAGGGTCCTGAGTTTGAATCCTAGACCCCTCTTATAAACGCCAGGCGGAAGTGGAGGCAGCCTGTGTTTCTGGTCCTGTGGGGGAGCCTGTGATCCGGGGCAGAGTAAACAGGAGGAGGTGGAGGCGGTCCATGGTAGTTCCCGAATTCGCCCGTGGTTCTACACACACATACACAAACACACACACATACACATACATATACACACGTGCACACATGCACAATTGAATAAAAAAAAAAAAAAAAGAAACAGATGGACATTGGTAACAGACACTGTGTTTTCTGGGTTGGGCGTGTGGCTCAGTGGAAGAGAGCTTGCCTAGCGGACATGAGGCCCTGGGTTCCAACCCCGCCCTGTGCAAACCTAGACATGCCTGTTCTCCCAGTGCTTAGGAGACAGATGCAGGAGACAGCATCATTCTCGGCTATACAATGAGTTCAAAACCAGCCTAGGCTACACGAGACCTTGCAGCGGAGATAATATATGTTCCCTTACTGTGTGTGAGGTCCTGTGATATTTTCTACTACTTTGTGGTTTGGAGATGTGATCTCGCGCCACCAGCCGGGAATCAGTGATCTCAACTCTGACCAGCGCGAGATGCTGAGGGACACCTTGCGAGCGCTGTACTCCTCCCTCGGGGCCCAGGCCAACTGGAGCTGTGGGAACGAGGCGGCAGAGCCACCCGCAGCTCTCGACCGAGGCCATCCCTCACCTCCTTCTGACCATTCTGAGTGGCTGGATTTGATTCCAGATCTTCCACTGCCAAGACAGGACGATCACACGTAAACCTCATTCTCTAGACCCCAATCCAAAGATCCGATGGGATCCACCAGTTTCAAACCCTTTTGCCCCCAAACTGCACGGACCATCTCTCCTCCCTGTCTCGTCCCCAAGTCTTCCCCACCTTCCTGTCTCAGAGAAGGACCCTGAGGTCCATCCCTCAGCCAAGCCACAGATCAGTGGGTGGATATTTGCCGGCTCCCGCCCCTTGGCCTCCATATCCAGCGGGTGGTTCTACCTTCTCATGAATATTCAAGAATGAGCAGACAAATGAACAGCCTGCTCTCCATCCTAAATAAGAGCCCTCCCCACCTGGGGCTAGGAGTGCAGCTCCCATGTAGGCGACGTATCTAGGGTTCAATAAGGAGATTATGAAGGATGTAAGTCAGAAACCAGGGGCTACGGCCTAGTCTTCCTCTTCGTACCACCATGCCAGCCGGGTTCCAGGAGCACCGAAGATGCCCACTAGTCTCAGCACATGTAAATCGAGGGTCCTCCCAGAGGCCTGGTCCAAACCTGGAATATCACGGTCCTCCCCCCTTTTACTCTTCTAAAAGAAAGGTGGGTGCTGCTCTGAGTCTAGCTAGTCCACGACCAACTGCTGTTTGCACAGTGCTGAATTCAGAGCAGAAAAGCAAACTTGTGAAGGACGGCTTTCGGAAGCTTCTCCCTCTAGAGCTTTCTGGAACTCGCAAACTGACAGCTCATCCTCCAGGGCTTGAGTCGGGTAAGTCAAGAGGAAACTGGTTCTGTTCTCTAGAGAGCGAGGTATGACCGAGTCGGCGAGAGGGAGAAGAAACAGGTACTTGCCCCTGGCTCCTCTTCTATGGGACTTGGGTAGGACTGTCAATCATCAGCCTGCCTACCCTCTAGCAAGTGGGCACCTGCTCTAAGCAGCTCTCCTCTCAGCCCTGGGAATGCCAATCCCAAGGAGCTTGCCATGAAGACAGAAGAGAATTGGCACATGTCCCTAAGATGGTGTCTTGGAAGTCCCTGGGTCCCACACCCCTGAAGGTCTCTGACCCTCCCAAGGCTTGAGCCACTCTTTGTTTGACAGAAGGCTTCTCCAGTCTTCCAGCCTTAGCCTTAGATTAAATACTCTTCGTTTTACGCATCCAAAAGAATCTTGGCCATAGGCTAGCCCCAGGAAATGGGCATGGCATGGTGGATGGGAAACAGGAAATGAAGTGGGCACTGAGGATCCCTCTCCCCACCACAGACATGCCTGGGCGAGTCGGCACAGGAAGCACACGTGTGTTTAGGGACAGATTCCGCACATGCCTGCCGGGTTCAATCTCTAGGGACGCTGGTGAAGGGGACAGGATACCAAGTGTGCGGCCGTCTCTGACAGCTTTGGATAAGATCCTAAAAATGACTTGGCTTCAGCCAAGGGGCCTTACTGATGGAGAAGACCCTCTGCTGCTGCCCAGCCCTTCCTCCCACTGACACCCACAGCCACAGAGAATGGCATGAAGGACCAGGAAACCCGCAGCCGTAGCCAGGTGTGACAGCCAAACCTGCAAGCCCAGCATTCGGGAAGCCGAGACAGGACGGCACAAAGGGAGTTCAAGACAACCTGGGCAGTACGACAGAAAAAGTGTCAACAACAGAGAAAGAGAGAAAGAGAGAAAGAAAGAGAGAGAGAGAGAGAGAGAGAGAGAAAGAGAGAGAGAGAGAGAGAGAGAGAGAGAGAAGCGAGCAGAGGAGAAGGGTAGAAGAGAGGAAAGGAGAGAGAGAGAAATGGAGGAAGGAGAAAAGAAAGAGAAGGGGGAGAAAGAGAAAGGGAGACAGAGAAAGAAAGAGAGGAAAGAGAGAGGGAACGGAGACAGAGAGAAGACAGAAAAGAAAGGAGAGAAAGAGAAAGAAAGAGAAAGAGAGAAGAAAGGAGAAAGGAGGGACGAGAGAGAAAGAGAGAACGAGAAGAAAAAGAGAAGAAAGAGAGAGAGAAAGAAGAAGAGAGAGAAAGAGAAGAGAAAGAGAGAGAGAAAGAAAGAAAGAAAGAAAAGAAAGAAGAAAGAAAAGAAAGAAAGAAAGAAAGAAAGAAAGAAGAAAGAAGAGAAGAAAGAAAAAAAAGGAAGAGAAAGAAAGGAAGGAAGGAAGGAAGATAAGAAAGAGAAGGAGAGAAAGAAAGGAACACAAAGAAAGGAAAGAGAAGAGAGGAGGGGAGAGAGAGAAAGAGAGAAGGGGAGACTATTGGCCATGAGTCAGTGCTACCGGCTCCTTCTTCTTCGAGGTCATAACATTTATTGCTGACCATAGAAGTATTTATCGTATTGATTTATATCAGCACCAAAGCACATTCCAGACTTATCTCTGCTAAAATTAGCTGAAGGTCGGCACCAGGAGCTGACTTCGCCTCATATTTCCCCCAAGAGTGCTCTGCTGATCCAGAGGTCGAATTATGGAAATGAAACATCTCATTTCTCTCTTCTTTTTTAAAGCCCTCAGAAGCCAAAGCGAAGGCAATTGAAAAGGTGGATGACCTTCTTGAACTGTACATGGGCATTCGGGATATTGACTTAGGTAAGCCCACAAAGCTCCTACCTCCTTTTTGCTTTGCCCTGGGATTTCCCAGGCTCCGCCCACCAGGGCAGGAAGTGCAAGGCACAGCTGTTTTCTGCCTGGAATTTCAAGTGGATCCTAGGAGTCGAACTCAGGACCTTCTGCTTTCGAGGTAGAGTGTTAACCCCTGAGCCATCTCTCCAGTCCCCAGTTGTGTTTTTCAAGGTAAAAAGAATCAGTGGACAGATAAAAAGGACAATGAACAGAAAAATATTAAAGAATAATGAAAAGTATGATGAAAATGGTGACTAGTACAGGCCAGTCCAAGGCTACAGACTAGGTGGGATTTTTTTAAGGTCAGTTAACTGAAAAGCTTAGCTAGTTCTTACCTATACACTGTGGATAATAGTGGTATCTCTTTCCCTGCTGTGCTTTGCCTTGGGCGTGCAAAGAAATATATAAATGGATTATATGGTTTTCTTCTCAGATGTGCTGTATTTACATTGGTTACATTGCGTACCCTGACATTGTTACATTGATTAAATTGTTTACCCTGACATTACATTGGTACATTGTGTACCCTGACATTGTTACATTGGTCACATTGTGTGCCCTGACATTGTTACATTGGTCACATTGTGTACCCTGACGTTGTTACATTGGTCACATTATATACCCTGACATTGTTACATTGGTCACATTGTGCACCCTGACATTGTTACATTGGTCACATTGCGTACCCTGACATTGTTACATTGGTCACATTGCGTACCCTGACATTGTTACATTGGTCACATTGCGTACCCTGACGTTGTTACATTGGTCACATTGTGTACCCTGACATTGTTACATTGGTCACATTGTGTACCCTGACATTGTTACATTGGCACTGTCTTGGCTCTTCGCTGGTTGCTATGATACGGTATCTGGCAAAAGCAGCGCAAGGAAAGAAGGTTTATTTCAGCTCAAGTTCCGGGTCATAGTCTATCAGGAAAGTGAGTCCTGGTGGCAGGAATCTGAGGTCACATGACATCTGTTGCCAGAATTTCTCTGGAATAATTTCTCTGTCCCACCAGCTAGGGAGGAGCAAGTGAAGCAGACTTTCTAGCAGCAAATGCAATGGTTGCTAAGTAGCAGCAGGGCCAGTTCAGTTCCAGCCACCTGGGCGGGATCTGGAATCTGCTCACTAGCCTGCCTTTGGGGTTTCAGTAACTTTTCATCTTGTGTTTAGCAGTAACTCAGCAGTTGACAGTTTTCTACCTCATGGAGAATCAGAAAGCAGAGAGCAATGAATGCTCATGCAGGGCGGCAAGTAATCTGACCATACCACATGCACAGGGAGCGGCAAGGACCAAAGGTACCTTGTAGCTTGCCAGTCCACCAAGCTCCAACGGCTCTCTCCATCTTACCACCTGTCCATGGAGTGGCCACCACTTATGGGCCGTGTCTTCTCACACCCATTAGATAGTCTCTTGTAGGGGCTCAGAGGCGGGACTAAATAAAGAACCCTTCATGGGTGTGGCTAAAGGCTCATCTCTTCCAGTGTCAAGTGGACGTTCAAAACCAACTGCCGCACGCTCTGTTTGTGCCCCTTGAAGTAAAAATACAGAATTGGCCCAGCAGGTGCCTGGCTTAAAGCTGTGCCACTTCCTCCCATCCTGTGAGATCCGGAGTCTGCCCTGTGCCCCTGGTGCTTTTGCATCGGGACAGTGCGGGACTTTGTGAGCTTTGACAACCTGCGAGAGAATGTAAAGGTAGGGGCGGCTTTGTCAGCATGGATCGTGTGGTTTTTGTTGGAAAGGCGGCTCATCTCTGGCAGCCATGTCAGTTACAAATGCAGCTGTCAGGAGTCATGTGAATCCGGGATGTTGGGTTTGAACACAGGACAACCACGAGTGTCACAAGGATGACCACAAGGTTCACAGGACAAGCATAGGTTTCATAGGATAGTCACCTCGGAACTTGGCTTTGGGTACCGGTCTGGCATAGAACAGGTAGGTGTGTGTGTGTGTGTGTGTGTGTGTGTGTGTGTGTGTGTGTGTGTACCAGAGGGTGCTGTGTGTGCCTGAGGAGACCCAAGAGTGACTTCAGACAGGCGTTACTTCTACCTCTGTTTTGCTTCACTCTGGGATTTCCCAGGCTCTGCCTTCCAGAGCCAGAAGCAGACCACTGCCATTTTTACCTGGCGTTTCTACATGGCTCCAGGATCTGAATTCAGGTCCTTCTGTTTTCGAGGCAGAGTCTTAACTCCTGAGCTTTAACTAACTCTGATTAGCTGACTAACTCTCCAGCTTGCAGATGGATTTTTTTTAACCTTTTTGTGATTAAAATACATATGCAGGACAGAGTGCTAGACAATAAAGCAAATGAGACTAAATGATAAGAAATAGTTCTTTAAGAATGACATTTGGGAAGCCGGATGCTGTGGCCCAAGCCTTTGCAATCCCTGTGTGCTCGCGAAGAGCTTCAAGACCTGCAGAAGTTCATGGCTGGCTGGGAAGGCAAGAAATGACCCCAGGAGGTCAACCTGTGACCCCCACATGCAGGCATGGCATGCACACCCCTCCCTCAGACATATGCTCACCCACCAACCACACACACACACACATACATACACACACACACACACACACACACACACAGTCACATACACACTCGCATACACATACATATACATACACACATACACACACTTGCATACATACACACACACACACACACACACACACACACACGGAGTTTTCTGGCCAGCGAAATATCTCACATAAAAGTGAAAGGCAAGAACTGACTTCTGAATATTGTCTCCTGATCTCCACATGTGTGTGCTATGGAATGTGCATTCCCCCAATAACACTCCAATAATACTCAATAAAATAAAATAAAAAATAAAAATGGAAAAAAATGAATCTTCTCATACACTAAGGAATGCAGGGCATCTGATTTCCTGAAAGTCTCTCTAGCCGTCCCTTGTCAGCGTAATTAGTTGTCAGCAGCAAATTCCTCCACATGACATGAGGGCATGTGCATTGCACGTGGTCAGCAATACGTAGTCACTGCAGGGGGCGAAGTGTAAGGAAAGTGCCATCCGAAGAATGTCAGCCGTGGTTAAGTTAGCCGTTTCTCTAATTCAGATATGATGTAATTCACACATGCGGGGCTAATTTAACAGATAAATGAATATATCTATTTGCCTGTATTCCCAGTATTCCTTGATTTTCAGGACTGTTATTTCTGAATGCGAGTTATGTTGAGATCACATGATTTTGGAGTTGCTAATGTTAAAATAAGTCATGGTAACGAAATGACTTAGAATATATTAGCGCTAGGGATGTAGTTAGTAGTAAGACATCTGCTGGGGTGTTCAAGACTCTGGCCTTGCTCTGGGGTGCCACAAAACAAAGAAACAGGAAAGAAGAGAGAGTGAGAGAGGGAGAGAGAGAGAGAGGAAAGAAGGAAGGAAGGAAGGAAGGAAGGAAGGAAGGAAGGAAGGAAGGAAGGAAGGAAAGAGGAAGAACGAAAGAGGGAAGGGAAGAATGCCTCTCAAGCCACACTGTCTTCCACAAAGTTTAGGATTTATGTGCTGTTTGAAAATTTAAAACCATTCAGATGGGATTTTGTCTTTCCGTGAGCTGGGCCAGGACCTTGCAATGCCAGGCGCGTACTCTGTGGCCGAGCGTCCCGAGGGCTTTAGGAAGTGCTCAGAGAAGAGCGAGTCCTCTGTGGGAGGATTAGGCCGTGACGTTTCAACCAAGTCAGCATGAGCTGACTGGAATTACAAGCCATGTCCTCCAGGTGTTTTTACATGGGATCTGGGATCCGAACTCAGGTCCTTTGAACTCAGGTCCTTTCGCTTTGGAGGTAAAGTCTTTAACTCCTAATCCACCTCTCTAGCCCAAGGGCTAACTTTTACACCTAAAAGTTCTATTTAAATATTAGAAACTTAATGAACACTTTGCATCGACCATTATCATGCAAATAGACTTGTCGACAATGTGAAAGTGTTTCTGCCAGGTAATGACAGAAACAGACTGGCCGCCAGAGGTCAGCATTTAGCTGTTCTACGTGGTATAAAAAGAATCCCACTTGCTGCGGAATTGTTCTGACAGCAGTGTGTGCCCAAGTGTTAAATATTATTACAGCATATGACAGCTCTAGAGAAGTCAGTTTAGTCACTACCCTATGCAATGTAGTATAACTTACTAAAAAGATACTTCACCTTGCTAAATGTTTCTTTGACTTTTAGAGATAGAATCTTTGTGCGTATGATATGTGTATGATGTGAGTGTGTGTGTGCATGTGTGTACACATATGTGGTATGCGCACGCGTGTGTTTATATGTGTGTATATGTGCATGTACGCAGACATGTGTGCATGTGTGTGTGCACGTTTGTGTGTATGTGTGTACTTGTGCATATGTGTGCTCATGTGTGTTTATATGGGTGTATGTGTGTGCTTGTGCATGTGTGTGTGCATACGTATGTATATGTGTGTGTGCCAGCCAGCATGCCACAGTCAGAGCATAACCTTGGGTGTTGGTCTTCACCTTCCGCATCATTTGAGACAGTCCCTCTGTTGTCTGTCATGTCTGGCTGGCTGCCCTGTGCCCATCCTGGGAATCTCAGTCTCTGCCTTCCGTCTTGTCCCAGGAGCACTGAGGTTAAAGGCAGGTCTTTCCTCACCCTTTAGGTGGCCCTACCTTCCGAAGTTTCTGGGGATTCAAACTCAGATCCCATGCTTGTGTGGCAAGCACTTTAAATTTTTTTTATTATTATTTATTTAATTATGCATGTGTGTGTATGTGTATGTGTGTGTGTACGCGTGTGTATATATTATGTGTGTGTGTGTGTGTAGAACCACGGACAAATTCGGGAACCACCATGGACCGCCTCAACCTCCTCCTTGTTTATTCTGCCCCGGGGATTCACAGGCTCCGCCCTACCAGGATCAGAAACGCAGGCCGCCCCCGTTTCCGCCCTGGCGTCTATACGTGGGGTCTAGGATCCGAACTCAGGACCTTCTGCCTGCAAGGCAGAGGCTTAACCACTGAGCCACCTCTCCAGCCCCGGGCAAGCACTTTAATAACCGAACTGCCCCCCCCACTCCTTAGAGATAGAGTCTTTGATCAACAAAGATAGAGTGGTACTGTTTATTTTCCTCCAAGAACAGTTAGTGAATGTTGATGTGGCCTTTGCTCTTGATGGATTAGCAACAGTGGAACATGTTCAGTGCATGCTCTACTCTCAGCCTCTTGTTGAATTTGTGTAGAAAATTGCTGATTTTTAAAAGGCTTACGGGACCCCGTACTTCCAACGCAACTGTGCTGTTGCCTAATCAGTTTTGTTGCTTCTACAAAAATAAGAGTTCCCGAAGACAGACCCCACGTCCCCCTCCCCCATATTTTTAGGCTGTCCTTGAACTTGCCCGTCTCCTCCCGTACTAGACCGACAGGTGTGTGCATTGAGGCTCCTAATACCATGTCTCACTCAGCTACTCAGCTTTTAATTCCAAGTCCCACCTCAGTTCCTCCCTAAAGTGAACACTGGAAGAAGTGGAGAAGCACAAAAGGGTGGATTCCCATCAGGTGTGAGTTCTGATCCCCTCCTCGGGGTAGACTAGCTCACTTCTGCCTTCATTCCCACAACACCCTTGACTTGGGCAGAAAGGCGAAGCTGGGGCTTTGCCATCGGCTTCAGTGCTCTGCTATCTCCAGAAGAATCTCACTCACTCGCATTTCTGGTTGCTAGTCCTTGTAGAGGGCCGAGCAAAGATCTGGTGGAACTCCAGGGGCTTCCAGATTCTGGGGCAGGTCCTATGGGCTATGTCGGCATGACATTTCTTCTGCTGTGAGACAAAACTCAGAGCCAGGCGAAAGAGAGAAAGGGGTTATGTGCTGGGTTTATGGTTCCTGAGGGGATCTGGTCCATTATGGGGATGACAAAGAGAAGGCGTGGCTGGAGGCAGAAATAAGAGACCGATTCAGGTTACCACAACCACCAGGAAGGTAGAGAGAACAAGAGCCTCTAAAGAAACAGGGCGGGGCTGCCAACCTTCAAGGCCCGCCTCCGTGACCTGCCTTCCTCAGCAAGTCTCCACAAACATTACCACCAGGTAAGGATTCAAGCACTCCAGCTGCTGGGGGACAGCTGTCATTCAAACTGTGACGGGGATGCGGGTTCTGGAGTTGCTGGTTCTCAGATGTAGAATGTGGAGCGTGAGAAACTTCCCAGAAAGACAGGTCAAGAGCCTCGTCTTTACCTTCTCTCCCAAACCAGTGATGTGCTCAGAAAAGGTGCCCTGACGACTTGTCAACTACAGAAATCAAAAGGGGGGGGGCTGTGAATGGTTGTTGTCCCTCGGGGGAACAGAAGCTTCGAGGTGCAGCGGGCTCATTCTCTGGGGCCGTGTGATGTCTACACTTCTCTTTGCAGCCACCACAATGTTCGAGGCCGGGAAGGACAAGAGAAATCCCGATGAATTTGCCGTGGCGCTGGATGAAACGCTGGGAGACTTTGCCTTTCCCGACGAGTTTGTCTTTGATGTGTGGGGAGCCATTGGCGATGCCAAGCAGGGGTGACGGAGTGTGGGCGACCCTCCAGGAAGATGGAGGGATGGCGAGATGCAGGTGATGTACTCGGAGAAGTATATCGCAAGAACTCTTCAGAAACCTTTATGAACTCTGCTTTTGCTTGAAAGCAGATTTTTGAAATGAGTTTTTGATTTTTAATTTTTTAAAAAATACAGTTGCTTATGTATGCTTGAGTACGCTCAAGATAAATTACCTAAAATATGATCATTTGTTCCAAAGACTTTAAAAGTGATTTTAAAGGTGCGTTTCCACATAGGTGGTTTACTCCCTGTGCACACATGCTTCACTTTCCACATTAAAGACTCGATTGCTACGGCCTTGTAATGTTTTCCTTCAAAACCTCAGTATAAAGAGTTAGGACGCGAGTGCTTGACTCTCGGCATCTTTGTCTTCTTGTAGTTTGAGTAGGATGTGCTCAGAAAACGAAATGTGAATTGCACCACTGCAGGTTTGTAGCCTTTGCTTCTCTCCTCTCCTCTCCTCTCCTCTCCTCTCCTCTCCTCTCCTCTCCTCTCCTCTCCTCTCCTCTCCTCTCCTCTCCTCTCCTCTCCTCTCCTCTCCTCTCCTCTCCTCTCCTCTCCTCTCCTCTCCTCTCCTCTCCTCTCCTCTCTCCCTCCCTCACTTTCTCCCTCCCTTCGTCCCTCCCTCCCTCCCTCCCTTCCTCCTTCCCTTCCTTCTTTTGTTCTTTCTGCTCCTCTTCCTTCTCTTCCTCCTCTTTCTTGCTCTAGGCCCAATGGGTAAGGGAACGAGGATTCCTTTGGTCTGTTCTTTCCGTAACACTCTTTGCAAAACCACGATGGAGGCTGGACGATGGCTCAGTGGGTAAGAGCACCGGCTATACAAGCCCAAGGACCCGAGTTCAGATCTCCAGAATGCAGGGAAAAGGCCAAGTGTGATTTTGAACATGTGTAATCTCAGTGCTCGGGGGTGGGCAGGAGGGTCTCTGGAGCTTGCTGGCTGCCAGCCTAGCTGCAGTCCACTGACCTTGTTGCAAGGGATTTGTGCAGCTCCAGTTAAGGTAGGACACTGACATCCTTCCTTGGCCTCTGCACACATGGGTGTGCATGTGTGCACCTCACGTGCACACACCACACATGCACACACCACGCGTGCACACACCTCACGTGCACACACCATGCGTGCACACCCCCCACACCACGAGTGCACACCCACACACGCACACACCACGAGTGCACACCCACACACGCACACACCATGTGTGCACACCCCACACATGCACATGCCATGCGTGCACACCCCACACGCACACACCACGTGTGCACACCCCACACATGCACGCACCACGTGTGCACACCCCACACATGCACGCACCACGTGTGCACACCCCACACATGCATATGCCATGCGTGCACACACCACACGTGCATACACGTGTGCACACCCCACACATGCACATACCACACATACACACCTCATACCACATGTGCACCCCCACATGCACACACCACTCGTGCACACCCCCACACGCATGTGCCACACATGCACACCACACGTACATGCCACATGTGCACACCCCACATGCACACGCCACATGTGCACACCCCACACATGCATACACCACACATATCCCCAAATCAAAATTGAACAAAGACAAATTGACTGTTTTTGTAATTGCTTTTAAAACTTGTTCAAATTTATTGTGTGCATGTATGTGTATACTTACGCATGTATATATGTGTGCATATGTGTATGCATGTGTGCATATGTGAGCATATGTAAGTATGCCCATATATATTTAAGTATGTGTATATGTATTATGTGTATGTATTATGTCATGTGTGCAGTGCATATGTATGTGTATATGTCTTTTTATGCATAAGTATGTATGTGGTGCATAGTATGTGTTATGTGTGTATGTATACGTATGTGTGCTTGTGTGTGAGCATGAGCATATATGCATATAAGTATGTGTGAAACATAAGTATGTGTGTAGGTATGTATATGTATGTGTAAATATGTGTGCATCTGTATGCACGCACATGTTGTGTGCGTGTTAGAAGGTTGAAGAGTGGAAGGCCGAGTAGAACCACTTGTATTTAATATAGTTTTAAAAGTTTATAGTTTAAAATTTAAAAATTTTTCTTGTACACGCATGCACGTGTGTATTGTATATGTGTGTTTGTATGTATTTCTGTCTGTATCCCTGTGGAGGTCCGAGGATGATTTTCAGAATCATCCTGGATTGTTTCTACCTCCTCTTTGCTCTGCTGTGAAGTTTCCCAGGCTCTGCCATACAGGACTGGAAGGGCGAGCTGCCTCCATTTCTGCTTGGTGTGTTTTTTTTTTTAACCTGGGATCCAGGATCCGAACTCATGACCTTCTGTTTGTGAGGGAGAGGCTTAAGCCCTGAGCCATCTCTCCAGCCATATTTGATATTTTTCAGTTCCTTCTTTTTCTTCTGGTAGCAGGTTCTTTTTTTTTTAAACAGCAGCAGCAGTTTCCACGGCCCGTCCTAATCCCCCCAGGAAAGGCTTTACATTCTTTGTAGTATTTTTCTTGGGAATGTATTCATTCAGGAAATCACTGTGTTTGCCAAATGTTCTCTGGTTGGGGGTTAAGCACAGATCTTTTTCATCCTTCTGAGCAGTAGATGAGATTCGATCAGAAATGACTTTCCCCAGTGGAAATAAAAGAGGAAGGGAGAGTTGAAAACTGCATTAGTCTATTATTTTAGAATTCCAGCACATTCTCTCCGTGCTGGACTTCCTTGAGAAATTGAGGGGAATGACAGTCTTCTCCATCTTATTTGACATTTTACTGATGTAAGTGTTGGGGAGATGAACAATTCCGACACACATCACTTAGTAAGGTGGCGAGCTGTCACCAAGTGCGCTTCAAAATGGGGGATGAAAAAATTCCACGTGTGAGAGTCATCGGAAGCGTGTAGGTGAGGAGCGGAGATGCCCCCCCAGTGGCCCCTGCTCTGTTAGCTCTGTTGTGTGTGTGTGCGTGTGTGCGTGTACGTGTGCGTGTGTGTATTTGATCATAATCCGAGGGTGCTTGCTGAGCCTAGTTTGAAACAAGCCTGGTGGAGTTGGCAGATGGCTTAGTGGGAAAAAGCCTGTGTGCCAGCTGGTGGCTTGAGTTTCATCCTCCAAGTCCACTTGGTGTTGGAGACAACTGACCTTGAGGGCTGTCCTCTGGCTCCACAGTGTCCCCTAAATAAAAATAGTAAAGAAATAAATAGAACCGATCTCTTGTTCTCTGACTTCCATACATGTCCCCCTTAAATGAATAAACAAATCTCCTCGCCCGGTCTCCCACAGTTAGCAATGCCTGCTCACGACACAGCTGCAACATGATTTTCATCTGGAAACCGGAGTTTGAACGTGTCTTCCGAGCGGAGCCCAGCTCTCCACCACAAATGCAAAGACAAATGATCTTGTGACCTCTCCTCTCTCCCAGGCCTCTAAACCACATGGCTGATGATAGCTTTGCTCTTACTAGTATCTCGGTAGGATAGAAGGTGAGCTAGGCGTGTCACCCAGGCCTTCCGTGAACAAAGATGTGGGCGAATTGTGTCAAATGTGCATTTTTATTCCCAACACATTTTGAAGGAATATCAGCCCAATTACCAGTCCTTAATTCTGCACCTGTTTCTGAGATTATTGTATATTTGAGAAGGGGTTAACATGATACTATTACCTGAAAGTTTAGTTCTAAGAAATGGTTCATGATTATTACTGGCTGAGTGATGGAAGTTCTGAATAACACCCCTTCTGGAGACAGTGGGTCTCCATGAGATGTGAGACTAGTTGTAGGTATTTTTCAAGCAGGACAAAAAAAAATAACTAAAATATATCTCTAGAGGCAGTGTTGAGTAAGCATTTAATAATTTGAAACACTCATGATAAATACGAGTATCAAGTAGATACAGCTAAAATTTTCTTTCATTGGAATTAAAAAATTAAAACCATATAATTGGAATGTGTTTTTGATTTATTATATATATATATATATATATATATATATATATATATATATAGGGGGGCATATATATGTGAAATTGTAAATTATAGTTTATTATTTTCAACTTATAAATCTATTACACAGGTTTAATGTTGATTAAAAAGTAAGTTATTTTGTTAAGATATAGTTCTTAATGCTTCTTTTACTTAAAGTCTGCCTTTTGAAAGAGCTTCCAAAAGTTGTCCTCTGACCTCCACATGTATGAAATGGTATGCACTTACATTCTCTCCAGTAAGTAAATAAAATAATAAGATATTTAAAAATATGCCTTTTAAAAACAAAAATCTTTTCATGAAAAGATCAATATTTTTGTTATCAACTAAGTTTGGAATTTTAATCATTTAAAATTTTTAGACATTTCTCATTTTAGACGTATTTCTAATATTGTTGAATAAATAATAGTACTGTGATTGTTCAGGTCTTTGTGTTTTGACAAACTTTAGATGTATTTTTTTCTTGACGTATTTTGTGCCACCTCTGGAGTCTCTCAGATTAAAGTCTCCTGACTCTTTCATTGGGGTCATTGAAAACGTTTGGACACGCCTTGCACGCTGCTGGGAGATAAGACACGTGCTATTTTGGTTATAAGACAGGAGCTTACTCAGGTTCTTCATTTAGCAAATTTCATGACAGTGAGTAGATTTAAAACCACGGTGTAAATAGAATTACTAGTCCTCATGTAGTTATGCCTTTGATTTATTATCATCTTGCTATAATTAGAAAACACCATTATAAACCCTTACACATACCACATATTTGGAGACTGGGCCCAAAGACCTGCATTTTGACACATTTACCCCATGATCTATGGGGGGGGTGAACATAGATTTTTTTTGAATATGTGCATACATGTTCATATCCATGTATGATATGAACTGTCTGCTGTGATATGATATGATATGAACTGATATGAGCTGTCTCCTGTCAGCGTCCACCTCTCCTCCATCCTTGTAGCTGTCTCCTGGTGGGATTTTCTTCTCTTTTTTTATTGAAAAACCCAACAATCTTGACTACTTATAAAAAATTGCATGCAAAAGTTAAATATATTGAAAAATGTGTTACCCCTCCCTGCAGTGCCGCTCAGAATGTAGCAGAGTATAATTGAGAGCAGGCTGATCATTTAGACGAAGCAATCTTCGACTTCCCTCCCCTTCTGAGAAGAACTTAAAAGAAAATATAAAAAAACCCCCCACAAAACCCAGATGGAGGGAACCTTTCCAACAATACAAGCTATTTCAGTGTCAGCAATTCACACCTTGCCACGGGTGTGTGGATATGATTTCTCCTGCAAAACTCTCAGAATCAAAAGGGAAATTAAGGCCATTGTACTTGCAGTTTAAAAATTCCCACAAAGGAAACCTAAAAGTGAAGAGAAGCACTTCACGGTGCATGCGTAGGATTTCCACGCTTTATGCTTGGTCTTCATGTGCCTTCTAAAATACGTGAGAAATAACGCTTGTGGCTTTTAAAAATTAGAAAGCCAATGAATAAATTTAGCCTGGGAAGAGTTTTTCCCTCCAGGTTAGACTGTAACTTACCCCACGTGGTTCAGATGGGTTATAATACACATAATTTGCTTCATTTTTAATTCTATTTTAACAGCTCTTCAGAGGAATGTACACAGAAATATAAAAGTGAAATAAGCCAATGATAGCTCCCTTCTCATGAAATAAAATCGTATCTCATCTCGTGGCTCTGGAGGGAAGGAATGGAGGCTGCTGGATATGAGGAGGATTGGCAGAGCTGTGTGCGAGGAGACCACGGGTCCTTGTGCTGTCTCCTGGAGGCGTCTACCTCTCCTCTGCCTTCTTCCCTTGCCGACTCTTCCTTGTCTGGCCAACTTCCATCACCATCCTTCCCTCTTTTCTTACTGTTGTCTATGAAATCCAAGTTCACGGAGCTGTGACAGGCTCCTTCCTGGCTGCTCTTCGGTGGGGATCTCACAGGGCCCTGGCATGCTTAAAACTCTCTACGGAGGACTCCAGGGCACACCTTTTTATCTCTCTCTCTCTCTCTCTCTCTCTCTCTCTCTCTCTCTGTCTGTTTTATTTTTTTAAGTTTTTCTACTTTCACATATTGAGTTCTTCATCCCAGGTTCCCTCTCTCTCCTCTCCCTCCCATCCCCCCTTCCCTTCACCATTCCTGCCCACCCTTCCGCCTGTATGCTTCTGTGGACCCCAGGGTTGAGGGCTCTTCTTTTAAAAATGAAAATTAAGTATCTTCCTTTTTTCCCCTTGTGCCTGTAAGTGCTTGGTGGCCCTTTCTGCCTTCGAGGGACAGGGAACTGGCATTTAGCTCAGAAGCCCTGATGATTCCTGTCGTCTTCGGGTGACTCAGTGAGAACCCACAGCTGGGCCGACTTGTTCGCGGTAACAGAAATTTCTAGAGAAAGAAAGTCCAAGGCAGCCATCTTTTTAATCGAATCAGAGTCAGGTGGTTCCTGGCTTAAGCATAGTTCAACTTAAGTTTTTTTTTTTTTTTGACTGTGTTGTGGTGTACAAGTGGTTCACAGTCAGTAGAAACTGCACTTAGGATTTGAATTCTGGTCTTTTCCCAGGCTAGTGGCCACTTGTGACATTTCTCCAAACACTGGGCAGCAGCCAAGCACAGTCCTTAGTCGCCTGTGTGACGACGTTTGTGACCGACGCACCGAGGTGCAGCATGTTGTTGCTAGGAGAGATCGGATGGGCTGAGTGTATCAAATACACATCAACCTTCAGTCTTTTCAATTTAAGATGGATCAGCTTTGTTGAAAGTCAGGGAACGGCTGGCTGTATTTATAGATACATTCTCTTTTTATACACACATACCTTTTTAAAGCAATAACTTTTATCCTTTTTATTTTTTTTGCATGTGTATCTATATCTGTGTGTGTATCTGTGTGTGTGTGTGTGTGTGTGTGTGTGTGTCTGTCTGTCTGTCTGTCTGTCTGTGTGTGTCTATATGTATCAGAGGATAGTGTATGTGGCTTCAGGAATCACTGTGGACTGTTTTACCTCTTCTTTACTTTGCTCTGGGTTTCCCAGATTCCACCTTCCAGGGTCAGAAGTACAGGCTGCTCCCATTTCTGTCCAGTGTTTTTACATAGGTCTGGGATCAGAACTTAGGACCTTCTGCTCGTGAGGCTTAACCTCTGAGCCATCTCTCCAGCCCCTTATAGATTATAGATATATTCTATCTATCTATCTATCTATCTATCTATCTATCTATCTATCTATCTATCTATCTATCTATCTATCCTGTCTGTCTGTCTATCTATCTATCCTGTCTGTCTGTCTATCTATCTGTCTATCTACCTATTTATCTACCTATCATCTATCCATATCTGTGAATATGGGGCTGTGTTATGGCTACCAGCTCAAGTACTTGCAGAGAAAACCAGGGAGCTGGCTCCATTTGTACTCAGAGGCCTGAGAATGGGGGTGCAGCAGGGTGGGGGTAACCTAGTCTGATTGCCAGGAGCCCTGCTTCCAAAGGGCAGGAGAAGACAGACGTCCGCCTCATGCAGAGAGAACAGCTTCACCTTGCTGGTGCCAGCTCATGCCCTCCAAGCTCCCAGAGGCCTGAGGCCGCCACACAGGGAGGGACATCGGTCCGACTCACAGGCTATTCAGGAGCTGATTTCTTCTGGAAACATCTTCCCAGGCCCATCCACATGTAACGCTCACTGGTACCAGGCATCTCTCAGGCCAGGCAAATTGATACAAAGTCACAGATAGCATCCTGAGCAGAGACAGCCACGCCTGACTAGAGACCCCCTGACCAGAGACCCCCGGACTGGAGATTCGCCACAGTCATGGAGCTAACATTTGCTGTCTCCTGTTCTTTTTAAAATTTAAAAAAAATTTTTTTCATTATCATTCTATATTTCCAACGATACAATAAAGGTTAAATAATTTGATACTTTTTTTGCATGTATCATTAAAATAAAAATGTAGTAAAATAGTTTTATATGTATTCATTGAAGAGATACACAGTACACATGGTCAAATTTAAAAATGTTGCAAAGAATTGCACCTATATAAGAAGGATCTATCATCTACATACATAGGGTCTGGAGAGATAGCTCAGGGGTTAAAAAGCCTTTGCCTCATAAACAAAAGTTCGAATCCCAGGTCCCACATAAAAATGCTGGGCAGAAATGGCAGCAGCCTGCACTTCTGACCCTGGAAGACGGAGCCTGGGAAATCCCACAGCAAAGCAATCCAGGGTGATTCCTGATGTTTTCCTTGGGCCTTGGGGGAACACTCAAGTGCCCAGCACATGCACACACACACGCACACCCATGCAAAAAATAAAAACACACACACATATGTATTTCTTTAAAAAGTACTTATTTGTTAATTTCTTAAAATTTCTTAAAAAAGGATTTCAGATCTTGTTTGTTCTGACCGTCAGAGTCTGGAGAGGAATTTTTTAGTTTAATTTGATGATGATGATGACGATGATGACAGTGATGATGACAATGATGACGATGGTGCTGTTGCTGTATTTTGCTTGCATGTGGCACGTGTGGACCAGGCGCCGGTACCAAGTGTGAGCGTGGTCAGGGGACAACTTCCTGGAGCTGGTTCTCCACCTTCACATGGGTTCTGGGGATGCCGGCAAGTGCCTTTGCCCCTGCAGCTCGCTGCCCGCCGCAGTTTGCTGCCACTTGCTGGTTCCTCTGCCTTCACCACCCTCCATTGCCAGCAGATCCTGCTCGCCCCAGTCAGCAGCTTGAAAGCGAGTTTTTGAGATGCGTCTTCCCTTCCCCCTTTCTTCTCTCTCTTCTCTTCTCTCTCTTCTCTTCTCTTCTCTTCTCTTCTCTTCTCTTCTCTTCTCTTCTCTTTCTTTCTTTCTTTCTTTCTTTCTTTCTTTCTTTCTTTCTTTCTTTCTTTCTTTCTTTCTTTCTTTCTTTCTTTTCTTTCCTCTCTCCCTCCTTTCCCTCCATCCTTCCTTCCTTCTCTCTCTCTCTCTGCTCTCTCTCCTCTCTCTCTCTCTCTCTTTCTGCTGTCTCTCTCTTTCTGGTTCTTGTGTGACCCTGGCCTACAGCGTATGTAGCCGGGATAACCTTGAGCTAAGCCTTCTGCTTCTGCCTCCCGAGGACTGTGATCACAGCACGTGCCAGCACACGGGTTTCCTGCTGGGGATGCAACTCAGGGTTCCCTGCGGACACTCTTCAGTCGAGCCCTATTCCAGCTGCTTCCCTCATTTTCTGCAGTTTCTAGCTTCAGCCTGGTTTCATCGCAGCGATCGTGTTTGTAGTTATTTTCTTAGTGCACTTGCATTCTGTGACTCTTGGGAGACGGCATCGCTGTTGTCCTTCTTTACATTGCTAGCACTTAGCATGTGCCTGGCACTCATTAAATACCAAACAAACAAGCAAACAAACAATAAAATAAATCCCAAAGACCACCCATTTATCAGTAAACAACATCAACAAATATCTGCATGCTTCTGGTAGTTTCAGGAATTGAATCACTTCACCTAATCCTTAGCACCCCCTCGTGGTAGGAAACATTTACTCCCACTTTGAAGACGAATGGCAGAAACTCAAATCTCTTCCTGGGGCAAAGTCAGGATCTCAACACAGTTTTGAGCTTAGAGACCAAGCTCTCTGCAAGGCTTATTCTGTTAATATTCATTGCAAGGCTAATTCTGTTAATTTAACGGTGTAAAATGTGCTAGTCACTGAGCCAGGGAAGTAAGGGAGGGCAGTCCAGGGATGGAGTTGTGGATTCAGTTAGCCTCTGTCTCACCTGCGAAGCTCCTGTGGTCAGACCAGGGGGAAAGGAGATTTAAGCAGCTGATTTCAGGATAGATTTAGTGGCCTTTCAGGTTAAGGAAGCTGGAATCATACTAATTAGGTCTGGAGTTTTTATTCAATAGTGTAGTCACTGATGTAATAAATCTTGCTGGATTGGCTTCCAAAAAGATCAAGAAAACAAAGGTTGGGGTCGTTTCCTGGAGAGTGCGGGCTGGCCTTAGAGATCATTCAGACCTTCAGGTTAAAGTGATTTCCTGGCTTAACTGATCTGACTGTGGCTGGGGGCACATTGCTTTCTGGGGTTCCTTTCCCGATGACAGTAGCCCTGTTAGACATTTAAAATAGGAGCTGGTCACCAAATGTCCTTTATTGACACCTACTGTTTGGAAATATCAGCACTGAGGTTTCAAGGGGCTTTCTCCCAAGTCATTTTCAAAACTCTGAGCTACTTCAGCTCTGAGGAATGAATTTGGAATTTATATTGTACCAGGATGCCTATTTCTGTGCAAATCCACGAATTTGTATGCAGAAAGCCTAAGTAAACAGAGCTGACTGCACATCTCCTTATTATATCCCCTGCTCAGTACTTTCTATATATAAAATCAGTCCATTTCAACACCTTAACCTGTGAGTTAACGAACAAGAAGTGTTTGAAAGACTTTCTTCAATGTTAACCTGGAAATAAGGCTGTTTGCAACCATGTTGGCTTAAAAAAATCAATCATATTCCTTTCTAGAAGCCCAAGTGCCCACTCGTCGAGGGGGATACGCATTGAATACCAAGGTCTAGAGAGCTGGGAAGTGGGCAGGTAGACAGGAATATGTACCTAGTGACATTCTGTATTTTGTATGCAGTGTCTACACATTCCCTTTTCAGTTTTCTTGATAAACATCACCAATGACTTAGGTTTAATCTTTCAGATATATCATCTTCATTCCAGAAAGATTCCTCCAGGTGAGCACTTAATTCCTTCAACCAGCCTGATTGACAGCTATCAGTTCTCAAAGCTATTTTTTTCTACCTTGGCTGGCCAGTAGGTGGCACTACCTGACCATCTGCTGCCTGAGGGCTGCCCGCCTTCCTCTTGTGAACCTGGGTGCAAGTCAGGGTTTGCATATATTCTTGTTTTCATTCCAACTTGTCCATCGGTTTTGAACGTCTCTGTGGTTCCATTGGGCCTAACACCTCCACAGCTGAAGTCTTTGAGTCTCGTGTTCTTTGCGGGACCATTGGGGTTGTCTTTGGCGGTCTGAGAGGGCGTTCAGACCCAATAATGAGTTCTACCAAACCATCTGAGGAGCCTCCAGACCCGAGAGTGCAGAGATTCACAGTTCCGTTGTGTAGAAGTGATGTGGTAACAATCTGCGGGAGAAAAAGATGACTTCATGCCAAGCAGAAAATGTAACAGGTACTTTAAAAAAAATTCGAAGTGCCTAATTCAAGACTTCAAAATGAGATTCAAGTAAACAGAAAACTATGGCTTAAATTATTCTTTGCTCAGTAATTAAATTGAGTTTCTTTGTATTTAATAACCAATATTATACAGATAACTCACAAAGACTTTTCATTAAAGTAGAATTCTGACTAGATCCATATATTATGGTTGCAACAACTGTTAGTTGAATTTTTTATTCGTTCTGACACCTTTCACTTTTAAGTGATTTACCAACACTTCTGATCTATCACCTGTAGTTATCGCAGAATATTTTCTCCTTATGAATTGTGTGTTTTAGTTCTGTTATCACATGATGTCATATTAGCTACAGATAGATGCCATTTGTTACGAATAAGAGCTGGACTTGTTACAGTTGCCTGTTGTAACCACGAAGAGCCTCCTTATAGACTATGCTTGGGGGTGGGTGGTCCAGAGCTTTTCCGGATGATTTCTGGTGGTTGCAGGTGGTCAGTGTGCCCCGGACAGCAGCCGCTGAATCACAGATCAACCCTTTCAATTCACAGGTTTGGCCTGAGCATTGTAGATGGTCATGGTATATTCTGGGCTCACAAGGAATAGCAGAGAAGACAAAGCAAAGAGGTGTCTGACAGGATGATTGAGGGATTCTAGAGAATCCATAGACAGCCTATGGAAAAGCCCCATGCTGAAATTGGTCTTCCTTTGAGTGTCTGATTCCTTCTGTTGCTTTGAGAATGAGGATTTCCTAACTTCTGGAGTTGGGTGATTGGCCTCCCCAGGAGCACGGACAATTAGCTGGTGAATGAATGTCAGACACTAAGCTCTAGTGAGATTCATTAACATTGCTGATTTGTGGTTTGGTTTTTTACACCATTGTTTGTTTTCTCTGTCCACACTGTTTTATTAGGTATGGCCTGTTCCTCCTAATTGAAACCAAATATCCCTACCAAATGTTGGACGGGAATACCCTGGAAGACTTCTTTCCCGATCGACGATCTCAGGGCCCTATGCGCCACACTTCCTGTGGGCTGGAATGGTCTAAGGACCCTTTGAGGACCCAGTCTCCACTTTGAGCACCTCTGTGATTGCTACTGAGAGCATTCCTCTTCTGGGGCTCCTGGTCTCTCGTTGCTCTCGGGCCTCTTAAAGCCGAATTGTCTATAAATGATCCCTTCATTAGGAGTCAGCCGCAGAGAGCAGACTCCATTCCCTTCTAAGCAGAAAGAGATTTCATGTCAGTTGTTTTCCAGAATTGTTAGCAGGACCAAGGGCACCACGTGGGCTGCGGGAAGCAGCTGCTGTAAACTGGCTCCCGAACCCAGCCCTGCACCTCTGTGTGGCTCAGCACCAGCCAAGCCTCCAGCCTCTCTCTCTCGAGATGAGTTCTGAATTCAAATCTTACTACTGTGAGATTGGCAGAGCTGAAGTCATACCCAGAATGCACGTCTGCAAGGAAACCTAGGGAAAGGTGGCTTCTCGTTAGAGCCCAGTAGCCCAGGAAGATGGCGAGTGTGCAGAGACCAGAACACCAGGCGTGAGCCGATCCACGTTTCCTCTGCTACCAGGCGTCTTTGTCTAGTTAAGTTTGCTTTCCAGATGAGTCAAAATCCATGCACTCAGTTTCTTGGGGGTGTGACACATAGTAAAACAATAACCAGAATTTACATAGGTGATAAACTGTCTCCATCTATGCCACTGGGTCTTAACTTTAAATCAGTTTGTTAATAATAAGAAATAGCTAAGATAACTTTTGAGGCGATGTGAAAGTTGGTAGAGATATCTATGGGGTATAGGATAAAACAATACTTCCAAACAGACAATTTCTCCTGTGTTAGAGATTCAGTTTTGAGCATGTGAAATAAAATGAACTCAAAGACAGTTACTGGGGCTAGGAGGTGGCTTGGTTGGTAAAGCGCTTGGTATATCTCCCGAGTCTGGGTCCTTGGCAGCCACACAGAAGCCAGGTGGTGATGTGGCTCTCTTATCCGTGCTGATTGTTGTGATTATGGGGAAACTCAGCCCATGTAACCGCTGAGCTCCAGGTAGACCCTGCCTAAAAGCACTAGGTGGATGGTTGTCATGTCTGAAATGTGAGCTGCCCCCCCACATGTGTTTGAGTCTTTAGTTGTTTGGGGAGCTCTTGGCACTTTTAGGAGGGGAGCCGACAATCACGGGGAGGGAGTGACTTGTTACCCCCCTTTCTCGAGTGAGCGAGTCTGCTCTGGAGCTTGTAGAGCTCTCAGCCTCCTTGGCATCTGCAGGGACTTAGCCTGCTTCCGCCGCCAGCCGTGCTGTTTCCGCCATGACAGACTGTATCTCCCCTCTGGAACCGTGAGCTGAGAAAATCACCCTTATGCTGGTCAAGCCTCAGGGGGTCTCACAGCAGCACAGAAGAGCAACCAGTACAACAGTGATAGAGGGAGACACCCAACATTGAATTTAGGCTTCTACACACACACACACACACACACATACACACACACACACACACACATAAATGCATTTGTGCACAAACACGAACGTGTATATCACACACATCTGAATGTGCATATATATGCATATATTACATACACAAATGCATTTGTGCATTACACAAACATGTACACGTGGCACACACAATACCCACTTGCACATGTACATATACACAAACACATACATAAACATGCATATATCACATAGACCTATTTAGACATACACACACATGAACACATATACATATGCATTTACACACACGAATATATACACATACACCGCACACATGCATTTGTGCATACACAAACATACACATGCACCACACATATATGGCATGTATACGCACATGGACATGTACAGATACACAGACACACACACACAACATGACAACCTTTGGGAGGCAGGGGAGTAGTGGGCACCATGCCTTCTGGCACTGTGATGACCCACGATATATGTGGCCGCGTCACTCTGGGTCTCAGTGAGTGGACAGCTATCCACTGTGGTTTTATTTCGGCAGATTTCGCTTCCCTTATGGGGCGATTGAATGAAAGATTTTGATCTTCTTACAAGAAAATTTTGTTCTTAGACAAATTGTGGCTCACTTGAAGAGCTGCGTCAGGCTAGCGCAGCATCCCGGTGCAGACGCGGGAGGAGGTAGGACGTCATGGGAACAAGCGCGGGCGGCTGGCTGACTGTCTTGCTTTTGAACATGTTTACTTTCTAAGTGGGATTCTCCAAGCAGTGCTCAGTGACAGTCATAGTTTCCTTTATTTACTCCAAGAATCAAGTGCTCATTCTTTCATTGCTTTCAACAGAGTCTTAATTAGCATAAGTTTGTCCCTGACGGCTTGAGTGTTGGGTGCTGAGTGACCCCCACTGACCTGGCTCAGATTTCTACTTTTGTTTTAAAAGTGATAGACAACGTGGCTTTATGTGTTGGACATTTTCATTTTTGCTATTTTTGTGCATGTGTGTGTGTTAGCAGAGGACACTTGAGCATGTGCCTGTGGAGGTCCTGGCAGTGACACGGGGAATCACCCTGGATGGCTCCACCTCCTTATTGCTTTGCTCTGGGTTTTCCCAGGCTCCGCCTTCCAGGGCTGGAATACAGGCAGCTGCCATTTCCACCCAGTGTTTTTATGTGGGATGTGGAATTCAAACTCGGGTCCTTCTGCTTGTGAGTCAGAGGTTGTAGCCCCTGAGCCTCTCTCTGGTTCACTCCTTTCTTTTCAAGTCTGGCATTTGGTCAGCTGCGCCTAGTTATTTTAGTTGGTCTCTTTTGCTTCCTCTGTACTCAATTCCTCCCTCAGACATTTTTCTTTTCTTTGTCTGTTTGGCAAATGTGGAAAATATTAAACTTGAATCCTCAGGGGGAGCTTAATTCTGGAAGGACAAATGTCACATTTATGTCCTAGCAGGTTTAGCTGTTCCATGCAGACTAGAAAGTCTACATTCAAAAATCTAATGAGACTTTCAATTACTGAGTTCAAAGATGAGAACTGTAAGTATAAATGATATCCCTAACTGCCAAAGGGAGAATCAGGGATTTGGAGATACTTGATAAGTCACGTACATAAATTGCAAAGTTACTATAAGGATGAGAAGGTGTTGCGGGAAAGGCTCCTGCATGTTCATACTCTGAAGGGGCGTGGCAGCATCTCGCTCTGTAGACCAGTGGGCCCTGACTGTTCATCCGCCTCAGTGCAGGTCCCGGTTCATGGCCTAGAAAGGGTCATTACACACAGCTTTATGAGGGGTGTGACCCGCATCCCAGAACCCCTATTTCTTCCTCTTTGTCACTGGGGTATCTTCTGCATCATTAGGGTCATCGTGAGGGTTAAATGATGAAGAGGGAAAGGGCAGCAGAAACTCAGGTGGGAGTTGTGCCTGCCTGTGCCGACCTGTGTGGACCTTCCTTGGGGCCAGCTTGCCTCTTACCCAGCAGCCCCAGGGCCGGATGGAGTGAAAGTGACATGGCCAGCGCAGGTCTGGGCTCAGTCCTGTCTTCCTCCTTTGATGTCCCGCCACTGTTCTGAAACAGTGATGCTCGATGCTTTAAAAATGTACAAATGTCTTTTCTTGTTGTTAAATGAGTTCAGTGACCCGGGAAAAAGAAACCCGAGCAGCAGCAGCAGCAGCAACACCAATGAAACAAAGGCGACAAGCCCCCCCCCCCCCCCCCGGCGTCTATACGTGGGGTCTAGGATCCGAACTCAGGACCTTCCGCCTGCAAGGCAGAGGCTTAACCCCTGAGCCTATACATGGGGTCTAGGATCCGAACTCAGGACCTTCCGCCTGCAAGGCAGAGGCTTAACCCCTGAGCCACCTCTGCAGCCCCTAATTCTCATGCTTTTGTCTGACTCTTTGTTTCTGCCTAGGACGAGTCTCGTGTTAAGCCTGGAAGCTCCACCTCTTATCCATTTCCTACAGAAACATTGAGCGTACACAAAATTGTAGGAGTGTGGAGATTTCCCTGAAGGTCTGGGATGTCCCTCCTTCCTCCACTGTCCCCCCAAGCTGTCTTCTGCCCTTCTCTTTGCCTTTCGGAGCCCATGCTTCTGGCCCCTCCCTCACACTGTGCACATGCCGCTGAGACCACGCCTTTCCCCAATGCGCACGGGAGACTCGTTCTTCCACCCCGTGCCTCTCCTTCAGAACATGGTCTTTCCCAAGGCACACGAGCTTCTGAAGAACAGCATTCTCCAGCCGCTTGTCCTACAGGAGTGCGACCGGCCCACCAGGCCTCCCGCCTGACTGATCCTTGCGACTCCTTAGTCAAGTATCTGTGTGTTTGCAGCACGTGGTGAAATTCCCAGGCACGGCCGCAGTGCAGGTGTATGGTGGCCCCAGTCCCACGTTGCCTCTCATCAAAAACCTGCATCTAACAAAATTTATGGAGGTCAAACTTTCAATTTTATGGATTTACTTATTTTTTCATTGTTAGCTGCTTTTGTTTTTTAGCTGACAAAACTTTAACGTTTAGTTTAGCCAGCTTAGAAGAAAAACTTGAACACAGTTTATTTCCCCTAAATTCTCTCCCTTGAAACTTTAAGCATCCATCTTTATTTATTTTATTCCAGATCCGAGTGAACAAATCTGACGCATTTAATATTTTATAGACATCGATCTTTTCTACTTTTGGCTTTGATCCTTCTTTGCTGTATAATGCTGATTAGTCCCTGAGTCTGTCTTACAGTTCTCTTATAGCTCTAGTGTGGGAACATTATAGATGGTCAATATTTCCTCTTCGCCCCTTGCCCTCCTGTCAATACCATAATGGTTCTGATGTTATCAAGGGAGACAATTGTCTGTTTTTTTGCTTTACTGGATTGTGCAAGAGAAAATGCTGATGTGATGTTTTAAAAGTTAACAGAGATTCTTTATAAAAGACTATTTTCCAGGAAAGACAACTTGGCGATTGCAATCTCTCCTGATCAGCAAGTTAAGAGATTGGCTCAACAGAAAGTCTTAATTTTGGTGATAAAATCAGGTAGAATTTGGAATCAGAAATGTAGCACTATTTTTTTGCCTTATTATCACTGAGAATTCTCTTCCAAAACTGCCTTCTTCTATCATGAAAATAATCAAATATCCAGTAATTAAGCTTTGCACCTAAAGGTAGTGTGTGGTTGGAATTATGTCTGTAGGTCTGGATTTGAGGTTTCAGATTCTAACTCTCAGAAAATGCTAGTGCTTTTCACAGACATGCAAAGTATCACACTTGGAATTGGAGATATGAAAAGGATCAGAAATGATAAATCCGGAACCAGACCTCAAACCAGAGACCCTCTTGCCAGATCTGAGATCCTACCAAGAATGTTAATAGAATCTGATAAAGAAAACAGACAATTGGACAATTCCTAGTTTTTCTGGGAGAGAAGGGAATCAACCGGTCAAACTGAAATTCCCCCCTTCCCCCAACTCCCCATACCCCAACTCTTACAATCTTGCACCCCTGACTCCAAAGCAGTACTAATTCCTATCTCAAGGGAAAATTGCTAGAGTTTTGGAAGAACTTCCTGAATGAACGTCAGTCTTTGTGGATGAAGCTCAGGTTTGTGTTCTATCGCTTTTCCCCACCCTCCTCTTTCTCTTTTTTCTAACCAGAAACCCCTCTGGTTGTCAGGGGGCTTACAGTCAAGTGGGCACATCAGGCTAGCAGGTCAGAACATAGCTGTGATGGGGTTTTGTCCTCAGCAGTGGATGGAGTCAGGGGACCCACACAGCCACAGTAACCACGCCGGTGACCCTAAGGAACCTCGAAGTCTCCTGAATCAGCTCCTGGCAATGGATCAGAGCGGAACCAAGGGCAAAAGATAAGGCGTCTGCCGCGGATGCTGGTAGTGCAAGCCTTCACGTTTGTTCTTTTCTAACGTCATCGTGACCGTCATGAGTCCCCTGTGCTCTAATTTGGCTTTTAAAGTCACCTTTTCAATCACTACGCCAAAGTCTACCCAGGAGAGGAAGTCGGGTTGGGGGAGCAGGTGTTCAGAGAGAGGAGCTGGCGAATCAGGAACGAAAGACCAAGTAGCCTACTTGAAACACACTGGCCGTGTGGACAAGCCAGGGCTCCTGGGACTCGGCTGGAGAAGGACAGCGGTGGACTTGCGCGGAAGGCTGCGGAAGGCTGCGGAAGGCTGCGGAAGGCTGCGGAAGGCTGCGGAAGGCTGCGGTCTGTTCTAGGAGTGACTTCTATGGGTCTGCAGTGGGCGTCTGGTCCTGGGTCGCTGCTGGTCAGTGCGGTGTCGACGGGAGAAGAGCTGGTCACGGAGGTGTTATATCTGGGGTTATATCCACACTGGCCAGCACTTGCTGGCACCTGCAGAGACAGTGTGGCTGGCACTCCACTTCACTTTCCAAGTTTCTCTTTCAGCCTAACCAAACCCAGAACCAAACAGGTTAGATTCAGGGAACTGATTCTGAGCTATCGTTCTCGCTTAGTAAGGCGGTCATGAAAACAAGCCACGTCATCTCGAGCTGGACTATTTACAGCAGATCTTCCCTTGCGTAGCCACCAACCTGATTCTCCGTCTTGGATGCCGTGGATGGCGGCCCCGCCTCTTTTTGCTCGCCATTGTTCTCCACTCAAGCATTTATACATTTTATGTCTGGACCAATAATTGCTTTTTGTTTTAAAATTTTTTTAATTTTTTAAATGTATTTACGAAAGAGAGAGAAAGAGAGAGGGAGAGAGAGAGAGAGAGAGAGAGATATGCCACGGTGCAAGGTGGAGATCAGAGGACAGCTTTCAGATAGATGTCAGTTCTCTGCTTCCACCATGTGAGCCTCCTTGGATCGAAATCAAATTTCCCGGTTTGCGAGCTGGACTCTAACCCACTGAGCTGTCTCTCTGGCCCCACAAATCACCTCGGAATTTGCAACTTCTGGGACGCCACTTGCAGACCAGTTTAGTGGACCTCTACAGAGGCTCACCGGATTCAGATCCATAGCTGGTGGTCTCGGCTCAGGCTTAGCTCCTCTTCCTCCCCTCAGTAACTTGGGACATCCTTTAACAAGAAAAAACCTCCATGTCGTTCGCCTACCTCAAATTCTCCTCCATCTCTCAGGGCCTTTGAGGCAAAATTCAGATTCCTTAGCACAATATAAAATATATGTATGGTTGGCAGATATGTCCAGGCTCAGGCATCAAAACTGAAAAAAGATATTCATTCATTCATTCATTCATTCATTCATTCATTCATTCATTCAAGTGTGTGTGTGTGTGTGTGTGTGTGTGTGTGTGTGTGTATCAGAGGGCACTGTGTGTCCCTGTGGAGGGCCAAGGGTGACTTCAAGAGTCATCCTGGATTACTTCTACCTCCTTTTTGCTTCATTCTGGGATTTCCAGGCTCCGCCCACCAGAGCCAAAAGTGCAGACCACCGTCTTTTCTTCCTGGAGTTTTTTACATGGGACCTGTGACCCGAACTCAGGACCTCTGCTTACAAGACAGAGTCTTAACTCCTGAGCCATCTCTCCAGTCCTGGAATCAAAACTTGTAAAATTCTGCGTTAGTTACTTGAAAAGAATGCACAGCCTTGGATGCGCCACTTGGTCTCAACGGGCTTTTCTGCTTCTGTGACTGGAAGTGGGAAGTGGGAAGAAATGAAGGCACGTGCGCTCTTCAGTTCCAGTCAGCATTAAGTGATATCTAAAGCGCTTAGCCTACTGGCTGCCGTGTGCTAATTTACCAGCAGAGGCCACAGGTTGTTTTTCCCTTGTAGAGAGTCTCACACAGCAACCCACCCCAACATTGCTTCGGCTCCTTGTCCTTCTTGGTGACCTCGTCTCCCCTCCTGGCTGAGACCCGGGCATTGAGGAGTTCTCTGTGACTCATTGCCCATCTTCCTAGAAGAGCCCTGGACTTGACTCTATCACAATAAACCATATTTATTGCTGTCTAGTCTCCTCCACTCTGTATTAGTGAGGGTTTTCCATAGAAACGGAACCAATAGGTTATACACAGTCACACAATAAATCTCCTCTGATACGTTTATGTGAGAATCGAGTCATGTGATTGTGGGCTCTGAGAGGTCCCATAGCCACTGAAAGCTTCAGAATGAGGAAAGTCAGGGTAAGATTCAGCCTGAGACCAAAGACTCAAGAGCCAGGGGGTCGCTGGTAAGTCCAGAGTCTAAAGGCTGTGAATGAGGTGCTCTGTGGTCCAAGGACGGGAGGTGCTTTGTGCCCTCTGGGAGGCTTAGTCGTTTGTACAGCCGCTGAAATGCTTGCTCATCTTGCAAAGGCCTCTCCCTTTCACAGTGTGTGGACTGAAGTAGTATTAACCTCTGGAAAAACCTCACAAACATACCAGACACAGGAGCATCTCTTAGCTGAGTCAAGTTAGCACATTAGATCAATCATCACAGTAAGATGTTGACTCTCTGTGTTCCTTGACTGTAAGAGTCCTTTTGAGGCCTTTGTAGCCTTATTCTAACGTGGCATGCCTGAGTTCTTGAAAACGATGCTTAGTAAGTTCTTACAAATGCTTATTGCACAGATGAATGGTGACTTCACTAGTTGGTTGTCTCATTGTTGTGACAAAATACACGACAAAAGGAAGTGAACTAAGGAAGGGCTTATTCTGACTTACAGTTCCAGGGGGCAGGTATGGTGGCCGGGGCTGGTCATGTTGCCTCTATAGTCAAGAAGCAGCAACATTCAACTTGCTTTCTCTCTTTTCATGCAGATCGGGGGCCCGAGCCCATGGAATGGTTCCTCCCACCTCAGTGAGCCCCATCTAGACAGCCCCTCATGGATTTGTCTAGAGGCTTGAGCTGATGATTATTCTAGATCCTATCAAGTTGAAAACCAACATCAGTAACCATATGATGAATGAGGGCAAATCTAACATTTGAAAATACAAAGAATGCATGCCTTAGAGCGGAAGTGTAATGACTGGGTAGAAGTCGAAGAATACATTTTGATTAAGAATGGAAATTCTATATGGACAGAGAGATGATTCAATGGTAAAAATGTCTACCCCAGAACCTAGGTTAAAAAGTTGGGCGTAATAGCACATGTCATAGTTAGATACAGGTGTCAATTTGGCAGTGGAGGGTTTGAGCTGTTGGCACATTGTAGAGAATTAGTGGTTGAGTTAAGCTCAGAGTGAACCTGCAGGAGATTGTCTAGTGGATGGGGAGGGCCCAGCCATGGTGGGTGGGACTAGTCCCTAGGCAGGCAAATAAATTAGAGGGAGCTGCTTGAGCAAAGGGGCGCCCTTGTGCACACTTGGCCAGACATGCTGGTCTGGCAAGTAAGGATCGTCCCTCTCTCAGCTGTTAGGTAGATGTGGTGAGGCCGGTTCTCTCTGCCCTTGGTGTTGGTGTGAGCTCTCCTGCCAAGCTGGACCGAGAACCGTGACCACTACATCATTAGTTTGTCCCCATATTTATCAGCAGCATGCATATGAATGGCGACAGCCTATGTCTGTGATCCCAGCATTTCTGCAGTGAGCTGGGAGGCAGAGGTAGAACTAGCCAGAGGCACCTGCTCGAAAGGGAGGCGCAGCCTCAGAAACCGCTGGGAGGAAGAGCCCACTCCCAGGGAGCCTTCCTCTGTGTACCAGCTGTGGCATGAGCAGAATGGAAATTTCCTCCCTAGAAGAATGGCTGGCACTTGAAGGATGCGGGGTGGGGGGTGATCCGTGCCATCTGCTGTGGAGATGGAAGCATGGGCTGGGGTGAGGGGTGGGGATGTTGCCCTGGGAAAGAGCCAGCGCATGTGACCAGCTGGAGGAAGGTCCTCGTGCTGAGATGTGTGAGCCTGGCTCTGAGGAGGAGCCGGGCTCTGTTAGTGGCTGGCAGCAAGTCAAGGCAGTCAGGTGACTGAAGGAGCTGCTGGAGGGCGGGAGACACAGCCCAGTTACCTTGAAGCTTGGTCAACAAACTCACACTTGCATCTTAAAACATTGAGTTCTCTCCAACACCGGTTTCCCCATGGGAATTTTGTCTTATCTGTCGTTCGATCAAGGAACTCCTTAAATACTTTCTCTTAGGTAAGCATTAGAAGATTATCTGAGATGCAAGTATGTTCTCTGTTAATCTCGCAGAGGCATCTGGCTGTGTGAGAACATCGTGTTGCAGTTATTGGCATGCTAGCCACTGCTGCCCTGGATTATTTTATATTCACAACCAAAGAGCTAGTGCTTGAAAAAGCAAGGCGGGAAAAACTATTATGATATTTGTAATTAACTTTGACTCTCGTTTAGCATTCTCTTTCTTCCAATAATGTTACTTGAAATCTATCCCACATTGTTATTTATGAAGGGCTATGAATATATTCTGATTATTTTATGTCTTTCTGAGTCTTTAAAACATTACTCCACCACTAGTAAAACTAGTTCCTTCTTTGGCCTTGGCGATGGATAAAACCCAGTAGTGAATTCCAAACCCACTATCATTTAACTCATTACTGGGGAGCTGCATCGATTTCAGAGCTTAGTTCTGATCTGTGAAATGGAGACAACAATTTCTTCCTCAGAGCGTCAGGGCTTAAATAATATTGTGCATATCTCACGGCACAGCACCTTTCAGAGAGTGAATGGTTCAGAAAAGAGAATTCTTAGGATTGCCTTTAAAATAGTAGGATTTGATTCGAGCTGATGGACACATATTATTTCTTAGTTGGGTGAGAAGAAACGGTCTGTGGGGGCCGGGGAGACAGTACTTGTCGCACAAACCCGGGGGTTTGTGGGTCGCAGTAGTGCATATCAGTAGCTCCAGCCCTGGGCGTGGTGGGGGCGGGGCCCTGGTGCCAGCTGAACTGACGAGTTCCGAGGCCAGTGAGAGATCCTGTCTCAAGCAATACGGTGGGGGCTGCAGAGATGGCTCAGGGGCTAAGGTGGGCTGCCCTGCAAGCCCAGTGACCTGGGTTCAATTCCTGGAGCCTACATGGGAGAAGAACCGAGTCCTCAAAGTTTTCCTCCAAACTCTACATGTGTACATGGCACACGTGCACGTGTGCACACACACGTTCACATGCAAGTGTGGCAGTGCGCCTGCATGGCTGCTGATAAATCACCATCAAACAGTTTAAGGGAACAAGAGATTTATTTTCTCTTACAATTACTGGTTACAGTTCTCAGTCCAGCTTGACGGGAGAGCACACACCAACACCGGGGCAGAGGGAACTGGCCATACCATCTCTACAAATAGCTGAGAGATGGACAATCCTTACTTGCCAGACCAGCACATCTGGCCAAGTGTACAAAAGGATGCCAACTCTCTCAACCAGCTCTCTGTGATTTATTCCAGGGCCTAACCCCACCCACCATGGGTTGGGCCTTCCCTATTAGGTAGACAATCTCCTGCAGGTTGCTCTGGGCCCAACTCAACCACTAATTCTCTATAAATATGCCCAGAGCTCAAACCCACAACCGTCAAGTTGACACCTGTGCCCAACTATGACACCAAGTAAATAAGTCAATAAATGAAAAAATTAAGAAACAAAGTAGAAAGAAACAGAGGAAGACCTGATGTTGACGTCTGGCCCCCACGTGCATGGATACAAATGTGTAAGCGCGCAAATGTATACAGTCTCTCCCCAAAACAGCTGACAAATCTTTAAGCAAATGGCTCCAATCTTAACCTTGGGAAGGAAATGTGATTTGATGCTAAATGATAAAACATAGTCCAAGGCTGTAGGCAGACAGACATCAGGCAAACCAGGAGGAGACGAGGATGTATAGTCAAGGAAGGCCGAGCATGCGCAGGTGGTCAGAAGCAAGAGGAGAAAGGGGCAGCACGTATCTCTGGAAGACATTCGAGGACAAAGGCTACAAGCGCCACCCCTAAGCCAAGAGCGAAAGGAAAGGTTGGACCATCAGATGGACCCAAACTGGAAGGTGAATTGCAGGCCAGGCGGTGAAGAAAGGGCCCCATCCACTCTTGTCTGTGGTCCTTCCGGAAGCCAGGAGCAAGCGAGGGAAGCAGGCTGTTACACCGCGTCACAGGATGCTCCCTGGAGGATCAGGCACTGTTCGCAGGGCAGAGGGATGCCGCCTGGCCCCGAAGGCCGAAACCTCTGCCTGCCTCACTGGCTTGAAGCAGAAATTCTTCACCTGCTGCTCGTCGCCCCAGCAGTTCATGTAACTCGTGCTGGATGTGCTGAGAGAATGATGCGCTCCCTAGGGGTTTACAGGATGGGAGAAGTGGGAGCGAACCCCTTAGGGGAGCTCAAGGAATTCTTTGACAAGCTGGCTCAGGATCCCAAGTTATCCAGGAATCCCCGGGATTGTTCTAGGGTTGGGAGGTGTGAATCAAATACAGTGAAGTCACTTACTCGATTCTTGCTTGGCAGTGTTTGCTGGACAAACACGGCGTGGACACGTCCTCCAGTTGCTAATGTTCAAGGTGTGTGTGTGTGTGTGTGTGTGTGTGTGTGTGTGTGTGTGTGTGTGTGTGTGTGTGTGTGCGCGCGCGCGCGTGCGCACATGCGCATATGTGACATAACCCATCTGTGGGTGCGGGGCTGAGATGGGCGAGACCCTAACTGAGGTCCAGTGACTGTCAATCTATTCAGCTCGGGTCCCTGCTTGCAAAATTCACCATTTATTTGAATGTTTTTACTTGAGAGAGAGAGAGATAAAGAGAAAGAGAGAGAGAGAGAGAGTGGTGCATAGGTGGATGTCATAGTTAGGCACAGGTGTCAACATGATAGTTGAGGATTTGAGCTCTGGGCACATTTGTAGAGAATTAATGGCTGAGTTAAGCCCAGAGCAAACCTGCAGGAGGTTGTCTAGCTGATGGGGAAGACCCAGCCCATGGAGGGTGGGACTAGGCCTGGAATAAAATACAGAGAGCTGGTTGAGAGAGTTGGCAGGTGAAACTCAAAAGTGATCAGCAGAGGTGGCTCTGGGGTCTCTACTGTGATTCTTGACATTGGCGGTGATTTAGTGAAGCCGGGCTAGAGTCTACGCCACGTCTCTACTTCCTCCAGACGCTTGGGCACCCCTGGCTGTGCTGGTCCTGCAGTAAGTGCCAGGCAGGACGGACTGTGTCCAAGTCTGGGGCTCTCTGCCCCACGTGCCAGTCACAGCCCGACAGCTTGAGGTAGATCACAGACTGGCACCTGCAAAATGGCCCTGGTCCTTGCGACACCCCGGAGATGCAAAGCCTTCCTGGGTTTGCAGCTCGTGCCCCTGGCGGTCATGAGCGCGCCAGCCTCCAGCGGCTGCTCCTTGCCAAGCGTGAAACACAGCCCCATTCTGCTGCCAGCGCGTCTGCTGACTGCTGGAGAAGTCGAGTATCATTTTACGAATTTATTGGTAACTCTGTTTCTTCTTGTTCAAAGACCTGTTTTTGAATCTTACACATCTTTCTTTTGATTTATTTTTCTTGAAGTATTTTATTATTTGTTTCCTTTAGATAGAATCCTCGCTTTTTAATATTTATTCTCTTTATATGATGTAAGCGTGTTGGGTCCGTGTGGGGTGGCACACGCGTGGAGGGCAACGTGGGGGTCTCTTCTGTCCTTCCACCGCGTGGGTTCCAGGATCGAACTTGCATCGTCAGCCTTGGTGGCAAAGCCTTTACAATTGAGCCATCTTGATGACCTTGGAATCCTCCTTCTAGTTCACTTTTTTTTTTGATAAAAAATGTAAACGGTGAAGTGCACAGTGAAGACAGGTCTTCCTCAGATTTCCCTGCAACTTCCTGTCTCCCTTTACTTCCTGTTTCATAGGGGAAACTAGTGTGGTTGACCTAAGATGCCTTCAGCCCACCTTCGGTCCGGAGTATGTCTTAGGGACAAAGGACTGTGGTGTGGAGCAAGAGTGGGAGGGGCCTGCCGGGGAGGAGACGCAGCTGGGTCTGGAATCTTCCTTAGTCTACTCGCTGTGTCAGACACTGACCCGGGGAGCCGCTGATTATTAATATTTATTCGTGTTCATGTCACTTGGCTGGGGCGGCCGCGGTTTGTGTGGCTGGTTTTGCTGTTTCAGCGCGCAGGTCTCTTGGGCAGCTCTTTGCATCTTCTTTGGTGAGAATTTAGATGCTTCCCTCGGGCCAGCGTGACAGAGGAGGAGCAAGTGACCTTGGTTTTCAGCCTCCACAGGGGGGGGGGATGGTGGGTGGGAGGTTTCACCCGAGGCTTCTCCCTTTCATCCTGAGGTTCCCCCCTTAATGAACGCTGTACCTTGAGAACGCCCCTCTTCTGTCTGTGCAGAGCCTTAATTCTCCTACAGAACCATACGCTGCAGCAGTGTGGGGAGCATGCCTGTAATCTCAGCACGAGAGGCTGAGGCGGGAGGATCACCGTGAGTTCTAAGCCAGCCCGGGCTTCCGCGTGTGGCCACCTCCTAAGGCAAGCAAACAAAGGCCAAGACCCCACATGCATTTATTTTTCTTACAATGCTTCAATTTAAACTTGTCTTTTTTTAAAAAATATTTTTGACCTCGTACCTTGGCAAATTGTTTGTTCCTCAGGTTGCTAATGATCTTGGCTTGGGAAGAGGAGCACATGGTATCTCAAGTAGGTGGGGGATTACTGGGACTCCCCTAAAAATAATCCAGGTATAGTGGCCCCTCAGGAGATCCCTGTGCTGCCCCATGTGGAGTGTCCGTCCAGTGTTGGTATCTCTTCTCCTTGGACCCCACCGTCTCATGGTGCTACCTCTGTACACCTGGCTGCTGCGTTGGTTTTCTGTGGCCGCATTACCCAAGGCCACACACTTAGTGGCTTGGAACAGCAGGGCCGTGGATCTCATCATCCCTCCGAGTCAGAAGTCCCGGTGCTATAGTGCTGGGCATCTCCTCGAGCTCTCTCTCATGGGGCTGAAATCAAGGGGTCAGCCACTCCAGGGAAGCCCTGCTTTGGTCGGCACATAATCCTCGCAGTCTAAAGCTTATCTGATGCCCCTAAGTCTCCTCTAGCAGAAACGAAAAGCAACTGACGAGGTGCCTTATCTGCATCTTCAAATTTCCAAATCGTAGTTGGGAAATCCTGCTCTTGCCCAAGTCTCACCCATCCGCATGGGAAGACGCCAGGGCGAGTCATCCCAGACCCCCTCTGGCACTTGGGACCCTCAGCTGCAGCTCAGTCTGCTGGGTCCACGTCTCCCTTGGATTCTGGGTTCTGGGAATTGCAGACACCATGAGAGGGGTAGGAGGAGCCCCAGCTTCATTTGAGTGGCGGCCAGGAACTCTGGGAACGAATTGTGAGAACTTCAGCCACAGACACGCTGCAGGAGCCCCCAGCAGCAATCCGAAGGCCAATCCGGAGGAAACACGTGGAAGGCTGGGCGCATTTTCCCACGGTCCCTGGCTTCTGAAACAGAGGGATGGGGGTGGGATGGGGGAGATGGAGCAGCGACTCTGTATGAGGACTGTTCCAGGTTTGGGTGGGATTTTGCTTTCTCGTCCCCAGCTAGCATCTCTCTCCTGATTGGGTCTTATTCAATGCTTCGTTTGCATACACACTCCGTCCAGAGGCCACCAGAGGCCGTGGCTCTGTGTAAACCCACGCACAGTGTTTTCACGGGTCTGGCTCCTGGCTCTGCTGGGGGCGTGGTTACTAGAAGCGGGTCATTTTGTTCACAGAGGAGCAAGACTAAAGATTTCTGGGTCTGGCTGGGATCTTTGCATACCAACCCCAGGCCCTTGGGTAGGGTAAGGAGATTCACTTCCCTTGGAGTCTGATAGGAGGAACGCGTCACTGGCCGAGGAGGAAGAGGAAGAAGGCTTTCCGGACACCGATGGGTCACTGAGATCTTCAGCTGTGAGCAGGAGTCTTGTCACTCATGAGACTTGAGAATCTACCTCCAGCAGGGAAACTCACTTGTTCCTGTGGCTCCTTCTAAGACCATGGATGCAGGACAGGGGTGGGGGGAGCTTGAGAGTGAGTTGGGGGTGGGAGGATGGGGGATGGGTGGGGTAAGGAGGGTGGGTGTGAGGAGGCCTGCCTCAGCCATGGAAGTCTGCTGCCGCCTGTGGAATTCGCTAGAACTGTGCACACTAACCTTGGAGACTGCTGCTCCTGACGGCTCTCAGTTGTGGTGTCCCAGGCTTGGTAGAGAGCAGACACCTTATTAGCACTTCTCAGACCTGGGGCGCTTGGTGGCAGGATCTTGGCTTCCCTCCTGCTGCTTCTGAGTTCAGATCTCTCCTGTTCTGTTGGAGTTTGTTGCAGTTCGCCTGCATGGCTGCTGATAAATGACCATCACAAAGCTTAAAGGAATAAGGGGTTTATTTCCTTACGACAGTCCGGTTACAGTTCTCAGTCCAGCTTGATAGGAGAGCACGCACCAACACCAGGGCCAAGGGAATTGGCCACACCATCTCTACATAATGGTTGAGAGGGGGACGATCCTTATTTGTCAAACCAGCATGTTTGGCCAAGTGTACACAAGGATGCCAACTCTCTCAACCAGCTATCTGTATTTTATTCCAGGGCCTAATCCCACCCATCATGGGCTGGGCCTTCCCCATCAGCCAGACAATCTCCTCCAGGTTTGCTCTGGGCCTAACTCAACTGCTAATTCTCTACAAATGTCCCCAGAGCTCAAACCCTCAACTGTCAAGTTGACACCTGTGTCCAACTATGACAGAGTTGTTAGTCTGCATGGTGACCTGTTCTCCGATTTGAATGGTTCTTGCTGTGTGGGACATAAAAGCTCCCGATTTGCCCTTTCAGGCCTTCCCAGCCGGCCCTGGGGGGGAATGCAGGACACCAACCCCCTAGAGAATCAGCCGTGAAGACCCTTTCTGCTCCGGCAATTGCCCACCCTCACCCTCCACGGCCAGGGGCTCTCAGAATCAAGGCTTCTTACTGAGCTGTCGAGTATCCATAGGCTTCCATGGAAAACAGCCCCCCTTTAAAATATACACAAGGAGCATATGAATGTTTTGCATGTTGGCGGGCACATGTGTGTTCAGGTGCATGTGCGCATGAATGCGTGCATGCCTGTGGAGGCCCGAGGGGACGTAAAGAATCATCCTCAACTGCTCGTCTACCTTACGGCTCTGAGCCTTTAATTAAACCAGATCATACCCGAGGCGAATCTGGCCAGCTAGCTTGCTCTGGGGATTCCTAGGCTCCACCGTCCAGGGCTGAGTGACAGGCCACCTTCCATGTCTGCCTAGTGCTTTACTTGGGATCAGAGAATCCAAACTCCCGTCAAGTGCTCTAATGCGGGTCGCCCCCCCAGCCCCATCCTCCTTTCTGACTGCACGTCTCTGAGTGGGTGGGTGGGCGAAGAGCAGGACTCATTTCTCTTCTCCAACTCTAGCCACTTCCTGTCATGCGTAAAGTTTACTTGCTCGAGGCTGAGCAAGGCACAGAAGGAATGACTACATAGGTAGCCGTCCGAATCTTTCTTTTGGTCAGCCGTGGCTTTGGCAGCTTAGATGCTAGTTTACTTTGCGTTTTGCAAAGTTAGTTCTGTTTGCAGTTTTGCCTGCTCTGGTTTTTCTTGGGGCAGCAACGGTCAGGGGCACAGCGGTGGTGGGGGTCAGACCACGGGATCAATGGGATCGAGGTGTGGTGGTGGGGTGGGAGGAAACAGGATCGAGGTGCGGTCTGTCTGATGTTTATCAGTTACCCCACAACCTACCACAGGAGTTTCCAAAAGAGACCAGCTCTTTTGGATCATTCTGTGAAGTGGGTCTGTGCATGTTCATTTTTATGTCTTATTCATTGCATTTTAAAAAATTTGTCACTGTTTTTCCCCTTCTCAGAACAAGAGGAGACTCCAGAGGGGCAAATTGAAACTGCTTTAGAAATCAGAAAAAAGTTAATTAAGTTTCTCCTTGCTTAGGGAAGCACAGAACCAGGCAGCGTTTCAGAGACCGTAAAGGCTTTGTCTGTGAATTAATTGCCAGCATTACTCAGGGAAAGAATTGGCAGTTGCTTTACGTCCTGTTGCAGCAGCAGCAAAGTATCCGAGCAGCGCCTTAGGGGAGAAGGAGCTGCGGCTCAGCCACAGCGCCAGGATGCCAGCGTCCTGGCGGGACAGTCAGAGTGACAAGAGCGAGGGGTTGGTCACTGCGTCACGAAGACCAAGGCCCGCAGCGTGCATGGTTGTCTCTTGCTGCCTGTTTGCCAGTGCTCAGCTCACTTTGTGTGTGTGTGTGTGTGTGTGTGTGTGTGTGTGTGTGTGTGTGTGTGTGTCCCTGTGGAGGACCAAGGGTGACTTCGGGAATCATCTTGGATCGCTTCTGCCTCCTCTTCGTTTTGCTCTGGAGTTTCCCAGGCTCTGTCTTCCAGGGCTGGAAGTGCAGGCTGCTGCCATTTCCGCCTGGTATTACTTGGGATCTGGGATCTGAACTCAGGATCTTCAGCTTATGAGGCAGAGTCTTAATCCCTGAGCCATCTCTCTGGCCCCCTCAGCTCCCTTTCCAGTACAGCATGTTGTGCCAGCCACAATGGGTGTGTCTTGCCAGCTCCCAAAGCAAGGAGGACGGCCTCCTACAGATTTCCCCAGAGGCCTGTCTTAATCTAGAGCCCCCCTCTTCGTCACACCCAGAGTCCTGTTTCCTAGGTGTTGACAACGAATACTGACCATCGCAGAAGTCAATAGAGCCTTCAAAACTCAGAAAATGTAGAGATTAGCGCTGGGTTGAAGTGGAAGTGAGCCAAACAAGATCCAAAACACTTGACATTTGTCCTGGTTTGACTGTCACTTGTCCCCACAGGCTGACGTGTTTGAACAATTGGTCCTCAGTTGGTGGTGTCTGTCTGGGAAGGTTATGGACCTTGACGAGATTTGCTGGAGGAAGTATGTCACTGGGGGTGTGCTTTGCGGCTTGAAAGTCCTGCCCTCCTCCCCCTCCCCTCCCCTTCCCCTCTCTTCCCCTTCCCTCCCTCTCTTCTCCCCTTTCTCCTCCCCTTTTTCCCCGCTCCTTCCCCCTCCCTTTCCTCCCTCTCCCTTTTCCCCTCTCCTCACTCTCCCTGTCCCCTCCCCCTCCCTCTCTCCTTGTTGAATATGGCAACCATGCATTCCCTACAACGATGGACTCTAACCCCTTTGGAACTGGAAGCCCAATCAATAAATCCTTTCTCCATTAAGTTACTTGGGTCAGAATATCATCACAGCAACGGAAAATTAATGGAAACTGTATTGCTCAGGGCAAAAGGATGTGTCCAAAAAGTAGTTGCTATTTCTTGTCAGAATGCTGTGCAGGGTAATGCACACTCAGCTGCCGGCCTCTGTTTCTTTCCATCTCCAGTGTTCAGAACCCGGCTTGATTGCCGCATAAACAATTTACTAATCTGCGGCATGGATGTGACTCATGGGAAAATCTCAAAGGAAAACACTGTGACCTTGTTTGGTCTGCTGTTCCAGCACCGGATGGGGGTGTCCTCGGTCTGCTGCGCCCGCTGAGCCCCAGGGTCTTGCTCTGCCTTCCCCAGTCTGTCCACTCGCCTGCTTTCTTCATATTCTGTCGCCTCATTTCTGAAAGTTCAAGGTTATGATTTCAGAACATTTACTTCTCATTTTTTTCAGATGTGTGTGTGTGTTGGTTGTGCCCTTATGTGTATGAGTGTCTGCACGTGGGGAGGTGCACATGTATATGGGGGTGCACATGTGTATGGGGGTGCACATGTATATGGGGGTGCACATGTATATGGGATGCACATGTGTATGGGGGTGCACATGTGTATGGGGGTGCACATGTATATGGGGTGCACATGTATATGGGGTGCACATGTGTATGGGGGTGCACATGTATATGGGGGTGCACATGTGTATGGGGGTGCGCATGTATATGGGGGTGCACATGTGTATGGGTGCACATGTATATGGGGGTGCACATGTATATGGGTGCACATGTATATGGGGGTGCACATGTATATGGGTGCACATGTATATGGGGGTACACATGTGTATGGGGGTGCACATGTGTATGGGGGGCACATGTGTATGGGGGTGCGCATGTTATGGGGTGCACATGTGTATGGGGTGCACATGTATATGGGGTGCACATGTGTATGGGGGTGCGCATGTATATGGGGGTGCACATGTGTATGGGTGCACATGTATATGGGGGTGCACATGTATATGGGTGCACATGTATATGGGGGTGCACATGTATATGGGTGCACATGTATATGGGGGTACACATGTGTATGGGGGTGCACATGTGTATGGGGGTGCACATGTATATGGGGTGCACATGTGTATGGGGGTGCACATGTATATGGGGGTGCACATGTGTATGGGTGCACATGTATATGGGGGTGCACATGTATATGGGGTGCACATGTGTATGGGGGTGCACATGTATATGGGGGTACACATGTGTATGGGGGTGCACATGTATATGGGGTGCACATGTATATGGGTGCACATGTGTATGGGGGTGCACATGTATATGGGTGCACATGTATATGGGTGCACATGTATATGGGTGCACATGTGTATGGGGGTGCACATGTGTATGGGGGTGCACATGTATATGGGGGTTCACATGTGTATGGGGGTGCACATGTGTATGGGGGTGCACATGTGTATGGGGGTGCACATGTGTATGGGGGTTCCCATGTGTGTGAATGTACATGTAGAGGCTCAAGGTGATATTGAGAGGCATCCTTGTTCTATCTTTCACTTATTATTTTGAATCTGGATCTCTAAACCCAGAGTGTGTCTTTAGGGTTAGTCTGGCTACTAATTTGTTCTGGGGTTCCCAGTTCTGCCTTCCAGGGCTGGCATTCAGATGGCGACCACCCCGCCCCACCTGATATTTCACAGCGCATCTAGGGGTCTGAACTCCAGTCCTTCTGCTTGTGTGACCAGTGCTTTAACCAGTAAGCCACCTCCTTAACCCAAATTTCTCTCAGTTTTTCAACTACTTGTTTTTCTTCTTGGGATTTTCCTTGCTTTATCTGAATAGTATTACTTTTCTCTTGAGAAGCGGACTTTTGTCTTTGTTTCTCCAACATACAAAATGGACCCCTGGAGCTCAAATACATGTTGGTAATGTGAACTCATCAATGAAAACTGTCTATAATCTTACCTGCTTTCTTCCTGTGGACAAAACCACTTTGATGATAAGGCCCAATCTGGTTCATGTTTGGAGCTTGTCATAGTTAGGCACAGGTGTCAACTTGATAGTTGAGGCTATGAGCTCTGGGCACATCTGCAGAGAATTAGTAGTTGAGTTAAGCCCAGAGCAAACCTGCAGGACAATATCTAGTGGATGGGGAGGGCCCAGTCCATGGTGGGTGGGAGTAGTCCCCAGGCAGGTGAATAAAATGCAGAAAGCTGGTTGAGGAAGTTGGCATCCTTGTATATACTTGGCCAGACATGCTGATCTGGCAAGTAAGGATCGTCCCTCTCTCAGCCGTTATGTGGTGGTGGTGTGGCCAGTTCCCTCGGCCCTTTGGTGATGGTGTGTGCTCTCCCACCAGGCTGGGTTAAGAACTGTAACCAGACAATCTTAACAGAATAAACCCTTGTTCCCTTATGCTGTTTGATGGAGATTTTTATCAGCAACCATGCAGGCTGACTGCAACAGAGCCTGAGAATCTTACTACAGTGTCTGGTATGGAGTAGACTGTCAAAAAAGCTTGCTGGACCAGTGAACAGCGACCAGTGAACAGCGACTGGGCATTTCCTGGTGGATCTTGGCATTTGGAAGGACGACAGGCTCAGGTCTTATGCTTTCACATGCACTGCATAGGAAGGGAAGCCGCCAAGCCGGCTCAGGCTGGGCAGTTGAAATGAGAGATGCAGGGAAGTGGAGTGTTTGGGTTACAGATAAGCAGCCTGACAAAGCAATCATTGCAAAACCAAGCACAGTTCTAATCCAAAGCCAAGAACAATTGTGTCCTTTCTTTTCCTTGGGATGAAATACAAACTTTAGATGATTTCTTGAAAGTCACTATGAAATCTCTTCAACTAAATGGTGGTGTGGGAAACTGAAACATGAGTTGAGGCAGTTGGAATAACGTGCTCTCTCACTGCTGACGACTTGGTAACTAAGAGCAAATCCCATGTATTTCCAGGGGCACTAATGCCTGTCTCAGCCAAAAATGAACAAATTAATGACGTAAAGAGCCCGTTTCCTTCTGGTGCTCAGGTTGACAATAAGATGATGTTGGAAACATTCCCTTCTGGACTATGGAATTAATGCCAGATGGGGACAGGGGAGCTAACTTTCCTGAATGGCGTACCACCCCACTGATAAACATCCACGCTCAGGTACACGCCAGTACAGGCAATCCAGGTGACGACGCTCGGGGGGCAGGAGGGGGCGCATATGTGAAAAGATATGGAAGTAAGCGGGAGGGTGGTTGGGAAGAAGAAGGTTTGTAGTCGGAAGAAGAGGGGCCAGGGAGTTGGGTAGTAAGGGGTGAAAATGACATAAACTTATTGTTTTCATTATGAAACTGCTAAAGAATAATTTCCTTCCTGGGGGAGAAAGGAGAGGTTCGTAAGACTCAGGAAGTGAAGGAAATTTGCAAGTCCCAGGAAGCGCCTGAAGCTGACAAGATTCAAAGGCTCCTCCCCCAGGTTGTGGAAGCAGTGACAATCGTGCAGAGGAGACGCTCTGGCCTGTGCAGCTGCCTGCAAGGGGTGGGGGCTGCTGGGACGCAGCTCTCCGTCATGACTCATGCTGGGGTGGGCTTCTCCATGAAGCCCTTGAATTGCCCTTACTCCTGGGAGCAAACAGTCCCAGCAAACTCAGCGGTGCTGTGAGCTAAAGTTGGGTGGGCTCATTTCTTTGTTCTGTTATTGGCGCCCTGTCTTTGGCGAATAGATGTCTGCTCTCAGGGTGGGCTCATTTCTTTGTTCTGTTATTGGCGCCCTGTCTTTGGCGAATAGATGTCTGCTCACATCTCCCCAGGAAGATCTCAAAGCAGATGAGACTAGCGACCTCCCCCTCTGTCTTCGTGTCTCTCAAATTTCTCTTGGGGTAAATGCGTCTTCCTTTGCCCAGAGTTTTCTTCTTCTTCTTTCTTCTTCTTCTTTCTTCTTCTTCTTTCTTCTTTCTTCTTCTTCTTCTTCTTCTTCTTCTTCTTCTTCTTCTTCTTCTTCTTCTTCTTCTTCTTCTTCTTCTTCTTCTTCTTCTTCTTTCTTTCTTCTTCTTCTTCTTCTTCTTCTTCTTCTTCTTCTTCTTCTTCTTCTTCTTCTTCTTCTTCTTCTTCTTCTTCTCCTTCTTCTCCTTCTCCTCCTTCTCCTCCTTCTCCTCCTTCTCCCTCTCCTTCTCCTTCTCCTCCTCCTCCTCCTCCTCCTCCTCCTTCTTCTTTTCCTTCTTCTCCTACTCCTTCTCCTCCTCCTTCTCCTCCTCCTTCTTCTTTTCTTCTTTTCTTCTCCTCCTCCTCCTCCTCCTCCTCCTTCTTTTTTAAATTAAGAATTTATTTTTACAAACACAATGAGTGGTTGTCCAAACCCCCTCCATCTCTCTTCTGTCTTCTCCCTCCTTCCCCTCCCTTCTCCAATCCCTCCCTCTTTCATGACTCTGTCCAGAGTTTCTTATGCATTTTAATCACATTGCTACAATAATTTCTGCCATGATGCATCTTACCACATCAAATTTTCTCTGATACTTCTGCATTAAGATGGTAGTTAGTTTGAGTCCACATGTGCTGCATTTGAATTGATAATAGCCCATCCATGTTTGAAAACCTTTGTCAATTCCTTTAAGATAGTGTTATATAATGGGAGGATCATAGGCTTAGAAATCTAAATATCTGTTAGTTATCTGGTTTTTTCTCTAAAGCTTGATGTCTTGTATGTTATTCTTTTAATGTCTCCTTATTTGCAAATGTACAAAATAGCTGTCTTATAGAATTTAAACAAATTCAAAGCCCTTTCAAATGAGTGATTTTTTTCTCAAGCAAATCTTTAACAAAGAGGTTTTTATCTTTAACATTACTTCCGAAGGGGCTAGCATTAGCAAATGTGGTAATAATTAGGAATGAGAAATTAAGATTTGGAGACACTGAAAGTAATATGTTAGATACAACTTTCTATTCTGATAATTACTTTGAAAAATAGCTGCAAAGAAAGCAACAGCACATATGTAATAAAATATTTGTTTTATTCATGAGAAAATATTAATCAAACCATCATGTGGCTTGGGCGTGGCCCATTATGTGGCAGAGGGTGTGGACTATCAGGTGGCCTTGGGCGTGGACCATCATGTGGCCTCGGGCATGGGCTATCATACCCTGTCTTCAGGCCTTTGAACTCAGGGACAGTTATGCCACCAGCTCTCAGTTCTCTCCACCCCTCATGTCCAGCTGATTCTACTTCTTGATTGTTTGCAATAACAGTGATGTGTTTGTCATTTTAAAGTAGCCAAGTACACTTTTTCAATTTAGATTTCTAATACTGTCAGACATTTATTAATAGAGCCTACATAAATAAGAACACTTCCAGGCCCTTAATTTTGTTTTGAGAAGATAAAGGGGGTCCTGAGATCAGAAAAATTCAAGAATTCAGATAACAGAAGCCATATAGCATTTATTTTTAAATAGAATTTCCATATGATTCAGCAAACTCACTTCTGGATATTATTTGGAAAGACTTGAAATCAAGATTTCTAAGAAATATCTACATATGTGTACCCCTATGGTCATGACAATAATATGCACATTAACTAAGAGGCAGAAACAACCTTCATGCCTATCAACACATTACTAGATGATGAAAATATGAGATATCTATCATCTATCTATCTATATCTATCTATCTATCTATCTATCTATCTATCTATCATCTATCTATCTATCTATCTATCCTTTATCTGTCATCTACCCCTATCTATCTACCTACATGTCACCTATATATCTACCTGTATATCCATATGACTATCATGTAATCTACCTATCATCTATCCATCTATCTCTAATGAAAAATTACGTAGTCTTATGAAGAAGCGGCTCCTGTTGTAAGTGTTGATGGTGTCTTGCTCTGTGACTTTGAGGCAGGATTAGAGCAGCCATGCTGGGATGGGTCTCTCAAGGTCTTTGGAATTCCTGAAAGCCATCCCCCACTGCTGGAATCACCCTGAGGGAACACTCCTGCTGAGGAACTGACTCCAATCCTCCCAGAGATAAGATGGCCAACTTCCCCATAGCAAACAACTTGATCTGTAGCCCACATGGGCCCAAGAGCAACTGGGTTGGGCCTCAATGGGAGTTAACCAATAGGAAAAAGCCAGTTTCCCGGGCTTGTCTAGGTGTATAAATATATCTAGCCCTGGCAACCATCTTTGGCGATCTAGCCCCTCATGGCCCTCTAGTGCAGTGAGTCCCTTTCCAGCTGCCTACTTCTCTTGGAGGCTCTCTAGCCCCTCATGCACTCCAGGGCCATGAGTCTGTCTCTTGTTTCCTTGCTCCTCATGAATTCCATGCCTAGGCACTGTGAGATCTCATGGGCTCCCTGGCCCCTCATGGCACTCTAGTGTCATGAGCTCTGTTCTACTTCTGCTTCTCATGGAGGCGCCCTAGCTCCTCATGGCACTCCACGTCTGGAGTCTGTGAGTTCCAACCTTTCTCTTCTCTAATAAACTCTACCTTAATCCTCTACACTGGTTTCAATCTTCGACTCTGGAACACAAGGACCCTACGACATTGGGACGGTTGAGATCGTTTTCCCTGCAACAACTTTTGAAAGTTCGTTGTACCCCAAGACTCTGTCCTCAGGTGGAAGCTGCTGTTAGTGAGCTCCCCCTGCCAGGTCCTGGGCACCTGTGTTGCTGAGAACGGAGGGGAGAGCTTATCTTTCTTCCAAGTGGAGCTCAGCCCTACCCAGGGCTCCCGATCCTATAGCCACTGTTTGGCCTCTGATCTCCAACTTGTTGGCTCATTTTCTTCTTCTGAGGAATATTGTGCCTCTGAGGACTAATGATTCATTAGAAAGTTCTGTGAATTAAAAAGATGCTACACTGTGGGCTAGAGAGAGTCTCAGCAGGCAGGGTGCTTACTGTGCCAGCCTGACCTCCTGAGTTTGGAGCCCCAGATTGTCCATAACGGCCGGCAGGGTGGCTGAAGTGTGTGTGATCCCAGTGTGCCGAGACCTGAAAATCTCCAGAAGTTGAACGCTCAGCCAGTGAGGACGCATAGCATGGGTGAAAAGACTTGGTCCCTAACGAGGCAGAAGGCAGGGAATGGCGCTGAAGGTTGTCCTGTGACCTCCACATGTCTGCATGACAGACGTGCTCACACTCATTCATGCACATGCATCACATACATACATGCACACATACACATGTATCCACTCATCACATGCACACACATTTCACACACATATATATGCACATACCCATATCCATCACAAACTCACACATACACACACTTAGACATACACATACTCATGTATGCATACATAATATATGTACATACACCCACTCATCACATGCACATATATATTACACACATACATATATGCATATATTCTTACCCCTCACACACATACACTCACACATACACTCATACATGCATACGTAACACATGCACATATACCCACCAATCACATACACACATGATGTGCATATACATCATATACATGCATACACACACCTATTACACACAGATTTTTTTCTTTCCTACTTTTCTTTTTTAAGTTGTTTTCATTCTTTGACACTTTCAGACAAATGCAACCAATCTGCGGTTTCACTCCTTGCTACCCAACCCCATCCCTCCTCCTGTCCCTTCCGTCTCCCTTCTACTTTCGTGCCCTTTTGCATGACACATCCAGATATTAATCTGTTGTTTTTCCATCTTCCACTCCTCCTGATGGCTTTCTTTGCCGGTACACCAGGCAAGCACACTGTTTTGCCAGTAACTCCGTGTTTATAAGAGTAGCAGAAGTGGCAGATGATGTGGTCAGATTTTTCATCTGATTATGTGGTGCTAATTCTTCAGAAGGAGCAGAGATCAGAAGTGAAAACACAGGGCAATGTGTTTCCAGTGGCCCAGCTAGATGTGGGCTCTGGGGGCGGGGGTGGGGTTTGATTCTCTTTTCTGTGCCTCAGTTGTTGGAATGCAAGGAGATTACATGGGGTTCCAACACTAAGAATTCAGGGTTGTGTAAATTCAGTTGCAGCCATGTGTGACTTTACATATGAGGTAGAAACACTCGTGTGTGACCGAGAGAAGTCAGCCCATCTGTGCAATAGGCCTCTGCTGCTTGCTTTTTCTGGGCCATGCAGCCACCAGCCGTGCACCCATGCAGCCATGCAGCCACATAGCCACAAAGCCATGCAGCATGCAGCCACAAAACCACACAGGCATGAAGCAATGCAGCATGCAGCCATGCAGCCATGCAGCACACAGCCATGCATCCATGCATCCACGAAACCACACAGGCATGCAGTGATGCAGCATGTAGCCATGGGGCCATGCAGCACACAGCCGTGCATCCATGCATCCACGAAACCACACAGGCATGCAGCGATGCAGCCAAGTGGCCATGCAGCCGTGCAACTGGCTTTGAGAGGTCAACACATTGGATTCGAGCATAGATCTGGATTAGTTTAAACCAGTCAATGACTCTCCTTCGTGACACTGTCCCACCTGAGGTCCCCGAGAGAGACAGAAATTTCTTTGCTGTATGATGAAGGAAGTGAGACTTGGAACAGCAGATACCACGAGGGACCTGAGAACAAGCCGCCCATTGTGCTGGGGACACAGGACCAAGTCGTGCAAACCCTGAACAGCTGGGTCTCTGCAGGGGACAAGTGTCCTGAGAGGTCGTCTGATGCTTTTCCGCTTGCAGTTAGAATTCAGCGAGCAGGAGGCCCCCGATCTCAAAGCCTGCGAAGGCTTCTGCTTCTAGAGCGTTGCTTAGTGGGGAGGACTGTTAACGAAGTGGATACTGATGCCAAAGGAGAGCATGGTGAGGCGGGGGGGCGTCGGGAATCGTGGGAACGGCGAGAGGACCTCCTGTGAGCAGGGCAAAGCAAAGCTCCCCAAGGAGAAGATGCTTAAGCTTATGTGGAGAGCGAGCAAATGATGTCAGACGACGCCAGAGGACCGGGAGAGAAAGTGCGGCATGTGATCTGGTGGCCCTGAGAAGCGGGGTGACTGCAGGGTTCTGAGTGAGTGGAAGGTGTCAATATTTTCATGTGTGGAGGTCTTCCTTTAGGCATAAAGGAGAATAGATGCTTCTGAAATGAAGGAAACCAAAGACTTTATTGTCCAAACATTGCTATAAAAATTGCCAAGGAGAGTTTTTTTAGACTAAATGTGGATTATCTGGGACAAAAGAAAAGCAACAAGAATGCTAGATTTGTGGATAAACATAACTTATCTTGAACTCTTTATATATTGAGTCTTACTGTAGCTTATGACTCGCCTGGAATTTACTATGTCCTCCAGGTTGACCTTGAACTCGAGGCAATTTTCTTTCCTCAGCCTCTTGAGTGTGGATATTACAGCCCCTACACTTGACCCCTGAAAGCTTTTTGAATTCCATGACTATAATGGTGTTTGTTTTTCCTGCCATGGAATAATCACTGCTTGGCTTCTGGCAAACTTTATCTGTTGAAGAAACACATCTTTTCCCTCCTTGCTGTTGTTACTTATCCGTGATCCTGAGGGTATCACTGTCTTGATTCAGACAGAACTTACACACACTCATTCCCCCCACATTATCATCTGCATTGTTTATAATCTATGTCACTTCCTATCAGAATTCTATAGTAGCCTCCCAAGTGGTCCACTTTTTCTTCAGGTTAGCGTGCTTTGTGTAGTCCTCCACATTGGTTGTTTAGTGGGTTTTCCTCCTAGGGTGGGATTATATTATACAGCCGATATTGGGAAGGGAGACGGCTGAGGCGGGCCTGTCCGTGTCACGTGACCCATCACAGCAGAGAGGCATGGGGGGCGGCACAGCTGCCAAGACAGCGGGCATCTGGGTCCTACAACGATAAGGAACTGGATTCTGCAAGTAGGCAATTGATCCTGGGAGTGATTTTCTTCCAGAATGTTCAGACAGGAGCACAGCATGGCTGCCACCTTGAGTGGGACCCTCGCTACGGCATGCTGGACTTCTGACCTACCCAGCTCTGCCCTGTCGAGTGGCTGTGTTTCAAATGCAAGCCACACTGTCACGCAGCAATAGAAAGTCAGCGCAGCCCGCTGCCCTTCGCCGGCACAGAGGGTAATCCTGTAAAGCAAGTTTGCACATCACAGAAGCTTCTGCAACTTTGGATGGCCAGTCAGGAAGTTATGCTGCTTGAAACTTCAGATCTTCTGGTTGTTTTCCTAGGGTGGTCTTATGGCCAAGATGTGTTTCTGTTTTTATTTATTTATTTATTTATTTTTGTATTTCATTATTGGTCTTGTGGATCACAGCGCTGAGTCTTGGCACCGCAAGGAATCTTTCAAAGTGTTTCCTGCAGCCAGGAAAAGACAGAGAGAAGCAGAGGCGCTCGCGTCCGTCATCTTATTCTTGAGTCTTCTGTGTTCGCCTTTGCTCCTGACAAGGGCGCGGTTCCTCAGGAAGTGGGGCTGCTCTGCTGTGTTTTATAAGAGTGAAGCAGTCTTTCCACTGTGACTAATGCGTGCAAGGGAGGATGGGAATGGGAGGGGGACGTGCGTTCCTTCCAGGTAGGGTGCGCACGGGACACCCCCAGCTCTGTGGAGTATGGGAATGTGTCTGTAAGAGAGAGTGAGAATGAAGTATTCCAGACTGTTGTGTAGAAATGGAAAAGCCATTATCTTTCCTGGGAAAAGGCCGTGCTACACAGACACCTTGCCTTGGGGCCCAGTTGCTGATGGCATTTTCCAATCGATGGAATTTTTTTTTTTCTAATTGTTCTCTAAATTACACAGATGAAAGACAGCTTTGTATGGTTGAATTTGGCCACTATTATGCAAAATTGTACAAAGCTTACAATAACTATTCCCACCTCCCCCATAAAAACCAATGGAATGCTAATGTTCCACTTGGGAATTGGGTTTGAGTTCTCAATGCAGATGTGTGTTTTTCTCTTAATTTCCCATCAGCAGCGATGTTTGCTTCAGCAGGGCGACCATTCTAGATGTTTCCTGGACTTTTGCCCAAGCTTTTCATGAGACTGTTGGCTCCTTGGATTGCGCAACCCAGCAGCTGCTGGTCTCATACACTTTTGGGAAAGTTCTTTTCTTTTCTTTTCATTTTTCTCTTATGGGGTTTTAAACTGACAGGGAATGGATCATTTTATTTCATCATAAACATCTCCTGTCTTGGGGAAGAATCTGGTTGACTGCTAGGGGTTGGGAGGTAAAGAGGAAGCCCTGCATATTGAGCGAGTGTTCTTGGTAACAGTGTTGTAGATGGCGTGTGGTCAAATGAGGAGAAAACCACATCATAAAGCAATCAGTCGCTGTTGTTTGCCTGCATGTTGCCAATAAATCCTCGACCCAAGAGCTTAGAGGAACAAGGAGGTTTTAGTCTTTCTGGTGATTCTGTTACAGTTCTGAGCCAGCTGGGCAGAGCGCTCATGCCAAGGCCAGGGGCTGAGGGAACGGGCCGCACGTCTCATTGGTCGGACGAGTCTGCCCACGTATCCTGAAGATGCCAAGGTCCTGAACCAGCTCCTCTATCTTATCCACCCGCCCAGGGAATGGTCCACCCGCCACGGTGGTGTCTTCCCACGTCAGTCAGAAAACCTCCTGCAGGCCTGCTCAGGGCTGGTCTGCATCCTAATTCGTCGCTAATGTGCCCAGCCTTCAATCATGAAATCGATACCTGTACATCTAATAACCGCAAGCCCTGTTAACACAGAAAGAGGGTGAGTTGTAACCACCCCAATGTATCTAATCAGTGATAATGAAGTATATTCCTTACTGTAGGGACTATTTTCTTTTAAAACTTTATTTATTTTGTGTTTTTGTGTATGTGTGTGTGTAGGTGTGTGTGTGTATCAGAGGGCACTGTGTGTCCCTGTGGAGGACCAAGGATGACAGAGCCATCCTGCACTGCTTCTTCCTCTTTTTTGCTTCACTCTGGGATTTCCCAGGCTCCTCCCACCAGGGCCAGAAGTGCAGGCCAACACCTTTTCCGCCTGCTGTTTTTAAGTGGTACCTGGGATCTGAACTCAGGACCTCTGCTTGTGAGGCAGTCTTAACCCCTGAGCCATCTCTCCAGCCCACCATGCTGTAAAGATTCTTAAATACCAAGTAAACAGAAAACCCTAGCAATGGTTTTGAAGTGTCGGCCTGACTGCAGGACCACGGCGTGGTCCATGGATGTGTGTCCATTCCTGAACACCCTCTGTCTGTGTAGTCGGAAGAAGACAGGTTGTCATTTCGGGTTCGGCTTCACAGTCTCTTACAGCCAAGTGCGCTAGGCATTTGTGAGAAGGTTTTGGAAGGATTGGGAACAACAAATAGATTTCTATAAAGTTCATCCAGAGTTACTCATTTTGTTTTGATTTTTTTTTTGGCTTTTTGTCCCTAGATCAAGTTTCCTAGTCTTTTTGATACAAAAATTGACTAAATAAACAAGTCTGTATGTCATTCTGCCTAAACAGCTTGAGATACAACCTAGACGATGTGCCTTTCTGAATATATTAATTAATTTAATTCATTCATGAACACTTTTCTAGCTTGGGGATATTAACTGACAAATGAAATGCTTTTTATCCAAGGTATATTTTGATATGCATATGCAACTGTGAGTGATGACCAAAATCAAGTGGATGAACACATCTGTCACCTCAATTTATTTTTAAGCATGATTTTATTTTTGTCTTATGTGTGGGGGTAGCACAATATATGCTTGTGCAGATCCAAGGGTGACATCAGCAATCATCCTAGGTTGCTCGACCTCATTTTTGCTTCTTTCTTTCTTTCTCTCTCTCTCTCTTTCTCTCTTTCTCTTTCTCTTTCTTTCTCTCCCTTCGTCCTTCCTTCCTTCCTTCCTTCCTTCCTTCCTTCCTTCCTTCCTTCCTTCCTTCCTTCCTTCCTTCCTTCCTTCCTTCCTTCCTTCCTTCCTTTTTTCTTTCTCTTTCTCTTTCTGTCTGTCTGTCATTCTGCCTTTCTTTTGGATCTGGTATCCAACCTCAGGTCCTGTTTACAAGGCAGAGACTTATCACCCCCGAGCATGTCTCCATCCATGTCACCTCAGTTTTATGTCTGCTTTTGGGGGGCGGTCAGAGTATCTATGAGCTCTTTCAGCCAATTTCTGCTATTTTTATCTTGCTGAAGATTAGATTTCCAGAATTTTCTCTCTGGAACTTGTACCCTTTGATCATCATCGGGCCCCATTTCTCCACCCTACACTCTTCTCTCTGTCTCTAGGTGTCTGACAGTGTAAAATTTTACATTTACATTCACATAGAATAAACTTCCTTGGTGACCTCCACATGCTTAGCAAGAGGACACTTTTTATATAACTTGGAAAAAAATTCCAGTCTTCTCAGCAGGTGAGACTTCACGGAGTTCATTGCTTTAAGACACTGAAGATAGGAGTATGGTCAAGGAGCCATGATGAAAGAGCGGGGATGATTTCAGGGGAACCCAGGGTGTCCTGTCCTGCAGACTGGAGGCCTCTGCAGCAGACACTGGTCTTACCAGGATATTTATTAAAATAATAGTGACATTAAGCCTTGTGCTGTCTCGGAGCTTCTACAGGTAGGTGGAAGCCGAGACCCTGAAGGGAGGCTGGCGACTCTGCCCCCATTTATGAAGAAGTACATCGCGTGGTATGCAGTTCTCCAGCGTGTGTCCAATGGGGATCTTGAGACTTGGATGGATTTTTTTTTTAAACCATACCTCTAATGGTTTTGCTAATAAAGTACATAACTGCACAGCCTCTTGGTTCCGTGTAGCTCACAAGGCTTCCAAATAGATCACTTGGTTAAAGCTCACGTTTTAAAAAAAAACATTTAATTTAAAAAAATTTGTGTGTGTGTGTGTGTGTGTGTGTGTGTGTGTATCAAGTCCTTGTAGAGGGCCGAGGCTGACTTAGGGAATCATCCTGGATTGCTTGGCTCTGGGATTTCTCAAGTCCCACCCACAGGTGGGCTAGAAGTAGAGGCCTCAGCCATTTCTGCCTGTGTTTACACGGTACCTGGGACCTGAACTCAAGACCTTCTGCTTGTGAGCAGAGGCTCAACCCCCGAGCCCTCTCTCAAGCCCTCAATTTTCCAACTTTTATTTGAGGGACAGAAGAAGCATGTGATTTGACTTATTTTTTTCTCTGTGTGTGTATATGTGTGTGTGTGTGCTTGTGTGTGCATGAGTATATGTGGGTGTGTGTGCTTGTGTATGCATGAGCATGTGGGTATGTTCATGTGTGCATGTGTGTGCGCATGTGTGTGTGCATAAATGTGTGGGTGTGTTCACATGTGGTGTGCATGTGTGTGTGAGTGTGTGCATGAGTGTGTGCATGTGTATGAGTGTGTTCATGTGTGCATGAGTGTGTGGGTGTATGAGTGTGTGTGTTTGTGCATGAGTATGTATGTGTGCATGAGCATGTGGGTATGTTCATGATGTGTGCATGCATGTGCGTGCATATATGTGTGTGTATGCATGACTGTGTGTGTTTGTGTGTGTGCGTGTGTGTGCATGTGTATGAATGTGTTCATGTGTGCATGAGTGTGTGTGGGTGCTTGCACGTGTGCACCTGAGGGAGATGTCAGGTTTATTCTTCAATTCCTGTCCTCCTGTTTTATGAAGAAGGTCTCTTCCAGCAGGAGCTTGCCAACCTGGCTCCATTGCTTGGCCGGCAAACCCCAGAGTTACTCCTGTCTCCACTGTCCCAGTTCTGGGCTCGTAGGCATGTGTTGCCACAGGTGCTGGGACTGAACTTCAGACAAGAATTTAATGCCAGCAGCCACATGTAAGAGAGAATATGTGGCATTTGTCTTTCTGTGTCCATGATACTTCATTTAATATTATATTTTCTAGTTCCTTCCATTCACCAGCAAATTCTAGAATCGCATTTTTCTTGATGATAGTATTCCAACGTGTACATGTACCACAGTTTCATTATCCACTCTTCTGTTGATGGGCATGGTGGTTGATTCCATTTTCTTGTGATTGTTCAGCAATGGACGTGGAAGAACAAGGGTCTTCTTAGCATACTGAACGTATCCTTTGGGGATATTCTCAGACAAAGTATAACTGGGTCATATGGCATTTCCACTTTTAGCTTTCTGAGGACCCTCCATAGTGTCTGTACCAGTTTATAGTTTGAGTCAGCTGACAAATTCTATGATGGAAAATTCAGAAATCAGGGCAGGCATATTGATGTGCTTACAGCAGAGGTCGCCAAAGGTTTAGCAGAAGATGATGTTATGCATAGTTAATTGAAAAATACCGCCTATGCTACTGGAAGATTTGTATAGGAACATGGTCCTCAAAACCAGGAACTTTAAATTTGGTCAGGTTTAATAAAACATGGATGAATGTGGAGTTGATGACTGCATATTGACATCTATGAATGATATACGGTCCCTTTAGATTTCTGCCTTTGTATGTTATAAAATACTCTGTAATGTTACATTTTTATTTAGGAATTTTATTTCATACACAACTTTTTGTAAAGTTCCTCCTATTTTGAATCTTTTGAAATGATACAGTTTGAAAAAAATGCATCCTTTGGTCTGAAATATTTTTGTCTGGCATTCCCTGTCCCCATTATAACTTGTTGAGTGTAGAGACATTTATATTGTCATCAAGTCATACTTTCTAATCTAAAAAGGAAATCTGTCTGCAATGAACTTTGAACTTTCCACTCCAAAGATAGTTATTTTATATCTATATTTTCTCTATTTTGGGAGTGAAAGGATTGCAGACTGTCTTGTAGTATTCCTTCAAACACAGCTGGATTTGACGTGTCAGTGTTGCATTGTTTGCCACTAATGACTCTCCATCTGCCTTTCTGGCACTTCTCTTACTTGTTTTCATTTTCATCTCATTTTTCTGGAACGCAAGGCAATGGCGGTGGCAGGCATCACTGCTGGGGTGGGAATGTCTGCTCTCCAGGTCATGTTTCGGTCTAATCTTGCGTGAGACACTTCCAGCTTGCTGGAGATACTTTAAAACATGGGATGGATGGGGAAGTCGATGAAAACATTTTATTTCCTATACAACTTTTTTGTAAAGCATCCTCCTATTTTAAATCTTTTGTAGCAATAATGTTTTGAAAAAAAAACTATCGAATGGCTGCGGAAGTTGATGAAGGCATATTGATTGACTTCTAGTAATGATGGATAGAACTAAATGAAGGCCAGATAATGCATGAAGCAAAGATACTGATAAAGTGTAGGAGATATGAATATAAGATGAGCCACCAAGTACTATAAATTATGAAAACACCTACATTAATTTATTTATAACTCACAAATACACATAAAATTTGGTGAAAAATTATCAGATCTACAATCCAACAGTCAAAAGACAGAATATTTAAGATAGTAAATTATATATATATATTATATGTAATGTACATTTAATATAATTATATGTGAAGTTAATTGGGCCCCTGGTTGAACTCTTTTTCATCCTGAGAAATAGATCCTAATTGATTATGGGCCATTATTTTTTAAAATAATAAGAAATTTCAAGAATTTTAAAGACTTTTTTGTATTGCTAGGAATAATGACTTTATGCAGTATTTGTCACTTTTCATATTAGGAATGTACTTGCCCTTTGTAAAATGAATTGATGAATGTTTGTCTCACCATCTGCAGCCCAGACAGTAGGAAGGGCGTGGGCACAACTATCAGGATTCCACGGAAGACAGACCTCACTGAAGGATAAAAAATAAACAGAAGCATGAAAGACTAGGGTGGAACTTACGGTGTCACATATCTTAGGTTTCTGTAGCTGTGTCAACACACCGAGGCTGGTTAGTTTTTAAGGAATAGGAGATTTAGATACCCAGGAGCTCAGAGCTGGAGGCGCTCGGCTTCTTACTCCAACACAATGTGGCAGAAGCTGTTACGTGGTGAGACGGAGTGGGCATTGTCAGCTTGTGTGTTTCTTTTCTTCCTCTATTTGTCTAGTGTTTTAGAAGCGCATGGATTCTAAGCTGGCTTCACACTTGATATGTAGCCGAGGATGGCCTTGAACACATAATCCTCCTGCCTCTCACCTGCAGAGTGCTGGGGTCACAGGGGTGCTACCGCAAGGGTTGTTCTTCTTTTAACCAAGTTCCATCTCCAAACAGCACATTTGGAGATCATTTTTCTTGCACGTGGGCGGTTATGGGAGACATTCAAACCCTTGCATGGGGCGTGTCCCTGGGAGCACCCGCCCCTCCCTTCCATCTTTATACCCCCTGAATCCAAATGATCTGTTTTCTTTGATGTCTTTTGCTTAACAATGGAAACAAGCGCGTCTCTTCCCTTCCACATTTTCTCTGCCTGAAGTAACCCAGAACCGAAGAGCATGCTGGTCCAGAATCCCTACTGCAGAATCCCAGGGATTTCAAGAATCGCGGATGTGACTCACCCTTCACATGTGGAAGTTGTAGCTGTGGTTGGAGGGCGACTTTGGCTCTGACCCCTGGCCCTGGGAAGAGCCAGTCATTACCCTTGAACTTCACTGCTTTGCGGCACCCTCAAGAACGGCGGGGGGTGGGGGGAGTGGAGACCGCCTTGAGCGTCCGTTGGCCCACCCCGGGGCACTGTGGCCCCTCTGGATCAGCTGGCCTTGGGTCTCATGTCCGTGCCCGTCAGGAACACGCGCTCTTATGAGTCCCTCCCCGCACTCCCTGTGCCACCCTTTTACAACTGTCCTTTTTAAAAGCCCCTCGGCCCAGTCCTAGAATTTAAGCACCAGCTGTGCTTAAAGTGTGTCAAGCTGTGTCAGGCACGATGCGTGCTCTTCATGCTCTCAGAATCGAGGCAGGTGCTGTCACACTACCATCTCACACGTTCCTGCATTCCAGTCCTTCAACAGACCTCAGGATCCCCCCACCCTCCCGTGGGAACATATTTCGTTTTTCCATCTCGGAGCTCCTATTGGACAGATTCTTGGCAATGGCTGACTTACGACATCCCTCCTATTCTCCTTCCTGTCTTCTGAGATGCTACTTCCTTCTCTACCCATCCCTGCTTGCTGCATGACCCCTGATACTGTTTTCTCTCTTCTGCTGGAAATCTCACCTCTGCCCAGAAGTGTCCTTGGCTGGAGTGTTGAATCGTGGGCTACAGGCTGTGTGAGTAAGAGCGAGGGGGCCCGGGAGCGCTGTGACCTGGGTGTTGGTCTCAAGTGTGCGAAGCAGCTGAGGTGTGCGTACCACCCCACCCGCTCTGAGACCCCCTCCTGTCTTTGGGAGTCAGCCCTGACTGCCCTCCATGGAGCCCGCCCTGTCTGTGCTTCCTCAACGTCTTGCGGAAGAATACGTGAGGAAAAATGTCAACGAGACAAACACTTGTGGGCTGACTGGGAATCCAGTCCTCAGGAACCACCTGCTTGTGTTCTGGGACCAGGAGCTCCGGGAAGCGCGTGTTGATTGTCAAACAAAAATTTGCTCTATTTCCCAATTCTGAAGCATCTAGTACGTTCTTCTGAGGTTGGCATGATTTCTCTTGGGCTCAGGGAAAGTCATATACCCACGGGAGAAAATTTGGCTGCCTTGGAACAGATGTTGGAACAACAGCAGGAAATTTGAGAGTGCATACGGCAAGCATGTGCAATAGCTCATTGTCTTAATTGGGGGCTTCCTGTGTGGGTGGGGGCCCCAAAGGTAGCGCCTATTCCTCCATTTCCACACAGCACTGAGCTGCCAATGTTCCCGCAGACCGCGTTTTCTCAGACAACACCCAGAAGTTTAGGAAGCGAACCGACCTCATTTACTACTATTGTTCCTCAATATTTATAGCTTGTGATTCTCCATCATTGTGGGCGGAGCGCTGAGAACATGTTATTAGTTTATCCTCTCATGAAGAGTGTTTTTCCCAGGTGTGAATATTTTACGGGGGTAGAGCACGGTGAGTCCAACTGTGAGGTACCTCCCCAAATCTTACTGGGGAACACATCAGCAAGTTTTCTGGTGGATTACGGGAGAAACATCTGAATGTTTTAAAGTTTGTAGCATACATTCAAATACAGCAACATTTGCCACACTTATTTTGCACGCGCGCGCACATATGGAGCCCAAGGGTGATATCAGGAATCACATTGAATTATTCTACCTTCTTATCGCTTTGTTCTGGAGTTTCCCCGGATCTGCCTTCTGGGGTCAGAAGTACAGGTCGGCCATTTCCACCTAGCATTTTTATGTGGAATCCAAACTCAGATCTTTTTTGCTTACAAGGCAAAGACTTTAACTTCTGAGCTCTCTCCAGCCTTTTTTGTTCTTGCTTTTACAATTTGGATTTCAGTGACAGAACTTGACTTGCCTCTGGGTGCAACATGTGTAGCGCTCCCCATGATTATTATATGAAAGGATGTAGACTTTTACCTTTAAGTTCATTGCACGACAAGTCCATTGTTGACACTTGGAAGGTGGGCTGGTCTCGGATGGTATCTCCAAACTTCTAGTAGCGTAGATGATCAGTGAATGGTTCCCTGGCTCCATTTTTTTTTTCTCTGTGTTCAAACTTCAAGCGATCCATTAGGGCTTCCTTGAAAAACGTTCATAAGTATTCACTTTCTCCTGCCATCACCACCATCTTGGTCCAAGCTGATTCTCTCTCTGCCGAGATTGTTCCAATAGCCTTTCCTTCTGCTGTGTTGGACATGACACGTGATTCCTTACTTTTGGGAACGGTACTCTTGGCCTCTGGAGGCCACATCATAGAACTGTTTGTCCTCGCTACACATTCATTCTGGATTCCTTTCATGCTCCCTCTCCAGCCTTTGTAATTCTTGCCGACTACAACTTTCTTGAATTCCTTCAACGCATCAACAATTGAAAACCACAGAGAAGACTTTTGAGCCAGCAGGTAATCTGCTGCCCTCTCAGGACCCAGTCGAGCAGGGAGTCAGGGACCATGGGAGCCAACACGAGTGGAGGTGCAGTGGCGCTGTGGAGCAGGTCACCAGCCTGGGAGAAGGTACTCGAAGGACACACACACACACATACACATACGCACACACATATGCACACATACACACACACATATACACATACATACACACATACATACACACATACACACACATACACACATATACATACACACACATACACATATGCACACACACACACACACACATACACATACGCACAAACATACACACACACACATACACACACGCACACACATATACACATACATACACACATACATACACACACATACACACACATACACACACATACATAACACATACACACATACACACACACACGCACACACACACACATATATACGCACACACATACACACACACATACGCACACATACGAACACACACATACACATACATACACACATACATACACACATACACACACACATAACATACACACATACACATACACACATTCACACACACATACACATACGCACACACACGCACACACATACATACACACATACACACAGACATACACACGCACACACATATACATGCACATACATACATACATACATACACACACATACACACACATACGCACACATACACACATATACACACATACACACGCACACCACACACGCACATATACACACACATACACACACCACACACACGCACACACACGCACACACATACACACACACCACACACACACATATACACACATACACACATACAACACACCACACATCCATACACACACATACACACGTACACACATACATACACACACATACATATACACATATACACATACATACACACATACATATACACATACACACATACACACGCGTACACACACCACACACATACACACACACATACACACACATACACATACACACATATACACACACCACACACACATACACACACATACACATACACACACACATACACATATACCCACACACACATACACACACATACATGCACACACATACATGCACATACACACATACACACACACTAAAATTTAAAAACAATTGTAGAAAGTATATTCTCCAAGCTTTTTTTTGTGTATGTGTGTGTGTGACTTAACAATTTTAATTAGTTTTTTTATTTATTCAATTGTGTGTGTGTGCATGTGTGCGTGTGTGTGTGTGTGTGTGTGTGTGTGTGTGTATGTGTAGAACCACAGGTGAATTTGGGAACCACCATGGATGCCTCCACCTCCTCCTTATTTACTCTGCCCGGGGATTCACAGGCTCCACCCTGCCAGGACCAGAAACGCAGGCCGCCCCCGCTTCCGTCTAGGGGGTCTAGGACCTGAACTCAGGACCTTCCACCTGCAAGGCACAGGCTTAACCCCTGAGCCACCTCTCCAGCCCCTAGGTTTTTTTTTGTTTTGTTTTGTTTTGTTTTTTAAATGGAAGGTAACTGGGGGTTATTAAAAAAAAGATTATGAGCACTTTATCAGTGGCTACACCACTGAAGAAAATGTCTCTCCCTCTCTCAGCAACCATCAGTTGTCTAAAAATTCTCAGGGAGGGTTGAGGGTCTCTTGAGCACCTCCCTCCTCTATGACGGAATGCTTCAGGTCCAGTTTTATACAGGTCTCGAGCAGGTAATTGCAACGGCTGAAAATCAGGCACAGCAGCTGTGTTGTTTCCAGAAAACTCTGCTCCAGACACAACACCCTTTCCATGCTCTTCCCACTCCTTCTTCCACGATGCTTCCTCATCGGGGGGGGGGGGAGGGGGTGGTACAGGTGTCCTGTTTAGGGCTGAGCCCTCATCACTGATTCTCGTCACTTTAACAAGTTATGAGTCTCTGAGTTGTTTCAATAAATGAGAAACCATCCAGGGGGTGGTTAAGACGAAAAATCTTTCTAGACCGTGACCTCGGAGAATCTGATTGGCTGAGTTTAGACCTGGGCTGAGCTGGTGCCCAGTAGTCCGTGAGGTGGTGGGAACACAAACATCTTTTATGATCCAGGTTTTCACTGGTCTTCACAGGGTTTGTAAGCATGTTAATTACCATCAGAAGAAAATCAGACTGTGGAGGAAGATGGGGGAGACTGAGATTGCTCTGAAGCCGAGTGAGGTCTTCTCCTCACCTTCTCAACGCCACACTGGGCCACAGAGAGAACACCTGGCTGTGGCTACTCACCCTGCCTACACTGCACTCCCAAACAGGCAACTGCCTGGGTCTCAAACCTGCCTGTCAAAAGGCAGGTGAGTGTATGGATGGAGAATGCATGGATGGGGAATGCATGGATGGGGAATGCATGGATGGAATGCATGGATGGAATGCATGGAATGAGTGCACGGATGGAATGCATGGATGGTGAATGCATGGATGGAATGCATGGATGGTGAATGCATGGATGGAATGCATGGATGGTGAATGCATGGATGGTGAATGCATGGATGGAATGCATGGATGGAATGCATGGATGGAATGCATGGATGGTGAATGCATGGATGGTGAATGCATGGATGGAATGCATGGATGGAATGCATGGATGGAATGCATGGAATGAGTGCATGGATGGAAAGCATGGATGGTGAATGCATGGATGGAATGCATGGATGGAATGCATGGAATGAGTGCATGGATGGAAAGCATGGATGGTGAATGCATGGATGGGGAATGCATGGATGGAATGCATGGAATGTGTGCATGGATGGAATGCATGGAATGAGTGCATGGATGGAATGCATGGATGGAATGCATGGATGGAATGCATGGATGGAATGCATGGATGGAATGCATGGATGGTGAATGCATGGATGGAATGCATGGATGGTGAATGCATGGATGGGGAATGCATGGATGGAATGCATGGATGGTGAATGCATGGATGGGGAATGCATGGATGGAATGCATGGATGGAATGCATGGAATGAGTGCATGGATGGAAAGCATGGATGGGGAATGCATGGATGGGGAATGCATGGATGGAATGCATGGAATGAGTGCATGGATGGGATGCATGGATGGAATGCATGGAATGTGTGCATGGATGGAATGCATGGAATGAGTACATGGAATGAATGCATGGATGGTGAATGCATGGATGTAATGCATGGAATGAGTGCATGGATGGAATGCATGGGATGAGTGCATGGATGGGATGCATGGATGGAATGCATGGATGGTGAGTGCATGGATGGGATGCATGGATGGAATGCATGGATGGTGAGTGCATGGATGGGATGCATGGATGGAATGCATGGATGGGATGCATGGATGGAATGCATGGAATGAGTGCATGGATGGAATGCATGGAATGAGTACATGGATGGGATGCATGGATGGTGAGTGCATGGATGGGATGCATGGATGGAATGCATGGAATGAGTGCATGGATGGAATGCATGGGATGAGTGCATGGATGGGATGCATGGATGGTTCAATCACTTCACTTCCCTCAGAGCCTGGAGGCTGCCGTTCTGTATACCTTGGTGCAGGAAGCTTCAGCCATGAACAACATCACTGAGATGTTGTAACAGTTGTGATATTTAAGAAGAGCACTGTTGCAAGAACTTTGTGATCTACCCATACCAGCATGACTCTTGAGTCACTCCGAGGGAAACTTTGGATGCCACAGGGTCAGAAGCAGTCTGGGAAGTTCCCTTCCAAAGGTCAAGTAGTACGAGAGCCCTCTCTGGCTGTCTGGCAAAGCTTGCTTCCTTAATTCTTCCCTCAACTTCCTGCCCTTCTTCATGCTTTTCCAGGAAAATGAATGATTTAATCGTGGACCGAGGATGCCTTCACTTGACAAAGAGTTTGTCTGCTACTCCCAGACTCTAAATCACAGGCAAGTGACTTTGACACTTTTATCCCAGGATTCAGCATAGGATGGCAGAAATGACATTAAATGTGAACCCAGGATTCCTGTAACATGTACCTCTTTAGTTAAGTATTGAATTGCCAGGCCTGCGGGAAATGAAATATCCTATTCCCGCTTCAGAGTGTCCACAATCTAGTAGGGGCAAGATAATTTTAGAACAGAATTTAGAAAATGGAAGGTGAAATATTGGATAAACTCACAGGATGCAGAGGAAACAAGGCTAGCGAATTCAGGACAGAGGGCTCAGGGGAGAGGTCTTCTCTTGGGACTCAGAGGCTATAGAGAAATTCACTGGGAAAGGAAGGTGAACTTATTTTATTTCCCTCTCACACTCCATGTTTTTTTTTTTTTTTTTTGTGGCTTACCACAAAGGACCTTGGGATTGTCTGCACACTGCAGGCTAGTGGTCTCATAGAACCATTGTTTGCATATCTCCATTAGCTTCTTATTCGATGGGAATGAAAATATCAGCCACTACTGGGTCGAGAGAGTTAGCTGGCCGGTTCGCTCAGGGTTTCTTGCTGGACCACATTCAAAGCCAACTTAATTTGTTTATAAGAACTTTGTCCTTCCAGGCTAGTCCCAGCCCCTCCGTCTACTTGGTTTCAAGTTTCCTGACTGCAGTTGCCCGTTTGGGGGTGCAGTGTAGGTGGGGTGACTAGCCATAGCCAGGTGGTCTCTCTGTGACCCAGTGTAGGACTGAGAGGGCGAGAGGATGACCTCGCTCGGCTTCTGAGCAATCTCAGCCCCCCCTTCCCCCGTCTCCCTCCACACACTGATTTTCTTTTGATGGCGATGAACATGTTTACAAAACCCTGAGAGGACCCAGTGGAAATCTGGATCGTAAGACGACGCTTGTGTTCCCGCCGCCTTGCTGCCTAGTGGGCACCGACCCAGCCCAGGGACGTGATCTCTCCTCCACAGATGTTTTCTTGCAGAACAGAAGCAAAGATGAGCCCCTTGGAGATGTTCTTAGAGAGGAGAGGGAGAGAGGCTTTGGCTAGTGGAGGAGATGAGCAGAATGTATCCGGGGTTTTAAGCATTATGTGACTGAATATTTGCAGTAAAGCGAGTAAAGCAATCCCCCCCTATGAAGGCAATGAATTTGTGTTGTTATCTCTCCTCTTGCCTAGCCCCCCCTTTTCCACCGCAGCTATTCTCTCCATCAGTCTCTCCTGCTCTTGCATCCTCTGTGTGTGTAGCTGCTAAGTCCCATGTGGGTTACTGTTTTGTTTTATTTAGTTTTATAAGATATTAAATACTTAGCCCTACTTCCTCCATCTCCCTCCCTGCTATCACTCTCCCTTCCCTTCATAAATCCATCCCACTCCCTTCTACCCTCCTGCCTGTCTGCTTCTATGGACCCCAGGGTTCCCTCTGGCTTGTCTACTCTTGTGGGGGTTCAGGTCTCTGGACATACCAAGTTGCCCCTTCTTGGGCCACCCCATTGATAGGGGCATTTCCCTTCCCTCTTCCATGTGGGTTACTGTCAAGGGTGGGTTTGGGTGCTTGCTGAAGCAAGGATCATGTACCAGTGGGCTATCATTGGGGGGGCAGCTCCCCTCCCCCATGCAGCACAGCCCTTGCTACTCTCTGACGGGGGTGTGGAGAGTCCTGAATTCTTCCCCTTTCACAGTGAACTGCTGAAGCCAGTTCTTGCCCCCCTGCCCTGGCTCCTTGCCTAGCAGGTCACTGCCGTCCTTCATGCCTCAGTTTACCCCTGTCCATCTCTGCAGCCGCACAGACGCGCACACCTGCAGGCGCGTGTGCGCGCGTTTTACCTTAGTTCCTCGTCTCTTTCCATGCAGTGCTCACCCAGCGGGCCGGGCTTTGCTTTGCTTTGTCTCAGTGGGCTCTTGGAGCAGCAGAGGTGGGAGTCACTTGGCATCGTTCCCCTTTCAATTCTCTCGCCAAGACCAGAGCTTAATGACTATATGATCAGATGGCCTTTTCAGGCTTTCCTCATCGTGTGCCAGTGTGGAGGCAGGGTCTCATGCAGGATGGCTACAAGCTAGTTGAGGGTGATTTTGAACTCGTGTGTGTGCGTATACATGTGCGCGCATGCATGCGTGTGTGTGTATGTGTGTGTGTGTCTGTGTTGTCTGTGTGTCTGTGTGTCTGTGTATCAGAGAGCACTGTGTGTGCCTGTGGAGGCCCAAGGGTGACTTTGGGAATCACCCTGGATTGTGTTACCTCCTCTTTGCTTTGCTCTGGGGTTTCTTAGACTCTGTCTTCCAGGGCCAGAAGTACAGCCTGCCGCCGTTTGTGCCGGGCATTTTTACATGGGATCCGGGATCTGAACTCAGGACCTTTTCTTTGCATCTCTCTGGCCTTTAACTCACGGTCCTTTTGCTTCCACTTCTCAAGTGCTGGGATTATAGATGTTTCCCGCTGTGCCTGGCTAGTGGCCACCTCTGCCTGCACTGCTGTCCTACTGAGACAGACTTCGCCCACGTGACCAGCTGCCATCCTTGGCTGTGCTGAGCCCGTGTCCTTGTGGGGTCTGTACTCGGCTGCTGAGAGCACAGCACACAGTAGGCAGCCTGCTGCTGGCAGCCCTCCCGTCTTTGTTTCTCTGCACCCAGGCTCCTGATTTTCTCCCCAGCTCTGGCCACCCCTCGGTCTTCTCTCCTCTTTTCTCCTCACCCTTCTCTTGGTCTCTCCTCAAAGCTCAATCTTAGGTCTTCTTGTCTGATGTTTAGTTTTTTTTTCCCCAAATGCAAATGAATTGCTGCCATATTAATGTCCGTACTTGAGATGTTTGTTGATGTCTAAATCACTGGAGAAACTCAGACTTCAACAGTCACAAGTCAAAATGATCTTCATTCCGAAGTGGACTTCTCTCTCTCTCTCTCTTTCTCTCCCTCCCTCCCTCCTTTTTAGTGGTTATTTTTTGTTTTGTATCAACCCACGGTCCAACCAGCTTTGAAAACCACATCATCTGTGTTTTTGAGAGGAGAGGAAAATCCCTTTTGATGTGATTCCCAAGTATCTTTCCAAATCTCCCGCCTCCCCCTCCACCCTTATAGCGGCCACCAGCGCCAAGCCTGCGCTCCGGGACACAGGCATTCACCGTGTGTCTTTATTTCATTCCTGTGATGCGTGGGCAGCCCACTTAGGGTCAGGGTGGCTCAGGAATGCAGCGCTCAGAAGACAGTCTAATTACGACAGAGGGGTAAACAACTCACTTTCCATCTGTCTTGCCTCCAATGGCCGCATTAAGGATTTGCAGAAGGGACTCTTTGGACATAATCTCAGAAGTTGCTGGCGGGCGCTTGCTGCTGGTGTAGAGAGACAAGTCCAGCCGCGCTCTGTCCTTCATGCACCAAGATGCTTCCTTCTCTGACCTTGAGGATCGATCTCACGGCATCCTGAGACCCTTGAGTGCAGGCTAGCTCCCAATACGGACATGGCTTGGCAATGAATTTTTTTCCTTTAAATCACAGTTTACTGAACCCGGAGTTATTTAGTAGCACTACAGTATTCCAAGCACTTAACAGTTGTTCTTTCTTCATTAGATGAGGTCTGTTGTTTTCCCAGAGATGGGAGGTCTGCGGGCACTGATCGCCCACCTGAGTCTTCCACGCCTAAGGTGACGCAGGCCCACGTCACCACGCCCATCTGCTCCCATCTTGCTTACATAAGCCAGTTGGTTTCATGTGGCTCTCGGGCTTCAAGGAGTCGAGAGGCCTCATGCAGTTCTCCGGATGCGCTCGCTTACTTCATCCTCTTCCTCCAGGTCAGCCTCTGTGCGCAATCATGTTGAATCGCCACCTCAGCTCTGGCCTGCGTCCTGCCTGCCGCTCTCCACAGGCAGGTCTCCTAGCCCCAGGGATTTCCCCACTGGTATTGTCCTGAGAGTCTGGAACGTTCTTTACAAAGCCTCGCATTGCTCAAAATCAGACCACCCCCCAGGGCCATGAGCTTCTGGGAAATGGTGCACCTTGTCCACCTCATCCTTGTACGTGCCCGCAGGAAGTGATGTGGCTGACTTAGGCGGCTGTGCCACGCAAAGGCACGGCCTGAGAACATTCCCCAGCCTGTGTCCACATCTAATGACACAGCTCGAGGTTCACTTCTCCCTCAGTGGTACGTACGCACTGGACTGGTCACTTGGACCCCGGTTTTTATGTAACTCACAGTCCTGGTGCACGTCTGCTGTTGGATCGCCTTGGACCGCTCTGCCTTGACCATCGCACAGAGAATCATACTTAGATAAACTTGGGCCATGCAAATATTCGTGTGGGCAATCACACCATGAACAGCTCGCTCGTCTTCCTCACAGGAGTCACGTTGAATTGAGGTGTCCGCAGTTTTTCCTTCTGAACTCAGAGGTTCATGGTGCGTACAAATTCCTGCCCTCCAGTCTACTTCAGGCCCCAAAGGAATCTGGACTGTTTTACAACCTTACTGTACCGGGTACTGCGTGCTCTGCTTTGCAGGAGACCAAGTGATGGTTGCTGGTATTTGTCTCCTATCAGCAATATTCAATTAGGCCAATAACAGGCCTGTTTCTGCTTGTATCACACAGAACCGCTGCCTCATTTGTCTTTTCCACATAGGCAGAGAATCTTTTTCCTTTTCAGTTAATTTTTTTTAAATGATGTATGTATGTATGCATCGGAGGGCACTGAAGGTTCAGGGGGCCCCATGTGTTCCTGTAGAGGACCAAGGGTGACTTCAGGGGTCATCCTGGATTGCTCCTTTTGCTTCACGCTGGGATTTCCCAGGCTCCACCCACTAGGGCTGGAAATGCAGGCTGCTGCTATTTCTATCTGGTGTTTTTATGTGGGGCCTGGGATCTGAACTCAGGACCCTCTGCTTGAGAGACAGTCTTAACCCTGAGCCGTCTCTCCAGCCCTTTCGGGTAATGCTTAACTGCAGCTTGTTTTATTGTAGCCGAGACCCAGGCTGGGTGGCATGGCGTGATGCTGTGGTTGAGCTGGTCAGAGCTGCTGGGCTCTGGGCTGTGGCAGGCCCCTCATCCCACAGGCCCCTCGCACACACCGCTTTCTTTGCCATCCCTTCCCTTTCCTCCTGATCTCTACTCACGCTGGGTTCTGGTACTTGCTGGGGACATCCACTGAGGGCGCGAGTGTTTCCCATCACTATAACCTCGAATGCTTCCTCACGAGGTAGAGGGGTGCATGCTGTGGGCCTGGCTGTGCAGCGAGCTGAGACAGGAGGATGGCTGGAGCCTCAGAGCTCAAGGCGGGCGGCGTAGTGAGCCCTGCCTCTCAAAACAACCACGATGACGAGGACAACCACCACACAACAGTGACGACAACACAGGAGATCCAAATGAAAATCCCACACCCGGAGGAGCAGCCGCCTCTCGCCACGGAGGGAGGGTCTTGTGAAGAACAGCAGCCTGTAGTAGGTTCAGTTGGCATGCGAGCAAGCACGAGGCACTGCCAGCATTCAACCTTGGGGTCCTTCCTCGCAATGCCAGGACAGAGGGCTCGACTGTGAGGGTCTCTGGGGGGGGTCAGGGGAGCCCCTTTGCATGCTGGGAATGTTTAGGATATTACAGAAAGAAGGAAGCGTTGAAGGGAAGAGGGTTTGCAAAAACCACAAGTTCTATTTTTTTGCATTTAAAAATTTATTTATTTATTTATTTATTTATTTATTTCCGCTCATACAAACTTAATAGGTATCCCGGGTCCCTTCCCTCCCTCCACCCCTTCCTGGACCCCTCTGCTCCTTCCCCCCTTTTGCCCTTCCTTTCCTCTCCTCCCTCCCTCCCTCTCAGTGCCTCCTCTCCCCCATCCCTGGAACATCCTTTAATGTGTTTGTCAAACTTTCCTCTGGATCCTCCTCTCCGATGAGGTGTAAGGACTCAGTGGCAATTCCTAGAACTCTTTCTTGTGTTCTCCATAAGAATAGGAACACTATTGTGGCTGTTAATCCCTAGCCTCTAAGGATCCTAGTGTCTTTAGTCCATGCTAGACTTTGAGGGGTCAATAATGTGTTGGTCATTGTGCAGGTCATGCAAAATCTTATTATCATTGCTTTGGCCCTAACTTGTGTGGAGTATCTTGCATATCGTTGCTCCTCCCCATCTTTAGGCTCTTACAATCTTACCGCCCCTTCTTCCACAAATTTCTCTGAGCTTCAGGATGGGGAGAGATTAGGCTGGCCTAGTTCCAGGTGGTTGATATAGAGTCTCTGATGTTCTGAATTATGGTTTGTAAAAATATGGAATGCTGGGGCTGGAGAGGTGGCTCAGGGGTTAAGCCTCTGCCTTGCAGGCGGAAGGTCCTGAGTTCAGATCCTAGACCCCACGTATAGACGCCGGGGGGAAGTGGGGGCGGCCTGCGCTTCTGGTCCTGGTAGGGTGGAGTCTGTGAATCCCCGGGCAGGAGGAGGTGAAGGTGGTCCATGGTGGTTCCCGAATTCGCCCGTGGTTCTACACACACACACACACACACACACACCACACACACATGCACAATTGAATAAATAATAAAAAAAATTAAAAAAAATATGGAATGCTTCATGAATTTGCATGTCATCCTTGCGCAGGGGCCATGGTAATCTCTCTGTATTGTTCCAATTTTAGTATATGTGCTGCTGAAGTGAGCACACACACACAAAAACCCCCACAAGTCCTAAGGCTCTGCAGAGGGAGCCCCGTTTATCTCGTCTGAACAAGGCCGCTGTAATGAATGAAGGTCACGGGGAAGACTGACCTTCCACATTCAGGGGTGCTCCCAGGTCTCCAAGCATCCCAATTGCCCAATGCACCCTCAACTTTAGACATGTGTGCAAACCTGGCCAGGGCCATTCTGGACAGAAAAGTGGAAGAAACAAGAAGCCAGAAAACATTCCTGGAGTCTAACTGTAAGATTCATAAACCCCGAGCTGATTCATTGTGCAGTATGCAGAGCAGAACAGAGGATGTAATAGTTTGCACACGGCACATTACAGTGTGTAAGTACGCTTTGTGTAAATAGTCCAGTAAGGCTCAGGGGTCAGCTGGTAGCCTGTAGTTACACACAGGGGCCGTGAGGCTCAGGGGGAGGATCAGATAGGCTCCTATTTACGTGACTGCTCTGTGGCACTGCGGAGGGTAAGACCCACGGTGCTGCCTGCTTGGGGCCTGTGTTCTTAGCAGCCTGCCCCCTCGTCATCGCCCTCAGGGTCGTGGTCAGTTTTGGTCACCCCAGGGCATCCCGCTGTCTTGCTGTTCTGACCCAGACTTTCCCAGAACAACTCCGATTCGATTCTGACCTTATCAAAGTGACTTATTTAAATAACATCACGGCCATCTGGGCAAAGGCAAACATGACTTGTGTTTCTCAGGTCTGGGGATGTTGAAGGTGCTCACGGTGGCCAGGAGGCCGGGGCTCAGGGACCATGACAGCGCTTGCCGAAGTCTGACGCCTCCGCTACCTCCACCAGCTTGGGCCTCGTGGGTCCCGTTGTCCTGAACGGAGATGCCTGTGGGGATGTCTGCCGCTGTGAGGTTGAACTTGACTCTTGCCAGCAAATGCTTTCTGGAGTGTTCCACGGTGATGCCAAGTGCCTTATGAGTGCCTCTGCCTCAGCGGAGTGTGTGTGTGTGTGTGTGTGTGTGTGTGTGTGAGAGAGAGAGAGAGAGAGAGAGAGAGAGAGAGAGAGAGAGAGAGGTGAGCTCTGTTTGCTGCAAGTAATTATGATGATTAGTATTGGTATCACTGATGGAGGGTACACACACACACACACACACACACACACACACACACACACCCATCTCCAATCCTAAAAATCATCATGTGAAGTAGGCATCGTGATAATGAGATTGGAGAGATTGGTCCAAGTTCTAAAATTAAGTTGGTTTAGCCATGTGATGAACGGCGTTCAGATTTCCAGAGACACGGGGTCCTAAGGGTAGGCTGGCCAGTCCGCTGTCTTAGCTTCATGTTCTGTTGCTGCCACCCACCCAATCTCAGGGAACAAGGGGTTTATTCAGGCTCATGGCAGGAGTCACAGCAAGGTTAGGAGGTGAGGGAACGACCACGCCGTGTCCACAGTAAGAGCCAAGTGGGGTGAGGACCAAAGCTTGCCAGCCCACCCGAATGCAACCAGTTCTCCCATCTTACCCACCCGCCCAGGGGATGATGGTCCCACTCAGTGTGCACTGGATCTTCCCACACCAATGAGATAATCTCCCATAGGCTTGACTTAATAAAATGATTCTTCCCAGGCGTGCCTAAAGGCTCAGTTCTCAACTGTCAAGGTGACGTCTGAAGCTGACTGTCACCCTAGCTTAGCCGATGGGTGAACTAAGGGTCCAGTCGAGAGGCTCTGACTCAACCAATAAAGTGGGGAGCGATGGAGGAAAGACACCTGATGCCAATGTCGGTATCTCATGCACATACAGTACATGTATCCACACACATGTGAACATACATCCACACAAGTGTATGTATGATGCTCACATACGCACATAAAAACAAAGTGAAACAGAAAATTTAACTAGCTTCGTTCTTGTTGGTAGTGGATACTTCTTTAAACATCTTTTAGAAGCTCAGAATTTTATTAATTTATGCGTGTGTGTATGTCTTGTGTGTGGGCGTACACGTGTGTGCAGGTGTGTGTACACGAGGGTACTCAAGTGTGTATGTCTGTGGAAGCCCTGTGTTGCTCGTCCATCTTATCGCTTTGCTCTGGGGTTTCCCAGGCTCCGCCTTCCAGAGCTGGAAGTGCAGGCCATGACCATATCCTCCTGGCGTTTTTACGCAGCATTCATGGATCTGCATTCAAGTCCTGTTGCTTGAGAGGTAAGGCTTGAACTATCTCCTTAGGCCCAAAGTGCAGGATTTTATTAATTCTTCTCATGATTGATAAAGATCTTTGCTAATTGGGGGCTTTCTGAGGGGGGCTTTCTGAGCAAGTTTGCTTTTTTCAAGTCGTCTGCGCCAGGGGTGAGAGGTTGGGTGCGAACGTAGTTGGGTGTTTTCCTTCTTTTGGGGCCCCCAGAGGTGAGGCACACAGAAGAGCCCTGTGCAGGGCTGACCTCCCATGGGCCTCTCGGAGCAGCCCGGAGGGTTTGGTTGAGGCTCATTCCTGTATCCCTCTGGGTCCATGCATGAGAAGCGTTCTGACATCTGTTAGCAGAGATTTGTCTGTCTCCGAGGATGTTTCAGGGAGGGACGCTGCTCTTCAAATGAGGAGTTTACAGCTTATAATAACCGAGAGTCCTATTTCTTCTGTGAGTAATGTCTGTCAGGAAGTGACTTCAGCCTTAGGGAACATCTGGCTCCATTCGCAGAGCTGCACACAGGGCAAGTCATGGGCAGGGCAGCTGTGGCGAAATGGACGTGACCCCGAGGTAGAAGGCAGGACCAGGAACCTAGTCCTTACCAGCTAACTGACGCACAGAGTCGTCTGTCTAAGCAGTGCCTTGATTTCCTTACCTTGAGCTCCCAGACGTAACCCAAGCTCAGGTGGCTTGGGCAACGGACTACAAATTCTCTACCATCCTACATCAATGTGACAGATCTTGATTTTTTTTTTACCCACGTGATGTGAGCTGGTTGTTGATAGTCTTTTGAGTCTTTTTTTTTTTTTTTTTTTTTTTTGGTGGGACAGTTTAGGTTGGTCTTAGTGTAGGCTATGAGGCAGCTTGCTTTTCTCTTGTTCCTCTTTAAAATGTTCCCAAACTATGACACCAAATAATCATACTTTGCAGATATATTTTGCAGGTGTCGGGAAGGTAATGGGGAGTGTATGCGGGACTTTTACACTTCAATATGGTAAACGACTTAAAAACTGAATATTAGACACCACTCTACCCCAGTTCTCTGGCCACTCCCTTCCTTAGTGTCTACTTAGGTTTCTTCCAGCCGTCCTGAGGCTCAGAGTTCTGTGTCCCACGTTAGATAAAGATTTTGTCTTTCCGGCTCCCCAGGGTACTTACCGTTGACGTAAGTCTCCCCGAAGGCTCAGGTGTCGAGTGCTTGCTCACCAGCTGGTGGCGCTACTGAGGGTGGCCAGGGCTCTGTGCAGGTCCTTCATCAATAGTTGAAGCGTTCTCAGCTGAATGCACTGCAGGGAGGCGCCGGCTGGTACTAGCTGGAGGCAGCTGCTCACTGGGACCTGCTCTTGGGGTGCATCTTGTCAGGGGATCCTTACTCTTTCCGCCTCCGACCACCATGGGGCGATCAACTTTGCCTCCCCACACGCTTGTGGCACAGTGGACCAAATCCTGTGGAGCTGGGAGCCAAGATAGGCCCTTCCTCCCTTCCCTGTTGCTTGTGGATTCTGTTATAAGGACAGAACACTGACAAATAACGGAGAGCGTGCAAATTATCTCCTCAGCTTATCAGGAAGTCAAGGTAACTTCTGTGTTTAACCAACCTTGCTTTCTAGGATTTGTCTAAGGAGGAGGGGGGAGGGGAGGGGAGGTATGGAGAGGGAGGAAGAGTGAGGGGAGAGAGGAGAGGAGCAGGATGGCAGGACGGGGGAGGAAGGGGTCCGAAGGAAGGAAGGGGGGGGGAGGAGGGGCTGATGATGAGGGAAGAAGGAGGGAGAGCGGCGGGAGGAGGGAGGAGGGGAGGCTTTAGCTCCACAGGCAGGGCCCAGAGACAGTGATTTCTGCTCTTCTCTCTGGATGCCACTTGCTGGTAGTCCTGGTGCTTCTGAGCAGGCAGACGGACGATTCTGAATGGAAGCTAGTGAGCGAGAAGATTGGGTAGTAGGGGCTCCTCACAGAGAGGGCAACCTGAGGAGGTTTAAAACAGCAGATGCATGGCACAGGACAATGGCCAAGTCATTCCGAGCTCCAGGAAGGTCAAAATGGTCCGAGGTGATTCTCCCTGGTCAGACTTTCCTCTTACCAGTGGCGACTCGCCGTAGTGCCGCGGTGGTCTCCCTGCACCGGAGACCCTAGCTCCTGGGCAGCTTCCAGATGGCCTGTCTTCTGGTTGACGGTTGCCAGTCAAGCTGCACTGAGTGCGCATGCTCCAGCCCACTGCAGACTGACTCAAATGTCTGTGGCCACAAGACAAGTACATTAATTTAATTGCTAGGTCGGGGGGGCTCCATATGCCCCCTGTCCCATGCCAACTTGTTAATTTGAAACATATTGATATCTGGCGGGGCCAGAACGAATTTTTGGCTTCTCAGTAGGGATGGGGAGATGTGTAGTAATTCCTTCATTTTCAAAAAAAAATACTGAGGTGTGTGGGGGGAGGAGTGCTGAGTCAGACTGTTTCACAGAATGACATTTCCACATATAGGAGGCAGAGAACACGTGCTTGGGCAGGGGGATGCTGTTGTTTGCTGCTGGCCGCCAAAATCAAAAACATGTTTGGGAAGTGCTCCAGTTCCTCCCCGTGATTCCAGTTCAGCCTGTGCTTTGGGTAACTGGTCTGCATTCTTCTTCTTTATCCTTCTTCTTCTTCTTCTTCTTTTCTTCTTCTTCTTTCTTCTTCTTCTTCTCTTCTTTCTTCTTCTTC
>JALPQD010000859.1:392249-453873 GCA_023101885.1 Typhlomys cinereus
AAGCAGAAGCACTGAAAAAAAAAGAATCAAGTTAATCTAAGAAGTCTCTGATGAGCAAAATATCAAAACTTTAAGGTAAAAAGGAGCGACTTTCTGCCCAGATATCTCCTTCCCTTTTTCTTCCTTACAGATTAGCAGGGATTCATTGCTCAGGTGACAGCTGCTACCCCGCAGTTTTAGGGGAGAGAGAAACTTCCAAGCCAACCAAGGGCAAGGGAGGCCTTGTCCCAGGGGGGAGCACCTTCTCCACACAGGGGACTCCAGTCCTAGGGAGCTGGATCTCTGGGAATGTCCTCAGCATCCCCCTTACTTAAGAAGATTTCACTCTGAGTCTTCAGGAGCCTCCCTGGGTTCTTTTGTGGCTAAACAAGAGTCCTCAGAATCAAACCAGGCAGGCCTATTACTACCAACATAGTCTGAGAATTTTTTTATAATAAGGCCTCATGTTGCCCAGCCTGGCTTCATACTAACCAAGGATGACCTTGAACTCTTGATCCTCTTGTCTTCAACTCTTGAGTGTTAAGATTATACATCTAGCTTTATGGGGTGTTTGGAATGAACCCGAGACATTGTACATAGTAGGAAAGTGCTCTAATAACTGATTACATCCCCAGCTCCAAGATTTTTTTTTATTATCAGCACATTGAGAATGAATACATGCCTACAATTCTGGGGGCACAAAAATGTCTTCTGATGAAAAGAAAAAGAAAATAGATACCCATGTAGCCACAATCAAGAATATTTCCATCACCTCAAAAAGTTTCTTTCCTTCGGCTCTAGACAAATATCAACCTGACTCCTGTCTCCAGAAGTTGGTTTTCTCCTATTTAATGGTAGACCAGAGCACAGACAGACAGCCTTTGACCAGGGACTCAGTAGATGCTTTGGTGGAGTCTGGCTAGATTATTGTACATGGAGGCCAGGGGATGGAGAGATTTCTCCCCAAGCCCGAGAGTAACAGTCTAGGAGCCTCAAAGAAACCAGGGTTCGCAACTAGCCTCTCAGCCTTCCCCAAGAAAGGCTAGCATGGCTTCTGCAGTAGGACAGCTCTGCGGTTCCCATTTCCAGCAGACACTGGGCCTTTGACTAGGGAACAGGGCAGAGGAGAGAATAAGGACAAAGACCCAGGAGAAGCCAGAAGACAAACCCAGTCAAAATATCACCCAATGAGACTTTCTCCAGAAGGTCAGAGAGTCCAGAGTCCTAATCCCAGCAGCCAAAATGTTTTTCTTGGCCTTTAGGGCTTCATCCTGGACCACAGAAGCAAAGACAAAGATGGTCCCTTCCTTGTGGTGACCCTGTTCTCAATGAACCATCCAAGCTCCCTGGTCAGAGGGAGGGGCAGAGAGAAAGAACTAGAGGAGAAGGCCCCTCCCCTTGAGCCCACCCCTCAGAGGGGGAACATGGTCATGAGGAAGGCCTCCTGTCCTGCAGGGCTTCCTAGACCAGAACAATGGAGCTCTTACAGGTGTTCCCGCTGCCAAGTAACCTCAGGGCCTGTGTCCAGATGGCTCCGGGGAGTGGAAAATACCATGGCCACATCTGGGCAGAGGCCTGAGTCTGTAGGTGCCGCCTCTTTCCAAAGAAATGTTGGTCACAGCTGTCTTTCCTTGTGATTCACTGGAGTGTCCCTGCTTCCTGTTCCCCACTTCTTCAGGCTGGTCCTTCTCCGTGAGAGCTAGCTTGGTGGCCCTCTGAGAGGGTCATTTTCTCCAGAGGAACACATGCAGTTCCTTCGCTTATCCCTGAAGCAAGACAGTCCCAGGTCTTTCAGATGTGTGGACTTTTCCACAAACATGATCTTCTTCTTGAAGCGGGGTCCCAGAGCCGCAGTATCTACAGTCGTTTTTACACAGACTCCCCTAACTGTGGCTAAAACCCACCGGTTCTTCCCCAGAAATACACATCTGATCATTTTTCCACGGAAGGAAAGCAGCTGCAGACAGGCCAAGAAACAGACAGGTGGGGCTTTGGCACCCTGAGGCATGTCGAGGCCACCTGCCCATAGCTGTTACAACAGTCATCCAATAAAGAAGGGAGGGTGACCACGAGAATGCCCTGTTCAGATGGGAAGGTCTTTAACTCCCAGCTGATACATCGGGAGGGCTTTCCAGAGGAAGAGGAGGAGGGGGAGGAGAGGGAGAGGAGGGGGATGAGAGGGAGAGGAGGGGGAGGAGGAAAGGAGGAGCAGGACAGGAGGAGAAGGGGGAGGGGGATCAGGAGGAGGGGGAAGGGGGAGGAGAGGAGGGGAGGAGGAGGGGGGAAGGGGAGGAGGGGGGGGAGGAGGGAGAAGGGGGGAGAGAAGGGGGAGGGGAAGGAGGGGGGAGGAGGAAGGGGGAGGAGGGGGAGGAGGGGTGAGGGGGGGGAGGAGAGGGAGGGAGGGGGAGGAGGAGGAACAGGAGGAGGAGAAGGAGGAGCAGGAGCAGGAGGAGAAGGGGAGGGGGAAGAGGGGAAGGGGAGGAGGGGGAGGAAGAAGGGAAGGGGAGGGGAGGAGGAGGGGGAAGGGGGGAGGAGGAGGGGGAAGGGGGAGGAGGAGGGGGAAGGGGAGGAGGAGGAGGGGAGGGAAGGGGGAAGAGGGAGGGGGAGTGGGGGAGGAAGGGGAAGAGGGGGAAAGGGGAGGGGGAGGAGGAGGGGAAAGGGAGGGGAGGAGGGGGAAAGGAAGGGGGAGGAAGGGAAATGGGAGGAAGAGGAAGGGGGAGGGGGAGGAGGGGGGAGGGGGAGGAGAGGGGGGGGGAGGAGGGGGAGAAAGAGGGAGGAGGGGGGAGAGCTTCCAGAGGCCATGAGAGCAGCAAGAAGACCTGAAACCTTTGCACTATCAGGGGAAGTGTGGTAGGTCTAAGAGGCAGAATTCAAGAGAGCCCAGGACCACAGCTAGGTGTGCTTGGGACCACAAGTGCTTGGATTTGTGGTTTTGTACTTTGGAATATTTGCTCATGCCCAGTGAGTTCTTGGGAGTGGGCCCAAGTCTAACCATATACACCTTGCCTATTTTTGCCTACAGGATTTTTCATGTGGTCTCATCACTCAGGAAGTTTCAGATTTTAGAGTTGTTTGGATTTCTGAGCTTTGGTTAGGGATGTTCATATTCTACCTTGTGTTCTTAGACAAAAGTCCTTAGCATCTCAGAAACTTCAGGTTCCTCATGTATACCATGAAGATAGTGATTCCTCCAAATACAGCATGAAAACCCTTTGCATGAAATGATTTGCCTATGGGACCTGGTATGCAGTGCTCAACAGTGAATAGCAGTGATTATGACATAATTATAATCTATATCTGGTATCTACATATATCTACACCTATATTTATCTCATCATGGTTATAGAAACAAATGGTTCTCTGAACGGGAAGAGTATTAAACCATGTGCTTCCAAGCCCAAGTAGAGTGCTTTGCTAGATCAAGTCCTGGGCTAGCATGGTACTGGACTTTTGTTTAGCTCGGGTACCTCTAAGCAATGTTATTTCCTCCGTGGGGGCTCCAAATATCAGCTTCTCATCCTTTTCACCCCTGGAGAGCAGAAATGTCTCAAGCAGAAAAACTGTGAGAGAAAAGAATCAACAGCAGAGATCTGGGTGATCTGCGCCTCCTAGTCGAAGTACGACATGGAAGGCAGAGATCTGAGAGGGAGACGCACAGCAACAGAGAAGAAGAAAGCAAAGATATCAGAGAAATGAGTAGCAAGCAGGTTGAAAACCAGAGAAAAGGTAAAACCAGGTACTTTGGGCAACCAAATAGAATTAGGAGGAGAAACGTGCGTTTGTGTGTTGTGTCTGTGTGTGGATGTGTTGTGTCTGTCCTTTCTGTATATCTGTCTGTGTGTGTATATGTGTCTGGGTATGTGTGTGTGTATATGTGTCTGTGTCTGTGTTTATGTGTCTGTGTGTGTGTGTGTCTGTGTGTGTGTGTCTGTGTCTATGTGTGTTTGGGTGTGTGGTGTCTGTGTGTGTCTGTTGTCTATGTGTGTTTGTGCGTGTGTGTGTATCTGTCTGTGTCTGTATATGTGTCTGTGTGTGTGTGTGTCTGTATGTGTCTGTGTCTATGTGTGTTTGTGCGTGTGTGTTGTGTCTGTATGTGTCTGTGTCTATGTGTGTTTGTGGTGTGTGTGTGTGTGTGTGTATCTGTCTGTGTTCTGTGTCTGTATATGTGTCTGGGTTGTGTATGTGTCTATGTGTGCCTGTGTACTTTTTTCCATGAACACCAGCAACCAGCAGCGCACATCTGCAAAGCACGGCACATATATGACTCAGCTGTGTCGTCACAACATCAGCACATGTGGTTCTCATTACCCAACCCATTTTGCAATAAGGAAGCAAAGACTCAAAGTAGTTTCCACCATCAACAGCTTGTAAAAAATGGGTCTGAATCTCCAACCTGTGTTTTCTCCCCTTCACCTACATTCTGGCCACACAGTGTCATTTGCAGCAGAGAAGAATGGATAACAGACCATTGTATTCTTAGATTTTCTTTAATGTCAATCTACTATTCTGATAGCAAATTTTCCAATGTTGACTTTGTACATGCTTGTTAGGACTTTTGTCTACACTCTTCACAACTCAGAGTACTTGAATAAAGAATCCTTTATTTTGATGTGATGGTGGTTCCTAAATCAATTCCCAGCTGCTACAGCTGTGTTTCTCTCAGAGCAGGTGCTAGGTGTGAAGTCACAGAAGGTGGGCTCCTGCAGGCCCAGAGATTAATCCTATGTTGTGCATCTGTCACCCAAAAATGGGCACTTGCACTGTTTGCTCAGTGAAAAGAAAGTGTTCTGCAACCTTATTTGTTTATTGGCCACTTGAATGAATATGAATCAATTAAAAATCTCCCCAAACTTTAAAAGGCAGCTATAGTCACTGCTACACCACCAATGTTTTTTTTGCAGACTTTAACCCTGATTTGTGTGAGAACCTTCTAGACATTTGAGAATGAGCCATGGTACTGCACTCCCCTTAAAGGGCATTCGGAGTTTGGAAAGAAAGCACATGGCTTTTGCTTTTTCCACTCTCCAAAGACTTCTCCACATAGAGACTAGTTGAATGAACTCTGAGGTTGATTCTTAACCTGTGTTGATATACTGCTCTGACTCTCAGGAGGAACGTAAGCATCTGGCCTCCTTTGACCTGAGTCTTTTGTATATGATCTAAGTCAGGCCCAGACCAATATACTGAAGACACGGTCTCTAGCAGAGGACGAGAGAAATTTATCTTCAGTTTGATGAAGACTATGAACATCACATTTATAAAACACGTTTTTGTAGTATCATCTGAACTGTTAGCTATCAAACACTGTCTGCTGCATAAAGAAGCCTAACAGCTTGCTCCAAGTCCATGGCCACTGGTTTGGCTGAGCCTGTGCTCTTTACACGCTTATGGGACATTCCAAGCAGCCTCAGAGCCCCTTAGTAACTGCGATCAGCACAAAACTTATAAAGATAGGGGAGCCTTTGCGATAGCTCAGTGGGTAAGGCACCTGCACAAAAACCTGGGGCGCTGAGTTCGCTTCCTGGAAACTCACGGTGGTAGGAAGAGAAAGATGACTTCTGAAATTCGTCCTCTCACCACTACCCTGTGTGCCATGACATGCATGCATGAACCTTCTCCTCCCTTCCCTTGTGTCCATTCCTCCCCCACTCTCAAATAAATGGAATTCATAAACAGACAGTTTAAAACTTATAAAGATATGGACTCTTCCCTTGAACCTGTCTCTGTTTCCACCTTCTGGCACTTTGCAGGGACAGTGACCTAGGGCCTTCCAGCCCTGGCATGGCTACCTCTCGGAAATGGAACCTGAACCTATCACTTTGCGTGAGTTCACACAACGGAGTTCGGCAGTGGCAGGTCTGCTCTGCCCATTTACAGATCCAAGAGCACGTGCTAGCCCTTGGAAAACTCTGAAGTACATGGAGGATGTTGGATATTATGACCATATGTTTCTACTCTGGGCAAATAGATCTCCCTATATTTTGTCCCCACTCAGTGCTTTGAGGAAAGCAAAACATCAGACTTCAGGTCAGCTTTTGAAGGTGACCTATGGATTTTTCTGATCAGCTTTGATTTTCCTGCACAGAAGGTTTTGCTTATTCTAGCAGCTTCTAGAGTCCCTTCATCATAGAAATGCCAATGGGGGCGGAGAGGGGGGATTATACAAAGGGAGGGTAAAAAGCATCCAGCTTCAATTCCAAAATCCTCCCTGAAAACTACCAGATTCCATGGGTCTTTGGGTTATGGGACTCTTTGGACCAGCCTCCAGTGGACTGTATCCAAAACCATGTCATAACTCTGATATTCCTTCCCTGAGTCACATTAGGATACCCAGGGCCGTAGCTTTTATAGGCAGATCTTGGATCGAGCTTCTGAAATACACCTCTTTCATTCTATTAATACTCAGCCCCTATAATTGTGCTCATTTTTTTATATATTCCGTCAACTGTTCACTGTATGTCTTTCTGTTCTAGGTACTGGCCTCATGGACTTCCCTTTGAATGAGAAATCTTATTTATCTCTATTCTTGCTCTTGTCAACTTGGGAAAATAATACCTAATATTTTAGGGACCACTTGTCAGTTGAGCTTATGAATACATACTATGTCTATTTCCACTTTACAGATGAGAGGTAATGGTAGGCTCAAAGGGGTAGGTAATGGAAAGTAATTTGAAATCAAATCTCTTTGACCTCTCCATCTTTTATGAGATGGAGTCTTGCTATGTAAACCCAGGCTGGACTTAAACACGAGATCCTTCTGCTTCAACCTCTTGACAGGGACCACCATGCCCTGCTGGTTTGATTTTTCAATCTGTTATTAATACTATCCCATGACTCTCGACTGAACATCACATTGGATCACACTCCTTCCAAAAAGTTCACACAGCTTTCAGTAGCCTGTCATAACAGAGATTCTTGATTACCTGAAGATTCTCTGTATAAAGTTTCTCTGTGCTTGGTTTTCAGTTCTACGCTAGCTCCTTACCTACAAAACAACATAGCAGAATAGTTAGGAAGGAGATTAAATTATGGTTAAAGAAAAATTGAACAGAAAAAACCCAAATCCGGTGTGAATATTGGATTTTCTTCTTTCTTCTTTTTTCTTCTCTTCTTTTTCTTTCTTTCTTTCTTTCTTTCTTTTCTTTCTTCTTTCTTTCTTTCTTTTTTCTTTCTTTCTTTTTTCTTTCTTCTTTCTTTCTTTCTTTCTTTCTTCTTCTTTCTCTCTTCTCTTCTTTCTCTCCTCTCTTCTTCCCTCCCTCTTCTCCTCCTCCTCCCTTCTTCCTTCCCTTCCTCCTTCCTTCCTTCTTCCTTCCAACTTCCTTCCCTCACTCTGTTTCTATCTCTAACAGGGTCTTTCTGGGTAGCCCATGTTGGGCTTGAACTTATGAACTTTTTGCCTCAGCCTCTCTAATGCTGAGATTAGAGGTTGCATGTCATCATACCCATACATAGGTAGTTTTTTTCCTTGATCACAATTTTTTCCCAGTTGTTTTGGATGTTGGTCCTTTTCAACATATTGAAAAAGTTTAAACAGATATTATAAATTGCTATCAAGCTAGATTCATAGATGCATTTCATTCCATTGGGACCATATTAACTTATTTGAATTAATAGCCAACATTTTAAACTTAAACAATTAATAAACCTATCAACATTGCTGTGCTACTGATCAATATTTTGTCCACATGCACTTAATGCATACTATTTATACTCCATCCATGTAATTCTTTCACATCCTTCACATGGTCTAGGGAAAAAAATGTAAGCAAGCAGTTAGTCAATCTACAAGTCTTTATTGAATCTCTACTATGTGCCAAACAGGAGTTGCTTCACATCTCAATGGCTTCCAGAGGGCTCCCATCACAAAGAAAAAATTGTTGTGCACTCCTACAAAATAATCTTGGTGAGTGAGTCATGGCTCCACCTTCTTCAGATAGTTCAGACGTCACACACACATTCCCTGAAGCCGCCAGAGAAAGCCTGGGTCTCTGGGATTACAGCTTTAAGAAGTATGGCAGTAGTTGGACGAGACCTTGGCGTCTGAGTCAGGCTAGCTAGGATCCGAATACAGACTCCACCACATGGGAGGTTTGTGACGTGGAGCAAATCGTTGAGTCTTCTGAACCTCGATGTCCTGCGTGGCTTGGCAGTGTAGAGGGGTGAGTCTCATTGAGTCGTACAAGAGGAGATGATGTGAGTAGAGCTGTCCTACAGAACAAGTGAACAGCAGATGCTATCAAATGCATGAGGGGAAGGCAGGAATAGAAGGATCTTCAGAAACCCTATTCTGAATGCCAGATGCTTCCCTCTGATTGCTGTATCAGTGCATTAGGAATCTATGACCTGTCTCCTGGGCTTTCCTCTCAGGCCTCAGCACACCTGGGGTGGAGGGTTGTCCAACGCTCCTGTGTCCAGCATCAAACCACAGGCCTTAGTATAGACTTCAAAGCCTCCAGGCCAAGGTAAAACCAGCCAGCCAGCTGTTCTCATCCCTGCCTGACCCTGTCTAGACCCAGTTCCAGTTCAGAGGTGAGGGACCAGGAAGACCAGAAAGTCCTCCAATTCATCCCCAGCCCTCTCTCAGTGCTGGGTGCTCTATGTTTCCAGGCACCCCAGTGCCTGGATGAGCCAGTTCTCCCAGTCTGCACCAGGGCTGGTGTGATGCCGTGCAGCCCAAGTCATCAGTCTCAAGTTCAGTCTAATTACCCCTAGTGCAGATGACACACATAGAGGGGCTCTAGGTAATTACTAGGGTGGGGTTTCAGTTTGCCTGACTAAGAGAGTGCTACATGCTGGCTGGTCATGGAGAGCTGGGGCGGGGGAGTGTGTGTGGGGGGCAAGCTTTCAGGGCTCCCGTTATGGGGAACTACCAGAGCCCCTTACCAAGGGATTTTTTGCTGCACCAGGCCTCATGCTGGAGTTAAACAAAGGAGGCCATGTGTGTATGTGTGTGTATGTGTGTGCGCGCGTGTGTGTTCAGACTGTAGGACTAGTCTCTCAGCCATGCTTTACAGGCCCAGTGACTAGCTAGCTCGTGGGACTCGTCCTGCCTGATTTGTGTCACCTGAGACCCAGAGGCCATCAGAAGGGACATCGTTAATTGATTTGACCTTGGTGTGGTAGCTACAGCCAGTAATCCCCACACTCCAGGAAGCTGAGGCAGGAGTCTTCAGGAGTCGGAGGGCAGCCTGGGGTACAGGGTGAAACCTTGTCTCAAAAGATTTAAAGCCCAAACCAAAGCAAACAGGGGGGGGGGAAGAAACAAGAGAAAGGAAGGGGAAAAAAAGAGCACATTTTATTTACCCACGCCACAAAATGGTTTAGTCAATGAACTTTATTGAAATAGAATTTGTGCACTGCATAGTTCACTCATGTGTAGTGTGCAATTAAGTGGCCATTACAGTTTCAGAATTGTACAATCATCGCCACAATTTTATTTAATTTTTATCAGTTCCAAAAGGAGCATCCTAGTCTTTAGCAAGCAGTCTCTATTGCCCCCTAATGTCCCTCCTGCAGCTACAGGCCACAGCTAATCTACTTTCCTATCTACAGATCCGTCCATCCTGTATATTTTTTGTAAATAAATTCATACAGTACACGGTCTTCCACGTCTAGCTTCTGTTTGTTTGTTATTGTGTTCAGGTCCACTCATATTCATTTTCATTGTGGGATGATTTTCTACTTTGGGAATATGCCACCCATAATTTGTCTATTTATCAGTTAATGTTCATCCCACTTATGGTTACTTTTCAGCAATTATGAATAAAGTTGCTATGTGCATTTGTGCGCATGTTTTTGGATAAGTATATGTGTTCAAGTCTTTTAGGATTCTACCCCCTGGAAGTGGACTTTCTGGACCATGTGCTAACTCCATAAGTCATTTGGAAAGGCTTCCTGTGTGCCCACCCTGTGCCAGGTGCTGGGAATTCTGAATAAATCCGATGAAAGCAATCTGAATAAATTCTGGCGATCCAAACAAATGAGGCCCCTTAGACTCAAGGATGAGGAAAAGAATGATCTAGATAAGGGGCTCATGTGTTTATAAGGAACCCAAGTGCTTCTGCATTCTTATAAGGAACAAAGATAACAAGCCCATTAAGCAAGGAAGCATGGGGAAGGGGCAAGGAATCAATGAAACAGAACAGAATAGGGGTTCTGTTTTGGACGAGACAACCAAGAAAGGCCCAGGAAAGGTAGGAAGGGGCCATGCTCCCTCAGAGGTACTGGTCTCTCGGTGAAGGAAAATCTCAGGGAGTCTGAAGAAGAAAAACCAATATTAGAATCCTGGGAGGAGAAGGAACGAACGCGAAGTCTCTGGAGCCCTGTGAAACACCGTAATCTTATTCCTCATGCAAGGAAAGTTGTGTGTCCTTTTAAGTAGGTATGGGATGTCCACTGGGGGAGCCTTTGAGGTGACTTGATTCATCCCCCCCAACATTTAATCTTTTTTCATCTATATGTGTTTGTGGGGAGTATGTGCATCTGTGCTTGAATGTGTAGGGGCACATGTTGTGCTGTGTGTATGCATGTGTACATGCATAGGGAGACCCAATACTGATTTCAGGAATCATCCTTCATCACTCCACCTTATTCTGTTGAGACAGGGATCTCTAAGCAGACCCAGAGCTATCCTTCTATAGAGTTAGTCTGGCTAGCCAACTTTTTTCTGTGGATTTCCATTAATCCCTGCCATGCCTGGAATTCCAGGCAAGTTACCATGCCTGCTTGTCATTTTTTTAAATGGGATCTGGAGATTTGAACTTTGTTCCAATTGTGCAACGAAATGTTTTAACTGCTGAGTCACCTTCCCAATCCAGAATCTTAAAGTGTAATTTACATACAATAAAGTATGCTTTTAGAATTATGACTTTGATGCTTTTTGTTAGTTGTGTAAACATAGCTGCAATCAAAATACGTTATATTTCCATTACCCAGTTCCCTCTCAGCCCATGCACAGACTCCTTTCTTTGCCCCATTTGTAAAATGTTTTAGAAGATAACTTCTTCCCAGGAATCTGTATTCCCTGACATATGACTGTTTTTATTCAGCATAACACTTTTGAGATTAATCCATACTAGAAGATAGCTTGAGTTTGTTTCTTCTTATTGCTATGATATACTACAATTATTCTATGTCATAATTTGTTTATCCTTTTATCAATTGATTGACATCTGAGTTGGTTCCAGTTGAGAATAAAGTAAGAAGGAACATTCACATGCAACATTTTCATTCCTCTAGGTAAATACTTGGGAGTAGAATTATTGGGTCACATGGTGTTTGTTTAAATTTTATACTAGATACTAAACTGTTTTGTAAAGCAGTTGTACTTTTTATATTCCTGCTAGAGATGAAAGAGAATTCTAGTACTTGTATAGCCCCATAAATAGTTTCCATCTGCATCTTTTTGATGCTTATTGCCAATGAGTGTCTCTTCATGTGCTTATTGGTTACTTCCATCTTTTTGGTGAAGACGGAGTTTGCCTTCTTACCTTTTTTTTTATTGAGTTGATTATTGCTTTGTTACTGAGCTATGAGTTCTTTATACATCCTGAATATGTTTAGCACATTCTGAATACATCCAAGAAGGTTTCACAATTATTTTCTTCCAATCTGTGACTGTTTTCTTTTCTTTCTTTTTATTATTTATTCAATTGTGTGTGTATGCATGTGTGCGCATGTGTGTATGTATGTATGTGTACATATGTGTGTGTAGAACCACGGATGAATTCAGGAACCACCACGGACCTCTTCCTTGTTTACTCTGCCCCGGGATTTGCAGGCTCCGCCCTACCAGGACCAGAAGCGCAGGCCGCCCCTGCCCAGAGTCTATACGTGGCGTTTAGGATCCGAACTCAGGACCTTCCACCTGCAAGGCAGAGGCTTAACTCCTGAGCCACCTCTCCAGCCCCTGTGACTGTTTTCTTAAAGTTCATTTTCTTAAAAGTACTCTTATAAGGAGTTTCCATTTCAGTAAAAAAATCAGTGTATCCATTTTCCATTTTCCTTTTGTCAGTTGTATTCCCCATGATTTCCCCAAGGATCTTTGCCTAACTGAAGGGACTGTCCTGCTGGACTCTTTGTAGTTTTAGCTTTTGCATCTCAATCTGTGATTGTGTTGGTCTTCCTGTTGCTGACAGAAACAATGGAAGGGAAGATGGGTTTATTGTGACTTAGAGCAACATTCATGGTGATGGGCAAGTCCTGGCCGCAGGATTTCCAGGCATCTGGGCACATTGTATTCCCAGTCAGGAAGCAGAGAGGAATGAGTGCTCAGCTTGATCTCTCTTTTTTATGCAGTCCAAGACCCCAGCCACAGAAATGGTACCATCCACAGTAGCAGGGTCTTCTCACCTCACTCAATCTGATCTAAATAATCCCTCACAGATATCCCCAGAGGCTAACCTAATTTAGATAATCCTCCATCATCATCATGCCCAGAGCTCCTGTCTCCTAGGTAATTCTAGATCCTGTCAAATTGACAATCAAAATTAACCAGCACATGATCTATTTCAAGTTAATGTTTATATATGGAAATTTTTGCCGTTGTGGATAACCAATTTGTGACGTATGAATTGTTGGTGAGATTGCCTCTTTTCCATAACTAAATTACCTTACTACCTTTGCCCAACATCAATTGACTGCACATGTGGATCTATACCTATAGTCTATTCTATTCCAAGGATCTCTATGTCCATTTGCATGCCAGCATTACATTAACACAGTTATTGGGTGGTGTGTGTGTGTGCGTGCACACACATGTGTTTATGTGATGGCATGCATTAGAGGGCATTGTGTGTCCCTATGGAGGATCAAGGGTGACTTTGGGAATCATCCTGGATTGCTTCTACCTCCCTCTTGCTTTACTCTGGGATTTCCCAGGTTCTACCCACCAGGGCTGGAAGTGCAGGCTGCTGCTGTTTCCAGCTGGCGTTTTTATGTGGGACCTGGGATCCAAACTCAGGACCTTATATTTGCGAGACAGTGTCTTAACCCCTGAGCCATCTCTCCAGCCCACAGTTATTGTTTTACTGTAAACTTGAACAATAGGTTAGTGTATAATTGTTTTACAAGATTGTTTTGCTATTCCAGGTTCTTTGCATTTGCTATAAACTTTGAAATCAGTGTTTCAATATCTACCAAGAAAAGCTTGCTAAAATTTTTATTGGAATCTCATTCAATCTTTAAGCTAATTTGAGGAAGAAAAAAGTACATCTTAACAGTATGGAGTTTCCTTTTTTTTTTTTTAAACCGAGACAGGGTCTGTTCTAGACATAAAACTCACCGTGTGCCCCAGGCTAGCCTGAAGATCCCCCTGTTTCTACCTCCTACATGCTGGGAATACATGACCATCCAATTCTATCCAGCCTAGCATACAGCCTTTCAATCAGGTCTTCATTTTTAAAGTTATCTTTCTTTTCTCTTTGTACTGTTTAACAGTCTTTAGTATATATGCTTTTCTTTAAATTAACCTTCTAGAGTTTTATGCTTGTTGGTGCTATCATTAATAATATTTTTAGTTGTATTTTCAATTATTAATTTCTAAAAATACAATTGATTTTTACTATTAACTTCTAGTACTAGGCATTTCTTGGCATTTCTTGTGTGTATTGCGGAGGGTGGGTGTACGTATTTGCTTTGTATGGGTATGTATATATGCGCATGTGCTCATACTATGCATGTGAGAAGATCCAAAGTTTATATCTGGTATTTTCTTTGGTCTGCTTCTACTTTATTTATGTGGCAGGTAAGCTCAGATTTCCCTGATCAGCTAGTTTAGCTAGCTAGCTTTTCTTGGGGATCACCTATCTTCACCTCCCAAGTGTTGAGATTATAAAAAGAAAGCCTGCCTAGTTTTCCTGTGGATAATGGGATTCGAACTCTGGTCCTAACTCACTCTTATGCTTCAAATACCTTCTCTATCAATCTGAGCCATCTCCCCAAACCAAATTCTTTTTTCAAAATATAGATTATCATATTGCTTGTTAATAAAGACTTTTGTGCTCTTTTGACAACATGAATGAGTTTTTTTGTTTTGGTACAATGTTAAAAGCCAACATCTTGCCTTATCCCTAATCTTAGAAGAAAAAAATTTAGTCTTTTATCATGAAGATATTAGCTATACCTTTTTTTCTTTGCATGTGGATGTGTTTGTGTCTGTGTGTGTCTGTGTATGTATCAGAGGGCACTGTGTGTGCCTATGGAGACCAACAGTAATTTCTGGATTCATACTGGACTGTTCTACTTCCTTTTTGCTTTGTTCTGGGATTTCTCAGGCTCTGTTTTCCAGGGCAGAAAGGGCAGGACAGTACATTTCTGCCCAAGGTTTTTATGTGGGATCTAGCTTCTGAATTCAGGGACTTTTGCTTGTGAGGCAGAAGCTTAACCCCTGAGCCATCTCTCCAGTGTACCATATCTTTTTCATAGAAATTGAAGTTGAAGTTGAATTGTATCATCCAGATCATATTCTTAATTTTCTGAGAACTATTTGATCATAAATGGAAGTAAAACTATGTTAGCTTTTTCTGCATCTGCTCAGAGACCATGTGCTTTTCTATTTCAGTATACTGATACAGTGAGTTATCCTGATAGCATGGTCTAATTCATGTTTTGAAAACATCACTCTCAAGAATGAATCAGACAAGAGTAGGGAGACCAGTTTTGAAGTTCCTATTATTATCTAGGTGAATGAGGCTGGGACTGGAGCCAAACTGATAGCAGGGGATATGCTTTAGAAGTAGCACTGGCTTATGGGAATATGGTGCGTAGGAATGTAAGTAGGCACACTCTGAAGGGGGAAGGGAGATGACTCAGCAGTTAAAGCGCTTCAGTGCAAGAAAAGGCACTGGAGTTAAGATCCCCAGATCCCACATAAATGCTGGGTGATGTGTAAGCCTGCCTGAAATTCCTGCCTTGGAAGGCCGAGAGTGGAAATCCCCAGAGCAAGCTGACTAGTCAGACTAGCCTCATGGGTGTTGAGTTCTGAGTTTGATGAAAGACCCTGTTTTACAACAGTAAGATGGAAGAAGGATTAAAGATGGTTCCCTGTACCAACCTTTATTGGGACAAGAAAACATCAATCTCAGACACACACATAAGCATCCACACACATACCACCAGGTATCCACACACGCATATATTCCTCCCCACCAACTACATACATGTGAAAATGGAAAAAGGTTAAAAACAAAAGTCATTCCCAAAAGTTTTATGTGTTGATTGATGGATGTGCTGATTTCAGTCTCCCATGAAGGACATTCTTCTATGCACTGAGCGTTTCATTAGCATCGCTGAAGCAATTTAGGAAAACATGTCCTAGACTATTAGAGAATTGTACCAGCGGAAGCAAGACACTATGTCTCAGCCCCTGACCCCACACAGGAATGAAAGTGGCGTCTTCATGTAGCCAAGTGTCCCCAGGGTTGTGTTATCTCAAGACTTAACCAGGTGTGATAGTTAATCCTGGGTGTCAACCTGACACACCTGGCATTAACTGTGATCAGCTGAGACCACATCTGGCAAGATCAGCTGAGACCACCTGAAGAGATTATCTGGATGATACAAAGATTAACCCTAGATCCCATCAGAACCTCCATAGATCCCACTGGAACCTCTCAGTAGTGGATCAGATAAACGGAACCACAGAACAGAAGACAGGAGAGAAAAGACTCTCTGAAGCTATGCTAGGAAATGCTCTTCCCTCTTGCTGCCCACTGTTATCCACTGGACTACTGGACTGAGCAGCTACTGGCAGCAATCATTGGACTACCTCGTAAGCCAACCTAATACATTCCCTTTATATATATATATATATATATATATATATATATATATATATACACACACACACACATTATTGGGCCTCTCTCAACTTTTCTAGTGAGAGTCAAAGAGGATGGGAAAAGCGATGGCCAGGACAGAGGGGGGATAGAAGGACAGAGACATTGGAGGACAGACCCAGGGAGCACTGCTGGGTAAGCACTCCAGGAGCCAGAGGTAGCAAAAGCAAAAGAGAAGCAAAGAAGAGAAAGACAGAGAGGGGAACACTATGCTTCCCCACCCACAGGAGCAACAAGGGTCTGTAGTCAACAAGCTCACCCTGGAGAAGAATGAGAGTAGCATAAAAGAGGTTACCTACAACAATGGTTCTCAGTCCTGGCCTGATGAAGCAGCACCTGGGAAATTTTCCAGAATCCACAGATGGCCAGACTCTGCAGCACATGCCTCCTGGCACAAGCCAAGGCAGAAGAATTCCAAATTTGAGACCAGTCTGGGCTTCATAGCGAGTCCCTGGCCACCTGTTCCACAGAGCAAGACCCTGTCACAAAAAATTAAAAAGAACTCACCAATATTCTGGGTTTCTTCCCCACACAACTCACTGCAGGGTGAGTCTGGGTGCTGACATTTTTTTTCAAGTCTCCCCGGACAGGCAGACAGTCTTGAGGATCCCGGTACTAATCTAAGTTCGTCTTACAGAGGTGGAAGCTTGAGGAACATTGTTGGGCAGCAACTAGGTGACTGACTGCCCTGGCTTGCCCAGGACTGGGGGACTTCCCAGGATAGGACACTTTCAGTTTTAAAAGCAAGACGGTCCCAGAAGATGGGGTTTTCAGTGCAAAAACTGGGAAAGTCCTAGAAAGGCAGGGGCAAGCTGATCATCTCATGTACAATGCTTGGTGGATCTTCCCACTTAAAATGACAGAACAGGTGACCAGTGAGTCATGGACAGTAAGTTGGGTGTCTGCTTATGGATCAGATCCCTAGTGGGGTAAAGCTTCTCTGCTGACCTCCCCAACATGGAACCAAGCAGTTGGTTGATTCACCTGTTGGGTGACAGACATCAGCATGGAGGCAGGTGGACTCCACTGAGGCCATATCTGATCTTGCTTGGGCATCTGATTCCACTCTTGTTTCCTGCCTCTGTGGGATGAAGTGGGGCTTCTTTCCTGTCTAAATCCTTCTATAACATGCTTTCATAAAAGCAGGCGTCTTGCCCTTGGAGCACCCTAACCTCAGAAATAAAAATAATAAAAACAAAATAATTTTGCATCTGTGTGATACATATGCGCCTATAGATCAGGCTGGCAGCATATGAACTCAAAAGATAGCTAAGGATGACCTTGAGCTTGTGTGTGTGTGTGTGTGTGTGTGTGTGTGTGTGTGTGTGTGTACAAGATGGCACTTCAGTGTGTGTGCCTGTGGCCCAAGGGTAACATCCTGGATTACTTTACCTCCTTATTGCTTTGCTCTGAGGTTTTCCAGGCTCTACTTTCCAGGACCAAAATTGGAGGCCATATCTGCCTGGCATTTTTACATGGAATTTGGGGATGTGAACTCAGATCTTTTGGCTTGTGAGCAAAAACTTTTAACTCCTGAGTCATTTCCCCAGACCAGCCTTGAACTCTTAATCTTCCTGCCTAAGTACTGGGATCTCTCCTAAGTGCTGGGATCACAGATGTGTACTATCACACCCAGCATGTATGATAATTCAATGACTCTTGCCAAGATTTCGAACTTAGCAAGGACAAAGGCCAGGTCTGTTGCAACTCTTCATTGTATCTTATTACTTCATGGTTGGTGACACATAGTAGGCACTCAGCAAATGAATGAGTGAATATGACCTTGCATGAATAAATGAATAATGAATATCAGTATTCATTACTGTGTCCAGGGATTAATATTGGCTTGTATTCTTCTGCCACCAGACTTCAGTCCAGTAGGTGGTGACTATAGTCTTTGTTCATTGGGGGTCCACTGCTATAATTAAATCATTCATATTTATCTGAAATGCAGAGACACTGGCATGGTAATGAAAGTGGTGCTGGCCTTGCTGTGTGGTGTCTCTTTGCCAGCTGCTCTCTGAGGTACTGCTTCTGGAAGTAGACATCTGCTGACCTTTGTGTCTAGACCATGTACCTTCCTGTCTCGGTGACCTGTGTCATTGATATCATTATCTACAACATGTAGGACTTGCCATGCAGGATACATAGTTTCATTGCCGATGGCCCATAGATTCATCATCATCATCACCACCACCATCTTCTTCTTCTTCTTCTTCGGATCTTTACCCAGCATGCCTTGTGGTGCAGGGACTATGCTGAATGCTGAGGCAAGAAGTTGGTGAGATAACAAGGATGAATGAAATATGATCAGCATATGTCAGCATTCAGCAGTTGGGGAGATAAGATATGTACTTAGAAAAAAATCATCTGACTGTAAGGCAGTTTGTAGTAAGTGCCAGACATGGGGTGCAGTTTTCAGAGGAGGGGGAGAGAATGAGCTAGAACTCAGAGAATGAGCTGGGCTGGACTTAGGTCAGGCTCTTCTCCACCACATCATCATATTTTCCATGTGCAGACAACAACCTTGGGCCCTTACCTCCATCCTCCTATTACGCTACCCAGATACTGAAAGAAAACAGGACAGGAGTCCGCTGATGACTGCAGAGAAGCAATGCATGGATGAAGCTAGAAGACCCCCCCCCCCCAGCCCAGATGTAAAGGGCTGATGCAGAGAGCTTGGGTCTGAAGCCACTGATCCTAAAGAACACCCAGCCCAAGAAATCACCCCAGTTGAGTCATTTCCAGGGAAGAGGTTTGGACTTGGACTTGGAAGAGGTCCAACTTATTTTACCACTCAGTACCTGGCCTAGGGCGCCACCTGGTGAGACCCTTGAGAAAAGTGGTCAGCTCTTTTCCACTTTGCCCCTCCTAAACCACCTTCAGATTCTTCCCATTTCCCCATTATACATGTGTGTGCGCACACACACTTACATACACACACACACACATGCACTCACACACGAATATACACACACGTACCTACACACGCATGTCAGGAACCACTAGAAGCTATAACTCTAAGTCCAAATCCCAGCTCTCCAGTACAGTGAAGCCAACTCTCTTTCAAGACCCTCTTCCCATGATTATATTTTTACCATGAAGTCTTTGCTCTGAACATCCTCTTGAAAAAATATATTTCAGCTTCTCGTAAGTCCCTAAGACATCCATTTCTGGACTTACCCTTAGTTTTGCAGCCCAGCTGTGGGGGAAACCAGTGTCAGTCTCTAAAGATCTAGAAGGGGACTTATGCTCCCCAGACTAACCTCTAGGTGTGTCCCCTACTCACGCTCCTCCTTTTCTACACCGTGTACTCACTAAACCACACATTATCACCTTCGCTCCCCAAAAACATATTGTCGAGTCAGAAGGAACAAATCGAGGTGGGGGAATTCATTGACAATCTAACATTGAATGTTAGCCACACCAGTGTTGCCAAGAGATGGGGAGCTGGGGCAAGCATGGTGTCATTTGCAGGGTGACTGGAGCCCAGGCAGCCCAAGCCTGTTTGAGACACAGAAGTCCCGGGGTGTACAGGCTGGCAAGAGACCTGCTCTCAAGGGCAGGCAGGCAACAACTGACAAGTAAATAAGTGGATGGTTTCCATAGCAACCCCCAGAGTGCTGTAAAGGAAATGAAACAAGAGGGAGTGGCTGGTGGGGAGGCAGGAGGTGTCCTTTAAGATGTGGAGTCAAAGATCTAGGCACCTGGGGCTGGAGAGGTGGCTCAGGGGTTAAGCCTCTGCCTTGCAGGCAGAAGGTCCTGAGTTCAGATCCTAGACCCCACATATAGACGCCAAGCAGAAGCGGGGGCGGCCTGCCTTTCTGGTCCTGGTAGGGCGGAGCCTGTGAATCCCGGGGCAGAGTAAACAAGGAGGAGGTGGAGGCGTCCATGGTGGTTCCCGAATTTGTCCGTGGTTCGCGTACACGCACACACACATACACGCACACACATACACGCGCACAATTGAATAAATAATAAAAAAATTAAAAAAAAAAAATCTAGGCACCTGAATGGTAAGAAGTGTTCAGAGAGGGAAAGAGTGAGGAGAAAGGAAGGAAGAAAGGGGGGAGGGGGGATAAAAGGAGCCAGAATAATGGCTTGACGCTTGGGATTGAAGCATTCACAAGAGAGGGCTCTCTACAGGGCAAACAACCGACGCGACTTTGAAGACAACCATTTTCTGGTGCGCGGTGATCAAGCAGGGGCTGCCGAAGGGCATGCTTAGGGCTCTCTTCAGATCTTTTCAGTAAACTGGTGGAGCCCATGGATGTTTTATGCAAGGGGTTTTTTACTTTTTAATTTGGTTTCTCTCTTGGTTTTGGTGGAAATCAAAGGAAGAACTGAGATTGACACCCATGGAGCTGAGCAGAGAACAAAGGCTTGAAAACAGAAGCCCAGAGGTAAACTTAGGGTGAATTCACACACACACACACACACACACACACACACACACACACACACACCCCTGGAAATTCCTCCTGAGGGGATCAGACCACACCAGCTGAGAGGGCGGTGGAGAAAGAGGGAACTGAACTCATTCTATGGGGAACTCAAGGATGAGGGAGCAGGCCTGATAGAAATAATCCTCAGTATATGTGCTAAGCACTGCTCATGGCGTCCTTGCCTCTAGGTACTGCCGTGATGTCCCATTTGATTGACAGAGAGAAAACCAAGGCCATGAGATATTAAGTAACTTGCTAAAGATCAGAAAATTTAAGGATCAAGAGAGGTAAGATTTCAACTGAAGTCTGTTTCTGTCTTTGAGCTCCAAACCATACTATGTGAAATATCTGGATGGATTGATTTAAAACTGGATGTTCCTCTGGCCTCTTGACTCTAAGGTTCAGAAGTGTATGCAAAGAAGTACTTCTTACCCCTTTCTATTCCCACAGTGGTCGCTCTGTGTTGAAATTTGAAAGAAACTTTGACGACATCAACCAGCAGTTCTCATTCACAGTACTTAGGCTAGAGTCTGGAGATGTTTTCAAGTTGTCCTATCTAGTGGTGGGGAATGCTGCTGGAATTGAGGGCCGAGGAAATCCCACTACACGTGACAGCCACCCACAACAGAGAATCAACCAGACCAAAAATGTCACCGTGTTGAGGTTAAGAAGCCCTGATAGGACGGGTGTCACCAGAAAGGCTGTAGCTCTAGCAGGGCATTATCTTGATGATTTAACCTCAGCCCAGGGTCTGTTTTTCAGCTCGTCAAACCTCGAACCCTGATTTTGTGAAGTCTCTTGAGATAAAGAAGAAACCATTCATTTCAAGAAGAAAAAAAAAAAAAGATCATGAGACACTGTCAGTATTTTACAGATTATTTCCCCTAAAGAAAGAAATTCTTCCGAATACTTATACATACTACTGCCCAAAGCCTTAGAAGAACCAAAAGAATAATCCATCCCAAGTCCATTCTCAGGATTGGGGTATCTGACATCTTTCCATTGGTGGTGGTGGGGAGACACTGAGTTAGGGACCTGGAAGCTTCAGGCGCTGCCTGTCCAGGGATTCTTCAGCGACACCCAAAGAACAGGTAACAGAAGCAGACCTTCTGGAAAGACCTGGAGAGATTCCATTAACTGCAGGGATCAAAGCCAAAGAGAAAGTGCCTACAATACCAGTGCATCCTCTAATGCTACACTCATTCATGTCACACACACACACACACACACACACACACACACACACACACACACACACACACACATCCTGAGGGATGAACCAAGAATTTTCTTGCCAGTAGAGCATTGAATTCACTCAGAAAAAACAATGTCTTGGGACGCCAACTGCTTACCCAATGGGCAGCGAGTCTGCACAGTGAAGGGAGTAACCTTCAGGAGCCCTTGAGCCTTTCAGAGTGTATGGATCAACCCAGACTCTTACAGAAGGATGCTAGTGTTGAATATCCACAGTCTTGAAACTCTGTCCTAGTGTTAACTGCCCAGCATCTTCTCACAGATAAGTTCTCCTTCTTGTCAGCACATTGGTCTTACCCCTGAACTCCATCAGGCCCTTGACATGAATTGAAAGTGTTTCTTTTCTAGTTTAGCTCATTTCCCTTGTTTACCAACACAAATGGCTGGGGGAAGGAGGGGAATCTTGTCCACTTTGCTCTAGGTTGGTAGGTTGCCTATCACTTTCTACAGCTGTTGCAATTCCTTGAGCATGTGTGTTGTTCTTCCTAGTAGGTCTAGAGTTGGCCTGGCAAAATCAAACTTGAGACCTGGCTAAACCACACAGCAGCTACGTAACCTCCTTCAGTTAATCTCCCCAAGTCTCACTTCCCTCCACTGTAAACCAGCACTGCTAATTACAGCGTCACGGGATTAGTGTGAGGATTTTAAGCACAGTGTGTTGGAAATTTTGTCACTTTGACAAAAACAGCCTAAGGGAAGAAGAATTTATTTTGGCTTGCAGTTTTAAAGATATCAGAACACAGTTCTCAGTTCTGCTGATTCTGGACTTATAGTGAAGCAGAGCATCATGGGAACTGGAACATGTAGTAAAGGATGCTCATCTTTGCGGACAGGCATGGAGAAAGAAGACAGAAAGGGGACTGAAACGAGATATATCCTCCAAGGACATGTCTCCAGTAACCTATCTCTACTACCCAATGTTTCTAGAACTCCCAACCTTTCAACACACAAGCCTTTGGAGGGGACACTTCAAAGCATAGCATGTCTGTAAAGTGGCTAGCACAGTACCCGACAGAGAGGAAGTCTTCAGCACATTACCATGACTGCCATTCCTTTGCACAGTGCCCCTCAAGGTCAGCTGGCCCCTTGCATAGGGTGCCCAGTGCACATCTGTGACTCCAGGGACCGGTATGTGCTCCTTGCTCACTACTACATCAGACATTTGTCTGGCCAGTGTGAATTAGAGGCTTAAAAAAGAAGGAAAGGACTAATGTGTGGTCTGCTGGGACCATGCTTGCCTTCACTCTTTATGATCCATCTGACCCCAGCAGGTGACCTAGTCACTCATCTGGAAAGCGAAGCAACACCTGCCTGCACTGTCCAATAGGAATGCAATAAGCATTAGATGAGTTTGAGATGTGGACCACCTATGTGGTTTTTCAAAGTATAGTGTTACATTACAGGCTGAAAACAAATGAATCTTATTAAAGTGTTTTATGTAATCCATATCTCCAAAATAATAGTTTGAAATGAAATCAAAGTGAAAAAGTGAAAGGTGACAGAATGTGTGTGAGTGTGTTCAGGCGTGACTTTGCATGTAGGTGTGGACAGGTGTGCCTGTATGTATGTGCATGTGCATGAGAAGCCAGAGGTTGATGTCTGGTGTCTTCTCCAATCATTCTCCATCTTTTTTTTTTTTTTTTGAGATAGGGTTTCTCACTGACTCTGGAGCTCAGCAAATCAGCTGGACTGGTTGGCCAGAAAGCCCCAGGGATCTTCCTGACTCCACTTCCTTAGTGATGGGATTACAAGCATGTCTGCCCCACCTGGCTTTTAAGGTGGGTGCAAGGGATTGAACTCAAGTCCACATGCTTGGATAGCAAATACTTTATCATCTGAGTTATCTCTCCAGTCTCTCTCTTCCTTTTTTTGCATGTATCCATGTGGGTGTATATGTTTGCATGCACGTGTGTATATACGTGCATGGAAGCCTGAAACTGACCTCCAGAGCCTTCTTCAGTCATTCTCTACTTTTTTATTTTAAGGCAAGTTGTCTGAGTTGTGCCCGTAACTATCCAATCAGCTAGGCTAGCTAGCCTGCCTGCCCTGGAGATTTGTTTCCCCAATTCTGCTATTATTAGCAGCTGCTATATGTGCCTAGGTACTTGAGTCTTGGGGATCAAAACTCTGGTTCCCATAGCTGCATGATAAATGTCTTATCCACTGAGTCATCTCCCTAACCCTGTAGTCTTTGTTCAAAACATGAGTCTTTGGGGCAAGTGAAATGGCTTAATGGGTTAAGGTTTTTGCTACCAAAATCCAACAATCAGAGTTCAATTCCCAGAGGCATTGTGGGAGAAAGAGGAAACTGACTCCTGTAAGTTGTCTTCTGACCTCCACATGTACATTGTATACATGCACATACCACACACACACACACACACACACACACACACACACACACACACGCAGGATAAATAAATGTAAGTCTTATATTTATATGTACTGTGCATCTCTGTTCAGACTAGAGGACCATACACACACACACACACACCACACACACATACACACACACACACACACACACACACACACACACACACACGATAAATAAATGTAAGTCTTATATTTATATGTACTGTGCATCTCTGTCCAGACTAGAGGACAGGTGCTTGATATCCGTATGTGAGGACCACCAAATAGGGACAGCACAGTGCTAGCTAGAAAAATAAGCACCAGTGACTGTAAGCAGTTGCATGGTGGATGTCAGCATTACTTCACCGTCCAAAACAGATAGCACATAGTGGGTCTCTGAGCGGCTATGTGACAAGGCATTTTTAAATACTTGTGTCTTCACATGAAGAACACAGCAGGTAGTGGGGTGCACGGGGCGGCCTCTGCCTGCATTGCATACTACCTCTGCTGCTTGCTAGAAAGCAACTCAACATCTCTACACCTCAGCTAACTCGTCGGTCAAAGGGACTTAAGTAGTGTTTGCACCACAGGCGTAAAGATGAAGTGAGTTAACTCATGAAAAGTATTGAGAACTGTGGCTCTTCCAGAGTAAAACACAGAATAAACAATACATTCTGTACATTAAAAAAAAATCTGAAAATACAGAACGGTTGCAGGAAGTGTTGATTGATTAACACTAGAACTTTTTCCACTCCTCAAAACCCACATGTGACATTTTTCTTCAGCGGTTTCTTGATAAAAGCTAGGGCTCCACCTATTTCCTCTGTTGATAACTTATAAAGGGCCTTTCACAACTTAAGCTGTAAAGAATCTTTAGAAGACCCTTCTTCTTACTCCTTCCTTACTCTCTTCACTGTCTTTACAATCTCTGACCCTAGAGCCTGACCAGAAGCCAGGTGAAGACCAAAGAGCTCTCTTTGAATAAGCAAGGACAAGCAAACCAGTGCACTTGAACTTCACACTCAGCATCGCTTCTCTCATGTGCTGTCCGGTGATCATAAGTAATTAGCATATGACACCTTGCTTCTGTCAAATGTCAGCAGAGATGGGACTGTTGATGTGGTCATATTGCAGCGCAGAGCAGCTTTCAGTGTCCAGGATGTGACGCTGTCACGTGTCCTAGGCCCAAAGCCCCCTTCTTGCTTACCCTGAATAGTCAGCCACAACGGGCCTCTGTGACTCAGACATAAGTAGGGAATAGAACCCTGGCCTTGGGCCCTTCTCTCTGATGCCATGGTTTTCAAATATGAGGGCAGATTCTAGAAGATATCATTTAAGACTCAGGTATAGTGTTACATGCCTGCAATTCTGTCACTTGGGATATTGAGGCAGGAGGGTTAGGAGTTCAAGGCTCATCTTGACTCTCTGTCTCTGTCTCTCTCTTCTCTTAAATACATAAAACAAACATTTAAAAAAGAATTGGCATTCTGGGGCTGGAGAGGTGGTTCAGGGGTTAAGCCTCTATCTTGCAGGCAGAAGGTCCTGTGTTCGGATCCTAGATCCCACGTATAGACGCCAGGCGGAAGTGGGAGTGGCCTGCGTTTCTGGTCCTGATAGGGCGGAGCCTGTGAATCCCTGGGCAGAGTAAACAAGGAGGAGGTGGAGGCGGTCCATGGTGGTTCCTGAATTCGCCCGTGGTTCTACACACACACACACACACACACACTCACACACACACACACGCACACACACATGCACAATTGAATAAATAAAAAAATTTAAAAAAAGAATTGGCATTCAAAACTGAACACAATATAAACAAGAGTTCTGAAGGCTCCATTGTACCAAATATCAACTTTTAAGTGCCAGATTATGGAAAGATAAGGGAGAGTGATTAGGGCAGTGTAGAGTAGAAGACAGACAAGGTATTATACCAATAGGTTGCCAAGCTGAAAAGTCAAATAGAGCCTAGAGGAGAATTATGCAGATATTAAAAATGATTAAGGAGCTGGCGAAATGACTCAGTTGATAAAGGAAATGTTTACTGGCCCCTCTCGTATTTCTTTGGTCTACAGTCTTGTGATGTGATCTGTCTCATACGCAGACTCTCACCACAATGCTACCTGTCATAAGGTGCAGGGCCCACACTGAAGCGGGTACTACATCACTTAGACTTGTAATAGACAAAGGAAGGATTAAGAAAGATAGTGGCAGATTTCTCAGCAGAAACCGTCAAGCATGAAGACTGTGGAGTGACCGCTGTAAAGCACTGAAATGAAACAAAACACAATGCAGAATTCCATGCTGAGCAACAGCATCTCTCAAGATAAGGTAAAATAAAGACGTCTTCAATCACACCAACTAAAAAAGGACTTTTGTCAGCTGAGTCACACTGCAAGAAATGTTAAGGAGAATTGTTCAGGATCCAAGATAGAAACTGGATCTGCATTGTGGAACAGAGAATGATTGGAGGGCAGGAGAAATGGCTTAGGGGTTAAGCCTTTGTCCTACAAGCAAAAGGTCCTGAATTGGGATCCCTAGAATCTGAAGTAAAAATGCCAGGGAGAAATAGCGATGGTCTGTACTTCTGACCCTGGAAGGTGGATCCTGGGAAATCCCAGAGCAAAACAAAAGAAAGTAGAATAATCTAGATATTTCCTGAAGTCATCCTTGGGCGCATACACACACACATGCACACACACATGCTTAGAAATACAGTAATAATATTATAATTATATGTGTTCTTGAAAATTAGTTAAGAGGGTAGAGAGATAGCTCAGTGATTAAGCACTTGCTGCACAACTGTGAAAACTGGAGTTTGGATCCCACATAAATACCAGATGGGCATGGCAGCCAGCTTCCAATTCCAGCATTGGGAGACCAGAGACAGAAGATCTCAGAGCAGTCTAGCTAGCAAGTAGCGAGACTAGCCAAATAGGCAAGTTCTGGTTTCAATTAGGAGGTCATCCAAGTGATGAATGATTGAGGAAGATTCCTCATCTCAGGCATCAATCTCAGCCTTCTACAAGCATGTGCACATATGTGCCTGCAAACTCACACACATGCACAAACACACACATGCATATACACCACATACATATACACGAGAAAAATTACATTTCTAGTTCTTTAAAAGATAATAGACTATTAAAATAATTGTCTTTCGGAGTTCAGAAGATGCAAAATGTATTACCAAAAATAGGATAAAGTCTGGGAGAGAAAGACACATGTACACTCCTCAGTAAAGTTCTTCACTGTGCATAATAAAGCGTCATAGTACCATTTGAAGGCACACTGTGATAATTTCAATGTGCATGTCATAAACCCAAAGCAGCCACTAACTCCCCACCCCCCAAACAACAAAGCATCATAGCTAAGAGACCATCAAAGGAGACTCGAGAATACTCAATTCAAAGGAGACAGAAAAAGGTGGGGGCTGGCGTGGCAGTTAATCTGCATGTAGCTGATAAATTCACAAATCAAACTGTTCATAGGGGAACATAGGGTTTAATTTTCTCTTATGACAATCTGCTTACAGTTCTTAATCCAACTTGACAGGAGAGTCCACACCAATACCAGGGGTGGAGGGAACTGGCCACACCAAATTCATAGGCCTACTAAGAGAGGGACAATTCTTACTACCCAGACCAGCATGTCTGGCTAAGTGTACCAAAAGATGACAACTTCCTTAATCAGTTCCTTCCATCTCATTCACCTGCCCAGAGCCTACTGATCATGGACTGTGCCCTCTGCATCAGTCAAACAATCTCCTGCAGGCTAGCCCAGGGTTCAGCTCAATTACCAATTCCTCACAACTGGGCCCAGAGCTCAATTTTCAATTGTCAAGTTGACAAAGGACTCTAACTATGACAACTAGGGGAGATGGCTTAGGGGTAAAGCCTTTGCCTTGCAAGCAAAAGGACCTAAGTTCAGATCCTCACATCCCATTTAAAAATGCTAGGTAGATAGGGCAATGGCCTATTATTTATTCAGGCCCTGGAAGGTGGAGTCTGGGAAACCCCAGAATGCAATGAGGAGGCAGAACAATCCAGGATGATTCCTGATGTCCCCTTAGGCCTTCACAAACAAATATACTTAAGCATCCTCTTGCACACACGCACACAGGCGCACGCGTGCGCGCGCGCACACACACACACACACACACACACACACACACACACACACACGGGGCAGAGAAGAGATAGGAGAAAGAAAGAAATGGATGACAGGCTCAACTCTAACAATATCAATAATTGCTTTAGATGTGAAGAGTCTAAATACTAAAGTTAAAGGACAGTACTTACAGGATTGGAGAACAAAGCAAGACTTGGTGATATTCTGAGAATCAGAATTGCATTGCACATGTAAAGATACTTATGGTAAAAGGTGAAATGACTGGATTAGATGCACCATGTTAACACTAGTTAAGGGAAAACTGGAGTCACCATATACATATCGGCCAAGGTTAGTTCATCTCATAATGTAAAGTCACCAATTAATCAATAAGGCTTAATCATTCTTAATGCCTATGTGTCTTCCAAATACAGAAAGGAATGCTGGCAGAACTGTAAGGAAATGTAAACAAATCTACCATTCCACAAAGAAATTTCAGCATCTTTCTCTCAGTGAGTAAATAGACTAAGTAGATGGAATACCAGTAAAATAGCTCATCTGAATAGCACCAACAAACAACCTAGCTTACTAACATTTGTAGAACATTTCCACTTAATGACAGCAAAATGTACTTTGTTTTAACTAAGACTGAGTGGCTACTGAATGCTAAACCCTAAAGAGGATGCAGCTATATCACCCTGTCCAAGGCTCAGGGAATGTCATGAAAGAGAGTTCAGAGAGAATGTAAGAGCTGCAGCATGGAAGGAGTGCTTGAAACACTCCCTTCTGGACATGACATGGCTGTTGCACTCATAGAATCACAGCAGCTGTGGTTATCGGCACAAAATTCCATGATGGATTCAAAAAGGACTTGTGGGGGTCTCACTCCTTCCTGAGAAGCCATTGAAAGTTAATGGCTATGGGGATACGAGAAGTAATTTTCTTCAGAGGTGTAGCCACTGGTTAGTAGCTCCTGCTATAATTCCTGTAAATAATTCACACCCATGCTCAAGCAATGGCCCTAACTAAACTCAATGGGACACACACACACACACACACACACACACACACACACACACACACAAATAGGAAGAGACTTGTTGGGAAGAAGAAAGTGTTTGGTATGAATGGGGAGGGGCTAAGAGAAAAATTAAAACATATTATTTACATTGTTATAGTTGTTCTACATGTTGCTGAGAAACTCACAGTTTAAGGGAATAAGAGGTTTTGTTTTGGCTTATGATTCTTGCTGACTGTTCTTTGTCTAGCTTAGCAGGAGAGCTAAGGAACTGGCCACACCACATCCACAAGACCACAGAGAGGACAATCCTCACTTGCTAGACCAGCATGTCTGGCCAAGTATACAGAAGAATGCTAATTTTCTTAACTAGTGCCCTACATATTATTCACTTGCTCAGGGACTAGCTCCACCCAACATGGGCTGGACCTCACCATCAATCAATCTCCTGTGGGTTTATAAGGGCTTAACTCAACTAACAATGTACCCAGAGTTTTGAGTGTTCAACTGTCAAGTTGACACCTGTTACAATTAGGCATAGGTGTCAACTTGACATTTGAGGGTTTGAGCTCTGGGCATATTTGTAGAGAACTGATTATTAAGTTAAGTCCAGAACAAACCTGTAGGAGATTTTCTAACTAATGGGGAAGGACCAGCCCATGGTGAGTGGGACTGGCCCCGGAATAAAATACAGAGAGCTGATTGAAAAAATTGGCATCTTATGTATACTTGGCCAGACATGTTGGTCTGGCAAGCAAGGATTGTCCTCTCAGCTGTTGTGTGGATATGGTGCAGCCAATTCCCCCAATCCATTGGTCATGGTACATGCTCTTCCGCCAAACTGGACTAAGAACTATAACCAAACAAGCGTAAAAGAATAAACCCCTTGTTCCCTTAAGCCATTTGATGGTGATTTTATCAGCAACACTGCAACAACACCTGTATCTAACTATGACCTACCCTGTGAAATGTCAAAGAATAAATACAAATATATAAAAAAGAAACAAATATATTTAATTCTCAAGGACGTGCAAGGGTTTTAACAGGACACACCACATTCTGGGCTACAGCATATATCTAAACAAATGCCAAAGCATTCAAGTCATGCGAAGCATGTTTTCTGAGCATGGCGGAGTTAAATTAGAAGTTAATATCAGAAAGATACATGGAAATCCCTAAATGTCAGGAAGCAGAATTCTATAAATGACCCACTGTCAAGCAAAAACTAAAAGGGAAATTGAGATTTTTCAGAACTGAATGACCATGCAGTCACAGCACATGAAAGTTTATGAGATGTCACTAAGCAGAGCTGCAGAGGGGGAATTCGTAGTAGTAAGCATCTACACTGGTAAAGATACAGCAAGTGAGTAGATTGTATTCTATTTTAGGAAGCTAGGGGAAAATTAGGCCCCAAGTAGAAAGATGAGGAAAGAGATAGATGAGAGGAGAAGTTAATGAAATAGAAAGTAAAACAAAAGATGTCATACTAGGGATGTAGCTCAGTTGTTAGCATGCTTGCCTCAAAAACTGCCTGCCTAGCATGCATGAAGCTAAAAGTTTGATTCCCAGCATCACATAAAACTGGGCATGTCAGGGGGCTGGAGAGGTGGCTCAGGGGTTAAGCCTCCGTCTTACAGGCGGAAGGTCCCGAGTTCGGATCCCAGATCCCACGTATAGACGCCAGGCGGAAGCGGGGGCGGCCTGCGCTTCTGGTCCTGGTAGGGCGGAGCTTGTGAATCCCGGGGCAGAAGGAGGTGGAGGCGTCCATGGTGGTTCACGAATTCGTCCGTGGTTCTACACACACACGCACGCACACACACACACACACACACACACACACACACACACACACACACACACACAGAGAGACGCGCGCGCACATACACACGCACATGCGCACAGTTGAATAAATAATAATAATATAAAAAAAAAATTTAAAACTGGGCATGTCAGGCTAGCCAGGTTGCTGTGGGGAGTCCCAGGCTCCGCCTTCCAGGTTAGAATGACAGGCGAGCCTCTATGCCAGTCCAGCATTTTCTTAAAATGTGGGATCTAGGAACCCAAACTCAGATTCCCTTTGCTTTTGAGACAAGGACTTCAACCACTGAGCCATCTCCCCAGCCAGAACTTCGGAGTCTATTAAAGGGAATTTTACTCCCTTAAAAAAAAAAAAAAAAACTGGGCATGGTTGTGCATGCCTGTAATCCAGCACTCAGGAGGTGGAGCATCAGAAGCTCAAGACCTGCTGGGCTACAGGAGGCTGTTTCACAAAACCAAAAGAGTCAAAGGCAATAAAAGTTGGTTCCATGACAAGATCATTAAAAACGATAAATCTTAGACTGATTAGGATAAAACAAGAGAAGATACCAATGACCAATGTTGGGAACAAATTAGGCAACCTCTCTTAACAGTTTCCCCACATATTAAAGGAATGATAAAGCAATATTAAACATTTGCATGTCAAGAATTGGACAATATGAATGAAATGAACTATTTTTTAAAAAAATGGAAATTGCTATGGCTCACTAAGAATCCAATGACCTGCATAGCACTGTGTCTACTCAAACCTTGAAATTGTTCTAAGAAACCTTTCCACAAAGGATGCTGCAGACTCAGACACCGCCAGAATATCTTACAAACCATGTAAGGAAGAAACAATATTGGTTCTATATAAACTGTTCCCAAAAGTCAAAGAGAGGAACTACTTTCTAATTCATCTAATGAATCTGCCATTTCCCCGATAGGATAATTTACAGGAAACAAAAACCAAAGGTCAGTATCTTATAAATATAGATGCAAGAATTCTAAAAAAAAAACAACAACCAAACAGAATCCAACAATGTATTAAAAGGAAAGTAAGCTACAATAAAATAAACGTTATCCCAGGCTTTCAGTGCTAAATCAACATTTGAGAAATTGTTCAGTATAATTTACCAATGTTGAAAAAATAGCGACAGGAAACCATAGTATATGCAGGAAAAACTCAATCAAATTTAACATCCATTCCTTTAAATTTGTGTGTGTGTGTGTGTGTGTGTGTGTGTGTGTGTGTGTGTGTGTGTCAGAGGACACTGTGTCCCTGTGGAGGCCCAAGGGTGACTTCTGGAGTCATCCTGCATTGCTTCTACCTCCTTTTTGCTTTGCTATGGAATTTCCCAGGCTCTGCCCACCAGAGCTGGCAGTTCAGGCCACTGCCATTTCCGCCTGATGTTTTTATGTGGGACCTGAAATCAGTACTCAGGACTTTCTGCTTGCAAGGTACAGTATTAACCTCTGAGCCATCTTTCCAGCCCTTTTTAAAATTTTTCTTTTTTTTTTTAATTCTCAGATAACGGAAACTGAAGAGAATGTATTCATTCATTCATTCAGTTGATTATAGTTGTGTGTGTGTGTGTGTGTGTGTGTGTGTGTGTGTGTGTGTGTGTGTGTATGAATATACCCACACATGCCCATGTAGAGGGCAGAGGCAGGCTTCAGGAATCCTCTCTTTTGCTCTCTAATCTATCTTTTGAGCCGGGCTCTCTCATTGAACCTGAAGTTCACTAGAGTTGGCTAGAGTAGTAAGCCATCAAGCCCCAGGATCCTCCTGTGTTCACTTTGCAGTGCTGGGGTTATAGATGGGCATGCTTTACCTAGATTTTACATGAACGCTGGGAATCTGAACGCAGGTCCTCATACTTGCAGATCAAGAACAGTAACAACTGAGCCATCTCCCTAGCCTTCTTTCCAATCATTTTTTAAAACCCACAAAAATACCTTCAAGTTATCATCATAGTTGGTAGCAAAAGACTGAGTGTTTTGGGGCTAGAGAGGTGACTCAGGGATTAAGCCTCTGCCTTGCAGGCGGAAGATCCTGAGTTCGGATTCTAGACCCCACATATAGACGCTGGGTGGAAGCGGGGACGGCCTGCGTTTCTGGTCCCGGTAGGGTGGAGCCTGTGAATCCCGGGGCAGAGTAAACAAGGAGGAGGAGGTGGAGGCGTCCATGGTGGTTCCCAAATTCGTCCGTGGTTCTACACACACACACATACACACACACACATACATACACACACACGCATGCACGCGCAATTGAATAAATAATAAATAATTTTAAAAAAAAAGACTGAATGTTTTCCCCTAAGATTCAGAGTGCGAGAATGTCTCCTCTTGACAATCTTATTTCAAGTTTTAGTAGAGATTCCAGTCAGCCATCCCAGTCAAGAAAAAAAAAATTAAGTTAGATTAGAAGAAGCAAAACCATCTATTTTCAGGCAACATAAACATGTATGTAGAAGGCCCAGTGGAATCTACCAAAAACTAAATGATACAGAAAAGGTAACAGATTGTAAGATGGATATACAAAAATCCATGACATTGTTATCTACTAGCAACAAATAATCAGAAACTGAGATTTATAATCTACTTTGGAAGAAGAATAAAGCCTGCAAAAACTACATCAAGGTTAACATATAAAAAGAAACCATTGACAGAGAAACCCTTCTGCATCTGGCCTTCGTGTAATGAAGGCAGCATGCATGGGAAAAGCCTGCAATATATAAACGTGAGAGTTCCGCGTACTATGCAAATATCCTTTGAAAGGTCAGGAGGTTGCTGGCCCATCTCTTTTAGGGAGCATGATCTTCCCTCACTCACTAGCTCATACCCATTCAGGAATGCTTCCCCCTTCTTAATAAGAATTCTCTATTTCTATTTCTAACCACGTATCACTGGTACAATCCATTACCCTTGAACACAAGTAACTAGGTGTTTCAAGATGTATGCCTGGAATACTCTTGTGGGCACACTGGGATCAGATTCTAGTAGATTGTTACTATAGCATTAAGAAGATTATAAAAAAAAAATAACATGTTGCTTTTTTTTTAACCATGGGTCTTATGTAACCAACCTGACCTCACCCTCATGGGATTATAGGAGTGCACCAAGATGCTGGGATTTACAGGAACTATTAGGGCTGGAGTGATGGCTCAGGGGACAAAAAATGAGATGCCTATGGGAACAGAGGGCAGAGAGAGGGCCAGAGAGATGACCAGGGAACTAGGCTTTCACCTCTCAAGCAGAAAGTCCTGAGTTCGGATCCCATGTAAAAGCACCAGGTAGAAATGGCACTAGCTTATACTGCTGGTCCTGGAAGGCAGAGCCTGGGAAACTCCAGAGCAAAGCAAATAGGAGGTAGAAGCAATCCAGGTTGATTCCCCAAAACACCCTTGGGCCTCCACAGGCTCACACAATGCCCTCCGACACGCGCACACACACACACACACACACACACACACACACACACACTAGCAATAACAACAAAATGTAAATTTTGTTTTTCTTGAAAGAGTAGTAAGTGTGATCAATATTTAGCCTTACAGGAGTCAGCTAAATATTGAAGAGGCACCAGTAGGCAGACTTGGGGCCTCCTGGCCTGCAGCTGCCTGATTTCCTGAGATCTTTCATCTCAATCTGAAGCTGCTCTGGCAGCTCTGACCTCTGGCCTCTCTGTGAGAGTGGGCCGGGTGTGTCATTGGAACCCTGATGAGCTCTCAGCCGGTTTGTGTTCATCCTTTCCAGTCGTGTCCTTTGAAGCCAGGCTTGTTCCCCACTGCTCTTTAAGTACTTGAGTCATTTTTCTTATATGTTTGCTTGTTTGTCTTTTGCAGATTGTAGAATGGTTTCAAACTTTCAGAAGAGTTGCAGGAACAACACAAAGAATTCCTATGTAGATGCGTTTCCACAATCGCTTTATTCATTGATGATAGATAAACAGTGATGATGAAGACTTCAGATGATAAGCAGGTGGATGATAGAGCTATATAACTGCTGTTGCTATTTGCAATAAGAAGATAGATGATAGATGGATAGATAGGTGATAGCTGATAGATAAATAGGCCATAGATAGCTGACAGATATATGTTGATGAGGAGGAAGAAGAGGACAGATGGCAGAAGTAAATGATTGATAGATAGGTAGATATAGATTGTGTGATGGAATATATATTTAAAATGGAGTTAAATATTTTAAAATTTTCCAGATTTAGCAAAAGGTAAAACAAACAATAACATATCCCAGAGTTTCCTTGTCCTTTGCAGCTAGTTACTCTTGTTGACATCTTATTTTAGTGTAGTATGCCAGCTACAATTAATAAACCAATATTGGGGCTGGAGAGTTGGCTCAGGGGTTAAGCCTCTGCCTTGTAGACAGAAGGTCCTGAGTTCCGATCCTAGACCCCACGTATAGACGCCAGGCGGAAGCGGGGGCGGCCTGCGTTTCTGGTCCTGGTAGGGCGGAGCCTGTGAATCTCAGGGCAGAGTAAACAAGGAGGTGGAGGCTGTCCATGGTGGTTCCTGAATTCATCCGTGGTTCTACACACCACACATACACACACACATACATACACACACATAAATAATAAAAAAATAAAAAAATAAACCAATATTGCTACATTGCAGTTAACTAAAGCCCATGCATAGTTCATATTTCCTCAGTACCTGATGCCCTTTCATAGGGTGTCATATTATGAAACTTGTCACCTCTCCTTGGGCTCCTCTTGGCTCTGACAGTGTCTCAGACTTTCCTTCCTTTTAACAGCCTTGGCTATGTTGAAGCTTAGTGACTTAGTGGCTTAACAATGCACCTCTATCAGAATTTGATTGATTTCTTTCTCACAGCTGTCCTGGGGTTATATGCGTTTGGGAGAGGGGTTTCACAGAGGTGGAAGGTGTTTCCTCAGCCTGACACTGTCTCAGGGGTACATACTATTGACTTGAATAATCGCTTTGGGTTTCAATCTTCGTCAATGGGCCAAAATACTGTGTGTCAGCCCTCTCTACTATAAAATTATCTGTTACATTCCCCTTCCATCTATTCTCTGTGGAAAGACGCCAGTATGTCCAACTCACACTCAAGAACAGAGGAGTCCTTTCTTCTTCACCCCACAGCCATTGATTTTGGATTGCCTCCATAAATTATATAAAAATTTAGACATGAAAACAATCATCTCTTCTCCTAGTCAGGGTAAATATTTTATTCCAAATCTGTAACTGTTAACAGCCAAAGAGCTATTAAGGAATAGCTTGTATATTAGAATGATAGCTTGGGTGATGTCAGCTACTATCTTTGAACTAAATTTCCCCATAGCTAACATTTGTTGGAAACTTGGCACACTCACCATCTTGTGACTTGTTCCTTTCACCTTCGCAATGACCTTAGGCAGTGAGCACTACTGTGTTAAGCAGACTCACAATCCTGTGTATTCCTGCACGTGCCTTACAAGCATATTTTTTAAATGGAAAGGAATGTCCTGACTTCCTTGTTCACCCAGAGTTTATGTGACTGGGTGAGATTTTTTTGTATTTCCCTACACACACATTGTTTCATCTAACCTCTGCAGTTATCCATCCTTCCTTCTCTTTGAAGCCAGTAAAACTCGGTGCTGGGTTGCTCCAGAAACTTCCAGAATCCACCCTTGGGGTTTTCTATGGGTACCTGAATGCTCAGACACAATAAGACCCTGGCCACCATAGCAGTTGGACACCTCCACTCAAGGGCATAAATGGCATTCACACCTGAGAACATCTGAGAGATGTCAAAGTTTATTCACACTCTGAGCAAAATCCCCCACCCAGATGTTCAAAGGTGAGATGGCAGGGAATGAATGGAAGGCCCAAAAGTTGCCATGGTTGGAAAAGAAAACCCAACCTGACCATCTGTGGACGCTTAACCCAACTGCCTCCACCACAGCTCCTCTGGTAGGAAGGAAGGTAAAACTTGGTCGGTGTTAGAGTTAAACCATTTGATGCTTACGATTTAATCCTCCTCGGGCTACTCCTAGACATCGTGCTGAGCACCATGATTGGGTGAGAACAGGTTTAGATGGAGAATCTCGCTGGATTTTCCCAAAGCCCAACAAAGATACAGGGCAGGGATTTACATCCTCACTTACCCATGGACATCAGTACTTCAAGAGGCCATGATTCACCTGCAGTGTGGTCATTGTGGGCACCTTGGGGTTTTCACATGTAATGGACGAGTGAAAAACACCAGAGCTATTCACATTGAAAAAATATCAAGTTAAATCTCCTATTATTAGTGACCAAGAAGCAAGGATGTAGAAGACAATGGCTATTCACAATACCACTTCCAAAACTTGTAGCATCCTAGAAGATCAGAAGCGTATGCCTAGAGCTGATCAAGCAGACAAGGTTGAATCCTCTGTGAGGGTGGCATCTCCTGTGTCTCCCTGCCATCTCTGGGAGAGCTATGCCTGGCAGGAGCCACCCAGAGACATGCTCCCAAGGGATGTATCTAGGACAAGCCCTGAAGGCTGCAGAGTTGCAGTCTTGGGGACAGGGGATGTGGGAGGTATACAACATACCTCTGCATTACTATTCACATATATGTCTGAGGGCTGCTTAGGGCCTGGCTTCTCTCAATCACGTGGAGGGTCATGTTAACTGGATCATGACTAGAGTCACCAGAGGACGTAGAGAGGGGTACAGAGAAGTAAAGTCATTCTCCCAAGGTCATACAGTGAGCTGTAGAAGAGGTCATTTATCCCACAAGCCCTTGAATGTTCCCCCATTGCATAGGTTTCCCCCCTACCTCCTGTCTCAAGAACTAGAATAATGTCTTGCTCTCATCTTCCTCTCTGTAACTCCCAACATCATTTATATCTCCATGGTAGTCTCTTAAGAAATTCTTATTGATTGATGTTTAGAGGTCTGGCCCCAACACTGAGCTAAGGGAGTTTCCTTCTTCTTTTCAAACTTTATTCATTCATTCATTTAGTGCATGTGCGTGTGTGTATGTGTGTCTCAGAGGGCACTGTATGTCCCTGTGGAGAACCAAGGGTAACTTCAGGAACCATCCTGGATTGCCTCTACCTCCTTTTTACTTGCTCTGGGATTTCCCAGGCTTGCCACCAGGGGCCGGAAGTGCAGGCCACTAACATTTCTGCCTGACATTTTTACGTGGGACCTGGGATCCAAACTCAAGATGGCTGTGCTGGAGTCAGGAGCAGTAAAGAAGGTGCCTCTAGGCTGGGAACTGAGGAGGGAGGGAAATTGACCTCCCTGAAGAAGAGTCTTGTTATGTGGAGTACAGAGAGAATGTTTTGGGACAGTGGATAGACAAGAACTCAGTAATTATATGGAAACCCTTTTCATCACTTACAAATATGGCAGAAATAGTGACCACCTAGAAAAGTTCTGAATCTCAGAGCAGTCATTTGCCTGAAAGCCATACCATGAAAAACCATACCATGAACTGAACTGTAAGTAACATTTTCACGCATTTTTGAACATTTTACATGAATGTGTGTGTGTGTGTGTGTGTGTGTGTGTGTGTGTGTGTGTGTGCATTCTAACTTACTTGATCGAAGAATTTTTACCGGCTTGGGGCACTCACAGAAGTTTTAAAAATTTTAAGAAGTATAAAATGACCTCACCATCTATAAGATTCTAAGGACTTGCAGAAGATCCTCATGGTCCTTTCATGAATCCTAATAATTTTCCATTTGGGGTTTTTTTGGTAACTTAAGGATACAGTCTGTGCTATGACAGAAAGCAAGCAAGGGCAGACAGAAAGGGCATTTGCTTACTGATTACCAAGTTACCAGTGGGACTTTCTCATTTCTCTTGAAGCCATGCAATGTTGTCCTATCAAAAGAGTTTGAGAGAAGAAGGTGAGAAGAACAGGCTGACATTGACTCGTCTTTCTGTCTCGAAAGGTCAGATGGCCACAGAAGGAATCTGAGGGTAAGGTGTGAACCTGCCTTTGTCTTGAGATAGCTCTTCTTCTCTGACTTTCGTTTTCTTATAAATGGTAAAAAGCTTCAAGTCCACTCTGGGGCGGTAGCTTCCCTCTTTTCCATGTCCCTTCTCCCACGCACCCAACTTCTGGGCACATGTGCACGTTCCTCATCTACCTTCTCTGGCCAACTTCTAGTTACCATTTCTTGTATTTATCACTGCTTCTGTGAAAAAGCTGAAATAGGACTTTCAATATGTTCTGGAAAAAACAATGGACCAATGTGGATGCATTGGCCTGCTCATGAGGATTCTGGGGCCTGAGGACCAGGACAGGGGTCTCGCTATAAGATGCTCAAGAACTATGCTTGGCTCAGTAGTGTACTGAAAGGAGATCCAATCCATATGGAAAATGATGGCAGTGGTGCTAATACCTTACATCAGTATAGCACCCTCTATCTGAGCTGGACTTCTCATATATTAACATTGTTATTATGGGCCCAGTACCTGAGTCTAATAAGACTGGCATCTGAGTCATTTTTTAATCCTGTTGTACCTAGGCTGACAGATATTTACTCATCTTAATCTTCCCTGGAGAAAGCCATACTAGTGGAGAGTGATGTTTGCGGTGCTGCCTGCTATGAAAAAGAGATCTTATTTCTTAATAGAAAGCATGAAAGGCTGAGAGGAATTGTAATCATGGGCTTTCATGGAAAAACAGAAGTACAGAAACCCATTAGCGTCAAACCCACTGGTGATTTCTGGAGCCCCTATCTGGGTTAAGGCCACCGCCTGAGACCACAGGGATTTTTGACTGGATGTGGAATGTCTTAAGTATTTAACTGTCTCTCCCTCTGACCTATGCCAAATATCTGGAAGGATTTGATCCTCTGGTTCTCAGGCTGGCAATCCAAGAACGTACTACTAGCTAGGAAGGCTTTCCCATAATCCTAACTCTCCTCACCAATCAGAAGTCCCATACCTTGATTTGCATACAGATTTACAGTCCCGTGATTATAAAGTCTGATGGGACTGGGCTATGTGTCTTCTTACCTCTCTCCCTCTGGGAGACAGTGGAATTTCCCACCTGTCCTGGCCAACTGTTTTCTATATTTCCATCTTTGTGTGCTCATTTTTCTACCTTTTATAATATTCTTCAGCTGCCAGAACAACTTCATGGGTTGTTGTACTGGACAAGATATATTTAATATTTAGTAAGAGCAATGGCTGGCTGTGAGCTTCAGATAGCCCAATATACCTCATAACAACCTGAAAGGTTGAAATAAGTAGCATCATGCACATTTTATAGCTAAGAAATCTGAGCTGTGGAAAACTCATGACTTGACTAAAGTCACAGTTGAGAACTGATAGGCTCGGGTTTAAACCCAGTATTGGGTCTTCCGGCCAAGCACATTTGCTGTTACCACAGATGTGGAAGAAATTCAAGTCTTTGAAGCCAAAAGTGGTTACATGAGCTTTCTGTACTACACAATGGTAGCATTTGTCTTCAGATGGGAGCCTCCTTCTATCCTGGACAAACTTCTGGATCACGTCTAGATAAAGTGAGCACTTTTCCATTATCTGGAAGAAGACCTGGAGATTCACTTTGGATCTTACCTGAGGGGCTGCAGTCTAGTTAGCAATAACTGATTCGTTGGCTTGTGATTACTGCACATAAAATCCTTCATTTGCCTGGATGGCTGTGTCGTGATGGGTGAAAGTAGCTTTATCCAGAAGAAGAAGAGAGAAATGGCTCCCTAAGTCTGTGTTTGAACTGTCCTGTGTGTGAGAACCGTGTTTAGGCCAGGTGAGACAGATTAGAAAGATTCACCTTCTCTTGGGGCATCAGGGCAGCGGTTAAACACTGCCCGGTGCAGTTAATATTAAACACTGTTGAATGCTATTGGAGCTATTTTTTCTATGCTGAATTTTTGCAATGGCTTTATTGAAAAGACTCTTGAGATTGTTTTATCTGAGTGATTAAAAGTGCCCAAAGCAGGTCAGTCTAACAGGTCCTTCCTGTTGCCTGGATTCCTTGAGTCTGGAGATAAACCTCTAGTTCTGAGGACTTAGAGCAGTTCTGAGGACTTAGAGCGCCAAGTCTCTGAGTCTATCAACCTGACCAGCCCATAAGCATCCAAGTCTGCACCAGTAAAAGAGCTAGTCCTTACCTACTTGAGATTTCTACCACAGTAGAGCAAAGAACCTCAGTCAAGTGACTGGTGGCACTGGTGGTGGTCACAGAAGACTGTGGAGCTCACACACAGGCAGGAGGAGAAGGCAGAAACCTGGTCTCTTCTCCCTGGAGCAACAGCTGAGGACCGGGACTCAGATGTCACCGCCTGGACCACACAACTCCTGTCTCACCTGCGCTGTTCATTTAAGACAGAAATAGGCTGCTCTGTGTGGATCACTAGGTTAGGAATACACTGCTCCACTGCAGGTAGCTGGGGATTTTTCTTGAGAATGGTGATATTTCTGCTGTGAGACAATTTTTGAGGTCAATTTTTTTTAAGAGGTAAGTTTGGGACACAAAAAAAATCCTCTCTATCTGTTCACAGAGTCTTGGAGATGCTGAGTGCAGAATGGGACTGACCTAGCAGCTCTCAGGGGCTATGTCTTGAAGCAATTGAAAAAAAAAGAAAATGAAGAAAGCAATCTCTTGGGGGCTTTCGTTGCTTGTGAGCATTAATCAGCATTTTAAAATGTGATAGGTATACGTCCATGCTTGAAACAAGTCGCCATAGTCCAGAAGTCACTATCATGAGGCACCAAGGGATGCACTAAGGGATACTAAGGTGGCTCTGGGAAGGGAAACCCAGCAGCAGATGAACGTTCTGCATTTGGAGGACAGGGGTTCATGTTGCTGTTATTTAAGAAGTAAAAGAAAATAACACCCTTAAAAACAGGAGACGTCAAAGCCTTCTGGGCTACAGAAGGAAGACACAACTCTCTGTTGAAATGACCTGGGCTATTTCTGTGTCTGTTTTTTCCTTAATTTCTTGCATCCCAAGTTCATAAGGTTGGCTCCCTCTGGTCAGCAGGTGGTGCTATCTGCTGGATATTCCCGCTGACCACATCCGTTTGGTCAGAGACAGCTTTATCCGTTGTCTAAATACTTTTGTGTCCCTACGGTGCAGCAGAGTTTTGATGACATCAGCCAGCATGACTAATAAAGGGCAAGGGACTGGGTTAAGGGTACACAACTGGTAGCGGACAAGCTACAGCTAGAAAAAAGCTTCCTATTTCCAAGGCCCATGGGCTCTGTTTCATCCATTTTGGGCGCCATCAAAGAGCGGTATCCCAGGCAGATGCAGGACTACGCAGACTCTTAGCCCCGGGTCTGCTGCTTCGAGGGAATCAACAGGGGTAGTCCCTTCTCTGGGAGCTCAATGTTTCTTCCCCATTCCTCCAGGCTGATAGGCATGAGGACCCCACACAGCCTGCAGAGTTCTACGAACTGACCTGCTGTGGTGTGACAGGGAAGGCTGGAGAGCGGGGCTTTAACTCTGCCACTGAGTGACTGAGCCACCCCGACCACTCACCTTAACACTTTGGGTTTCCTTCCGTTTAGAACGCAAAACTGCTTGGTCCCCCTTCTGAGGCAGCTTTTCAAGGATGCTTGTCACCCACCCAGCTGATGGGCAAGCAGCTCCTCACTGGATCCCGAACCACTGTCAGAAAAGAGAGTCTCTTCTGAGTAAGGTGGAGCAGACAGGTGGAGGAAAACGGGTATGAGTTAGGTTCTACAGACACCATCAGGAAGTTCTTTGTGGGACTGGAACTGGAATGGGCATGTCCAGGGCACTTGTGGGCTAAACCTCACAGGCTCTGCACCCTGTACTTGAGATCCTGCTTGCCCCAAGCACTGCCAAGTTTCCTCAGACAGCTTCCTCCTTTCTGTCTTCTCAGGGTCAGTTCCTCTGGGTTTCTTTCTGTTATGTGCAGTTCTGACACCATGATCACAAGGCCAGAACTTCCCCAAACACTAGTCCAGAGGCAAGCTGTGCTTGTGGCCACAACCAAGCCATTTCCTGCCCTCTTAGATGCCCTCCCTGCCCCACTGATGCCCATGTAGAAGTATCACTGTGAAGACCCACATGGAGAGGAGTGAGATTAAGACACTGGAGCTTCAGATCTAGCTTGAGAACTGTCCGTGTGGGCCTGGGAGCATCCTGTCCACCAGCCAATCTATCCACTGTTGTCCTAGCCCCACCACAGCACACCCTGCACACGCTGTCAGTCCTGAGAGCTTCCCAGCCCCACCCTCTCATTTTGTGTCCACTAGCTTGCCAGCGCCTCTTGTGAGGATTCTCCCACGGCCTCTGTCTGAGTGACAAAGACAGGCCACTTGGCCTCTGTCCTCACGTCCCCATCCCACAAACTCATGTACTCCACTGAGCAGCTGTGAGAATTAGATGCAGATGAATCAGGATAGGTGACAATAGCTTCTGTAAGGAAAAATCTCCAAGTTTTCATGATCTGATGTACGAGTCCAATTCCTACCCATTTAATAGGGTGAATCTCTTCTCCAAGAAGTGGCTCAGAGACCCAAGTCTTTCCATTCCTTGGGAGCTCTCCAGTAAGGGTCAGAACTGGATGTGGAACCCACTGGTCCAATGTCACATTGATGAGAATCGATCCTACTTTTGAGTCAGGAAAAGAAAAAAGAGATTGCTTGACATTTGAGTGGCCTCTGTTATGTCATGTAAAGTATCTTGAGGAGCACTTGATACATCACAAAAAGTCAGTAATACAAGGGTATTGTTATTACTTTACCATCTGTGGTAGTTAATCCTGAGTGTCAACTTGATACACCTGGCATTAACAAATATCAGCTGAGATCACCTAAAGAGATTATCTGGATAATACAAAGACCAGCTCTAGATCCATTTGGAACCACCCTAGATCTCACTGGAACCTCCTAGTAACAGACCAAATAAAAGGAACTACAGAACAGGAGATTGGGAAGAAGAGAGCCTCTCCAGGAATCCTCCAGCCTTAGTCGTCACCCACCAGCCTACTGGATGCCTAACATGACATAGCCTCACTCTAGCTTCAGCCACCAGCCATGTCGCCTCCGCCATGAAAGTCTATTTCACCCCTCTGGAACTGTAAGTTAAATAAATCTCCCTTTCTCTCTTAAGTTGTTTGACTTTGAGTGCTCTCTCACAGTAATAGTCAAGAGTAACCGTGGCACCATCTGTCCCAATATAGAGCTCTCAGAATTTCAGGGTAGACTTGAATACTAAGAACATACAACAGAACACAAAACAACAATAACAACAACAACACGCGCGCACACACACACACACAGATTATCTTCTTTTAACTTTTTCTTTCTCAGGACATGGAAAGTCTATGCTTGACAGGGCTTCTCGTCTGGGCCATCTCTTTGAGGCGGCACGTACATAAGAATAGCTAGCCTGATTTGACTCTGAAGGAGGTATGGGTGTTCTTACCTTCAAACAGGAGTACTTACCCATTTTACAAAGTACTCCAAAAATTCCGTTCTGCTGTATCTCCAAGGATGCCTAGTCCCTTCATAGCCACCTTCCATTCAGCTACCTCCTGCTCATCTCTCAGGTCTCAATTTACATGTCACCTCTTTCAAAAGCCTTCTCTCTCCTTTACCCCTGCCACCCCGTGTTAGCCTGCACTTTCCTTCACAGAGACTGTTATAATCTCACTTTCTCTCTCTGGGCAGATAACGGTTTCTTGAGGAAGAGACCTGATTGGGGATCATTGCTTTATCCCCAGCATTGGTGCAAATGTTGGTGTATGAATGTACGCTCCGAACCCTCCTTCCAAACAGTCATGATTACTAAGGCTTTTCAAATTCTAATAACTCAACCAAAAACCAAAAGTAAAGGCATATGAAGAAAGAACATTGGAGTGTCCACCTCTTAAAAAGGTTAGCAGAAACTAAGGCATCATTTAGAAGGTAGCCACAGTTCTTATGTAATGCCTGAGCAATGTACCTTTTTTATCTCCCAGTTGAGCAACAGAGAGTGGAAAAAAAAACCTTCAAATATTAAAAAGCTTGAGCTGTCCAACCCATTTGACCTGAGAGCGTAGTAACTATGCTATGCCTTGAAGGTGGCCCCAACTGATCATGTGTGTGAGGGAGAAGAGGTCATAGATATCACTCCCCAAGAGCCATGTGACTGAGACACCCTAGCCTTCACTTACCACTACCAATACAGAGACCTTTTAGTCCTATTATTATATGTCCCGCAGGCACAAAATGGGACCACCACCCGGCTTCAACCCACTTGGCATGCTTTCGATCCTGGCCACAGAGCTGAGAAATCCCTAAGGTGTTTAAGTAGGGCTCCTGTCTCCACAAGCTGTATGGATAATACCCCATTAGTTCCCACCCAGGTACACAGTGTTCATGTCCCACACCCCTACATCGGAGCCTTTCTCTGTCAGGCAAAGGGGTGTCCAATCTCTTGACATTGCAATACAACCTTGTCTTCTTACAAAGTTTGCATCAGAAAACGCCATGGAGTTTACAAAAAAAAAAAAAAAAAACAGCAAGAATTTCAAAATGTTTTAAAGAAGTTTATCATTTTGTGCAGAGTCAGTCATAAACTACCCTGTGGAGTGTGCAGCCCAGACCGCACTGCAGGTGGGCACACCTGCTCCAGAAGATAACGTCGTCTGTGTGGAGCAGGGGAGCCTACTAGGAACAAGAACAGCCTGGCGACTCCAGTCTTGGCCTGGAAAAGCCCGGTGGCCCTTCTTTAGTCCTGTGCTCTTTGGGAACAGAAGCCCCCAGCAGATAAACCCACAGGCACCACAACTGGATCCAGTCCTGATCGACCCCTCCCTGCAAGTCCTATGTAAGTATCAGCGCCTGAAATCACGTGGGCAACGTGCACACTAACTCACAAAGTCTCAGTGCCACCTTCTAAGAAAATGTGAGTCCGACAAAGTGGGATCTCTTCAGGTTACTCGTACTTCGGTGCATACTCGGGGAAATGTTGGTGGAGCCAAGTGACACAGCAGTGCATGTACACACATCCACCCACAGGCTGGCCCAACGTAAATGGAACCAAGCACGCAGCCGCACTTCCGGAAGCCTTGGGGGGCTTGGTGACATCCCTGCGGAGCATCCGCTGGCTCAGGCCTGAGCCCCGCAGGGGGCCACGGGCTCCGTGACGCCGCGGGCGAGAGGTGGAGCGTGTGGAGGCCCCGCCTCCGACATCAGCCTGTTAGTCACCAAGTTCGCGGGCCGTTGCAGTCTCCCCCGCAGAGCCGCGGCAGCAGGCGCACCGGCTGCCCACCCGGCTCCGGACGATGCTGCGCGCCCAGAATGCTGCCACGCCTGCTCGTGCTTCTCGCCGCGGCTGCCAGCCTGCTGCTCCAGGGCTCCGTCACGCACGGTAAGTTCCCCCGCGCTCGCCCTGCTCCAGGAAAGTTTTGCATCCCGTGGGGAAGCCGGTGGGCTGGCCTTTTCCCGGACCTCTCTGGCAAGACCGAGTCTAGGGCTCACCTGTTGGGAAAGAGGTCGTGACTGATCGTGGTGGCAGTACCGATGGACGAGCAAGGCCAGTAGTCGCTACCCCGTCCTAGATCCATCACCCACCCACCTCTCAACAAACCAAGTTAGCCCTGACTTTTTTCTTCCTTTTTTTCCCTCTTCGCTCTGGGTTCGGCCAGCTCCTCTTCCTTAAGTTCCTCTCCCCAGAGTCTCTCTATCTATCTCACCCCCATCCCGACTCTTTCCTCCCATCTTTCCACCCCATTCCTGACATTCATTCCCTGCTCCTATCGCCCCCAGCTTGCTCCCGCTGCCAGAGGCACTCCCCCTTACTTATGCCACAGCGCAGGATAAGCTACTGCAGCTCAGAAGCCTCAGGAAAGAGAGAGCATGAGAGGCTGAGGAGTGTAGAGGGACCAATGGCAGGGAGAGCAGAGAAAGCAGAGACCCCCAAAGCTTCTTCAGGATGGGACGCCAAAATACAAAGTAAAACCACAAGTCACTAGTCATGTGATCTAGTCTGGGGATGGCGATATGCAGCCCAACCACCGCAAAGACTGGCTGAGTTTTTCACTTTCCATCTAGAGTTTTGCAATCGAAACACATGAAGGACAGCCTGGGGACAAGGACAGAAGTATTTTCTAAGAATGACAGAGTCACTCCAAAAGAAGTATGATCAGAGAATGAGAAACAAGAATAGGGGAAGTGGGGGCACGGCTGCTGTCAAGGGGAGACATCTTAAGGGAAGACAGCCCCAGGAGGTCAACCCACCGCTATTGGCCTTGCATATACCTCACCCCATATTAATAGACTTCAAACAGGAGTGTATATTTCGTTCTTGCAGAAAAGAGAATGGGTTCCCAGAGAGTCAACAGACTTGCCAACATCACATTCCCAGCTGCTAGTTCCAGGAATCTGGGTTTCCTGTTGGATACAGTGTGTCCTCTGGAGACTATGGGGGGGGGGGGATGTTGTGCTATTAAGTGTCTTACCTTAGTGAACTCTATGGAGAGATCCTTAGTGAACTCTGAGTCTAGAGTCAGAGCTGGCTGATTCATTCTGTTCTCTCCCAATATCAGTTGGACATCTGGTTATAGATACAGCCCTCCTGGAGCTACAGTATAGGGCAAAGGGTCCATGAAGAAAAGCAGAGAGATGTCAACAAGTAGAGTGTCTGTGTACCCAGAAAAAGTCAGATGGATGGCTTTGGACTCGGGTGGGGACCAGGCTTGTAATGGTGTCCAACACTTGGGCAGAGCCAGGGACTGGGTCATTTAAGAACTCACTGTTCACATGCTTAGCAGTCACCCCCAATTTTCTTCCTGGACACCTAGCTTGCTCGTCCCAGTACCTTGTCCCTGGCACTGTCTGATCCTAGACACCACAGCAATATATAAAGACAGGACAGCTGTTCTGGAATCAGACTTGCACGTCTGGGTATAAGTCCCCTGTTCTCCCTTATCCCCCAACCCCCTCCCCGCTTATCAGTTCCACTGTCCCGCAGAGTCGTCTGACCTCCCTGAGCTTCTGTGTCTCCTTTAGTGAATTTGGACTAAAGCGTCTGATGCCCAGGGTTGCTGTGATCACTAAATGGTGCCTGCGTAAAGCGCGAAGCTCTTTGTTACAACCCTTGCCGATGGGTTTCCCCGTGGGTGGACTGCTAGCTCTGATGTTGACTCTCTTTTCTCTAGGAACAGAACTGCCCAGCCCTCCTTCTGCGTGGTTTGAAGCCACATTTTTCCAGCACATCCTCCACTGGACACCCATCCCAAATCAATCCAAAGACATCTACTATGAAATATTACTCATGAGGTAAGGCAGAGGAGGAGGAGACATAGGAAAGTGGGGGAAAGGACTGGGTGGCTGTTTAGTATTGAAATGAGACCAGAGGAAACCCTGATATATATCCAGTCAGTTGACAAGTACTGCTTCAAAGATGTATGAGCTGAACAGTGGATTCAGGGTCCTGGGGTGAGCCAGTATTAGCCTTTAGGGCTTTCAAGGAGAACTATTCACAAAGGCGACCCTGAGAAAGAACGCAGGAGGCTATACAGTGGGTTAACATCATTCTGGAAGAATGGGTGGCTTGAATTATTCAAACTCCCATCTAAGAATCATATGTTATAGATATCACCAGGGACCTGGACCAAGAGAGACCCCTTACACTCATACACTGAGTACTTTACAAAGAGAGCTACATGCTTTACCGGATGCCTTACATATCCTGGATAGAGAAATCTCCTGAGAACTGTTCCCATTTCTCCCACTGTGGGCCATTCTATCCAGCCCCAGACTTCCCTGTTAAAAGAGGAACGTTTGGGCACAAGCTGCTCCCCCCAGCGTCTACCCTGGATTTCCTCAGGTACGACGGGAACGGGCTCTGGAAACTCATCCCCAGCTGTGGCCAGTCCCTGGAGCTGTCCTGTGACGTCACCATGTTCACCCTGGATCTGTACCACAGCAATGGTTACCGGGCTAAAGTCCGGGCAACGAATGGCAGCCAACACTCTAACTGGACCGTCACAACCCGCTTCACCACGGATGAAGGTGCTTTGCCTCCCCTAGGCCTCGCACCTGGTCTCCCAGGTCCTCTCTAGCCAGGGACTCTAGCCTAGGGCTTGTCTGTATGTTCCCTGTGGCTCCTACGTCAGCCAGACTTCCTGACTCAGGAACTGGTGGCTCATCAGGGCTGAGTCAGAAATCTGGAGAAGGCAACATGAAAGTAGAGATATGAGATTTTAAAGAGCAAATAGCATTATTTATCCTCTAAAAGAGAGGTCTTGGGGTGGATTGGGATGTCTGATGCACAAAGGCCAGTTCTATGAGTTTGCAGAGTTTAGGGAGAGGCAATGAACATAAACACTCAGGGAAATACATAGTGGATAGAATTTGGATAGTTTGTCCCCTGTAGTGACAAACCCCACAAGTTTTACCATGGGGTTTGTGGGGAGAGGGGAACACGGAAAGATGCTACTGAAGAAAAAGCAGAACTCTCCCTGCCTGGGTAGCAGAGCAAACAGCCTGACCACACTGGGTCTGCGCAGGGTGTGGTTACAAGGTGGACTTGTTCTGCAGGATTCGGGGCTAGAGCTGACATCCAGGAAGTTCACTGGCTCCTAAATGCGCAGGAACCAGGGCTTTCCTGGCTGTATTTCCTAAGGAGTGTGTTTGAAATCTGTATTCCCTGATTGAGAAATTTAGATCCCCTGGGTGTTGAGTGGGTCCAGTTGGCTTAGGTTTTAGCCCCAAATGCAGGCCGGGGATACTGTGCCCAGCCCGCAGTCTCATGCCCTTGCTTTTCTCTCCTAATTAGTGACTCTGACAGTCGGTAATGTGTTGCTAGAGGTGCACAACGGATTTATCTTTGGGACCATTCACCCTCCCAGACCCCAGGTGGCCCCCGAAGGTGACACATATGAAGAAATCTTCCAGTCTTTCCGCCATTATAAGATTGCCATCCGCAAGGTGCCAGAAACAAAGGTAGGGGCTCCCTGTGTTGAAACTACCGTAGTGTCTGTCCCATTGGGAAGTTTTGCATACATGGAAAATAAAGAGATCCTGGGGGGGAGGGGGGGGAGGGGCAAGAAATGAACTGGCATGATCACAACGCTCAAATGCATGCTCTTGGGAGATGATGCCAACAGTACACAGAGACCCTTGAGAATTTTCTTCTAGCTCATACATGAGGAGGTGAGGATGCCTAATGAGTGAAATAAAATGTGTCCTCTTTCATCTTTATCTCAACTGACTCCGCCCCTTCTGTAAAGAGTCCCTGCTTCTATGAAAGAGTCCTTCTGCTTTATAAAAGCAAAACTAGCTTGCATAGTTACCTAGATAATGGTCTGCATTGATAACCACAGGGTTTGTTACCTTAGAAAAAGACGACAGAGCCCTTGGCCATGGTCATCTCCACAGGCCCTTCCAGAGCCGGCGCTGCCAGCAAGAGCTTTGGTCTAGCATCATGAGGTTCAGGATTCATTCCCAGCTCTGCAGAGAAAATCCAAAAATGTCCCCTCCAGCTCTCAACGGTGTGTACCACACAGAGGAATGTTACTAAGTGCCATGTTCTTGTTTCCATGTTAGTTCACAATAAAGACAGTGCAACATGAGAACTTCAACCTCTCGGCCCCTGGAGAAGTGGGAGAGATCTGCATCAAGGTGAAGCCATATGTGGAATCCCGAGCTAATAAGGCGGAATGGTCGACGGAGCAGTGTTTACAGCTCACTAAGCAGTGTGAGTGACCTGGGCCTTAGTCCAGGTGAAAGGGACTCTAATAAGGACTCTAACAAATGCAGAAACGGTGCTCAGGATTGTCGGAGCCAGTTCTGGGCCCTGTTTCTCCATAGGGCCGTCTGCCTTCATGCAAGCCATGGAGAAGGTTGCTCCATGCCACTTAGAAATAAGCATAGGCTTTCCCTAGGGGGGCACCAAGATAGTAAAAACTTAGTATTTTGAGGGCTGGGAAGAAATTACAATTACAATCTTCTAAGCATGCTTGTTTCTCTGTCTCAAATGGTTCCACAGGACCCCAAGACCTTCTCTACCACCCCAATAGTTTAAAGGCTATCATATAAATGGCTTAATAACCCAAATATGGTTCAATGGAACTGAAATAGCCAAACATAACTGAAAAAGAGAAAGCCAGTCACCAGCAATAGTCTATAAAGAACTCCAAATCTCAAGGACTGGAGAGATGGCTCAGGGGTTAAGACTCTATTTCACAAGCAGAAGGTCCTGTATTTGGATCCCAGGTCTCACATAAAACCACCTGGTGGAAAAGGCGGCAGCCTCACTTCCAGCCCTGGTGGACGGAGACTGGGAAATCCTGAAACGGAGCAAGAAGGAGGTAGAAGCAATCCAGGATGATTCCCGAAGTCACCCTTGGTCCTCCACAGGGGCATTTAGTGCCCTGTGATACACACACACACACACACACACACACACACACACACACACACACACACACAAAATAAATAAATAAATAAAATATTAAAAAAATAAAGTGAAGATCAATCAGTGAAGATATGAATGTCGACCTTTGGTCTCCACACACACAAGCATACACTGCACACATATCTACACATATGTGCACATACACCTCCTCGCACACACATATGCTCAAAGAAGCCCAAACCCAATGGGAAGGCAAGATTCAAGTTGCAACAACAGGGAGTGAACGTTTCTTGAGAACCAAAACAAAAGTCTAGACATTCATACCTCTGCTTTACCAAATTGGGGTAAAAAAGCAGTTGATCCTGGCTGAAGTGAGAAAATAGGAAAATTCCTTGGAATAAAGTAACTCCAGCAACTGCATGTAGGCTGTTCCATCTTTTCTCTCCATCCATCCAGGATCAATGTTCTACAAGTGGTTGACACTGAAATGTGTGTTTTTTTCTCTTGTCTATGATTCACCAGAATTACTACTGATGACATTAGAGTCAGGGTCTCTATCCTGGCTGCCGGTAATAAATCAAGATTAGCCACTCCGTGGTCTAGTTAAAGACCCAATTAATAATGAAAAAAGAAATAAAACAGATTTATTTAATGTGGCCACATTGGGGAGAGGAACAAAGAGGCCCAGTGACCTGACAAGTCCATGTTTAGGTCTTAATAGGAGGTTCATGTTTAAATAGAGGGCCAGAGGAATGCATAGCTGAGCAGTCTTGGTCGAGGTGTGTCCTACCCACTGTCATTGTCTAGGCTGAAGTCCCTCCTGCAGAGTGATCTAGCAAGTTGTCAGAACTGTGTGAAAACTCTTTCTGGAAGACAAGCTTCTCCTCTGGCAGACATCAGATTTTAGCAGTTTGCTGTTCCTAGCATGAGATTCCTGGGAGATTCCCATTTCTTGGAGTCCATTGTTTAATAGTCTAATAGCTGAAAAAAGGTGGTGTGAGTGTCTCTTTAGACTATCTTCATTCCTGCCGTGGCTTATGCTAGCGTGAGACTTATGCTTCCACTTGAATATAGCTGGGCTCCCTGGAACCTCCCCAGAATCCCTTGTCAGTTCTGTTCCTGCTCGGTACCATCCTGGGGTATTCCTTCTCATAACTGGGGCACACAGTTTCCTGCTGACCCTGGAGGAAGCAGAACTGAGCTGGTGTTTTGAAAAGGTCGTTGGAGTCAGCAAAGCATGCTCAGGCTCTCAGCGAGAGCCCCAGGCCCTGTTCCAGGGCAAGTACTGGATATAGAGGTTATATTCTGCCCAGAGAGTCTCCCAGTGTGATGACCCCTTATAGGAAGCCATAACTAGTAACCATGGCAGCAAGTTTAGGTGCCCATGTTGTGCCCACTACACACCCTGCCCAGGGTTGGAATGTCCTGAGATCTGCAATACATTTCAATGTATGAAGGACATTCGGCAGTCACTATCATGGAAGTCCAACTTCACAATGAGTCTCTGTGTGCCGGGTAACCTTAAGAGCATCTGGTGTCTTCATTCATCCATAAAGAAATCACTTTGTTTGAATCTCAGCTGTACTGCTTATGGGGCATGTGATCTTGGGCAAGTGACTTAACCTGTGTGAGCCTCAGGATCCAAATCTGTAAAATAGGGGTATTGCGAGAAGCTGGTGATATAGATGAGCACTGTGTACTTTGTGACCAATTAGAAGGCAGAAACTGTGGCTTTTCCCATTGTGTAAGACTCAGAAACATTCAGTCCACAGTACCACAGCTAGTAAGCGGTAACATTGAGATTCAAACCCTGGTCTGGTGGCCCCAAAGTCTGTGTTCTTACCCACTGTACCATCCTGCCTCAGTGTTCCTTTGGCCGTCTCGGGTAGACCTAGAGGTAGTTGGTGTGTTACAGAGAGAACCCTTCAGGGCAGGGATTCCAAGGACCCTAGATATCTGTAGAGCTGAGGGCAAGTTGACTTGGAACTCGGTAGCTCGTGAACACAGTCAAGGGAGCTCTGAGGATTGTCCCTCCATGTGTCACACACGCATCTCTCTGCAGATTTCACGGTGACCAATCTGAGCATCATCTTCATCACTTCCATCCTGCTGTTCTGCGGAGTCCTGGTCTACATGGCCTTCCAGCTCTATGTGCGGCGCCGCAGGAAGCTGCCTGAAGTCCTGGTGAGTGCTTTGGCCTTCCTATTCCATGCAGCTCGATCAAGAGACACTTTCACCCAGTACCATGGATACAGGGGAGCTAAAGAGCACAAAACCCAGTTCTGAGAATGAAGCCTTCCAGCAATCCAGAGACAACCACTCTGGTTGTGGCAACATGGCCCTGAGGGTCATTGACTTTTGTGTTACCTGTGTGCAATGGGTCGTGAACCAGCCTCTGAGCATCATGCATCTGTACTGCTCCTTATCCATGAAAGCAACGAGGCACCAGGTCACACAGGGCGGGAGAATCTGCAGGAGAGAAAGAAGTGCTGAGGCTCTCAGAGAGTTGAGAGCCGACCTGGGAAGAGAAGGGGCTTTGCAGGAGAGACTAGGATCTCCTTTATCTCCTGGACAGGAGGTAAACCAGCTTCCAGAATCCATTATGTAGGAACTGAGCAGCATTTCCAAACCTCTGCCTGGATATAGGCTGTATCTGGAGTTTGGAGCAGACATTGCTATGTAATAAGACACCTACAGGACTGGAAAGAACACCTCCAGAAGGATCTCAAGGTTTCTAGGAAAGCTAAGGAGAGATACAGAGATTTTTAAATAAGAACTGCAGCGTGTACATGCGTGCGTGTATGTGTGCGTGCGTGCATGCATGCATATCGGGAAAGATGGGCTAGCATGGATTAATTGGAACCAAGCAAGGAAGAATTGTGTCCCCATCTCAGTGACCCAGCTGGTAAACAACAGTAAGGAAGAGCAGCCCTCAGAGACTTTACAGTTCTTCCTCGTATCTAGCAGAAGAGTGTCCTCACTGTTCTTCCCTGTGCTCTGAGGAGATTCAGTTCCCCAGATGCCCGTCACTGACCTGTTTCACAGTGAACATGTGCTCTGTGTGGGGATGGGATAGGAGATGCTCAGCTGGGGCTCAGGAGAGACATCAGGAATGAGCAAAATGTCCTTTGGGCTAATTACAGAATACCTACTGTGCAAATTAGCTAACTAATATGCCCCCAAGGGGTCCCAGGGCTTGATTCCAGCCAGCTCCAGGCAGGTGCAAAAGATTAACTTCATTGCAAAACAACGAAATAGACAGAGATACCAGATATCCAGAGATGCTGGCAACTCCGGCATTTGTTCCTCCTGAGGCTGAGTCATAGCAGCCACAGTGTTTGGATTTACTCCTTGGAATGAAAGCAGCCCAGGTCCCCTCATCTAATAAGCAGGACAAACAAAAGCCGGTTAAATGGCTTCCTTGGCAATTAAGGGGCAGCAGATCTTTGGCTAGTAGTTACAAATTGGGTACGATAGCAGAGTACACTAAACTAGACTAGAATAAACAAATAGCATGGAAGAATAGAAGAAAATGCATCAAGATGTATGAGTAGTAACTATCCTTTTTAAAACTAGTTTCAGTTATTATTTAAGAGTTACAGATGTACACGCCGTAACATCTCATTCTTCCCAGGAGTCCTTGGTCACAGTGTTAACAAGCTCTCTTCTGGGTAGATCTGGTTTTTCAAGCCTCATCCCTTCCCTGTCTCAAAGCCTCGCGCACAGAGTGTCTGAGGGGCCTTTATTCCCAGCAAGTGCTCATAAAATACCACCTTCTCAGGCACCCGGCTGAGACCACATTGAAAGTGCTTGGGGGAGAGAGGGTTAACAGGAACAAATCCCCAACGTGAATCTGGAATGTGCAATGCACTCTGTCCAGGCTCTGCGGGACCCTTTGTAGCTCCCTGCAGCCCTTGACTTTTCCTGGCGCCTGGGAGATCCCTGGAGCCAGTCCCACCTCTCCCACTAGTCATTTTTTCTCATCCCTGTGACAAAATGCTTGGCAAAAGCAACTTAAGGAGGGAGAGATTTCTTCTGGCTCATGGTTTGAGGTTACAGTCCACCATTTGAAGGAAATCATGGCAGCAGGAGCCGGAAGCCAGCGTTCACAGTCAGGAAAGCAGAGAAACATGAACGCTGGTGCTCAGCCCACTGTCCCCTTTAGAATCACTCGAGAACCCAACCCATGGGATGCTGCTACCCACATTTAGGGTAGGTCTTCCCTTCTAAGTTAAAACTCTCTAGAAACATCCTCCTAGATGTACTCAGAGCTGTTTCTATAGTGGTCCTTTTTTTATTTATTTCTCTTGTGTATGTCTGTTTGGGACTGGGGGTATGTGTACCATAGTATACACGCGGAGGTCAGAGGATAGTTCAAAATGGTTAGTTCTCTCTTTCCACCCTGTGGGTCCCAAGAATTGAACTCAGGTCTTCAGGCCTGACAAACAAATCCCTTTCCCTACTGAGCCATCCTGTCACCCCTTCTATGATGGTTCTTAATACAGCTAAGTTGACAATCATTCACCCTGCTCTTTCTGTTCAGGTCTTCAAGAAGCCCAACCCCTTGTTCCCCATCAACCTTGTCTGCCCAGAGACTCATGACACCATCTACAGCCTGGACCTAGAGGCCTGCCGAAAGGTGTCCCCGGAGCTGAGGGACTCGGACCTGCACGGCAGCACAGACAGTGGCTTTGGCAGTTGCAAGCCATCGTTGCAAACTGAAGAACCCCAGTTCCTCCTCCCTAGCGCCCATCCCCAGGCGCACAGAACTCTGAGGAAGGGGGAGGTGCAGGACGGCCACAGCGATGGCAGCGGTGGCAGCGCCGACAGTGGGATCTGCCTGCAAGAACCCAGCCTCCGCTGCAGCCCCAGGCCCACCTGGGAGCAACAGGTGGGGGGCAGCAGCCGGGATGACAGCGGCATTGGCCTAGGCCAGAACTCTGAGGGGCAGCCTGAGTGCGCACAAGTTGCTTCAGCCTTGGACCGTGTCAGACTCTTGGAACTTGAGGTCCCTGAGGAAGAAGATCCAGCCTTGGTGACATTCCAGGGCTACGTGAAACAGACGCGATGCTCAGAAGAGACAGCGAGTCCGACAGGCCGTCTAGATGAACCGACCCCAGAAACTAACGACCGTGACTCTAAATGCAGGGTGTCCCCACAGGCTGAGGCAGGCTGGCCCCCACCTGGTCTGACCAAAGGCTATTTGAAACAAGATTCCCCAGGAACAAGTTTAGCTCCCCTTGGGGTCCCGAGTGGACAGTGGAACCAGCTCTCTGAGGACTGGTCACTCTTGGGTTTGACCAGCTGTGAAGATCTGAGCAAAGCTGGCTGGCATTTCGCCCATGATCTTGCCCCTTTCAACTCCGTGGCAGCCCCTGGTGACCTCCTGAGCAGCTTTGATTCTGACCTGGCTTCCCTTCCACTAATCGCCAGCCTGCATTCAAAGGAGTGACGCGGACCGAGGACTGTTGGGATTCTAGACATGCCTGCTTCCCTGCCTGGAGCAGGTGGAAGAACCGAGGGTTGAAAGAATGCCCAGAGCCAGGCTGGGCGCGTATCAGTAGGCCACTGGGGCCAGCCATAGCCAGACCTCAGAGGGCGTGAGGAGGCCATCTTGCTGGGCAAGAACCTTGGTCTTGAGTGGCAATAGCCATTTTCCTGTGTGGGGTTCTGCAGAGCTAAGTAGAGCAACCTCCCCCCCCCCCGCTCTTTGGGGCTGGTTCCTGTACGGTAAGGATCCTGAAGGGGGGAACCTTGGGACTTTTTGGAGCTGTGGTGAGATCTCCAGGAATCAGGCCACCAGTGAAGAAGTGTAGAGTGGATGGAGTGGCTGGTCTGCTGCAGGCTGTGGAGTGAGCTCAGGGGGAAGCAGGAAGCAGAGGCTGACTATGATCTCTGGGGAGGTCACCTGGAGACTTCCCTGGAGCCCTGCTGGCCACCTGCTTTAAGCAAGGAGTCTGTGACTGGACCATCGGTCAGAGCCACGGGGGCAAAAGGGAGTGAGACCTGGGCGGAGTTTTTGCTTCAGAATCTGTCCCTCTGGTGGAAATGGCTCTGGTGTCCATCTGCAGACACCTCCCTCTTCCCAGCAAATATGTCCTCCTGGAGTATCTGCAGCAGTCGAGCTGTTTGCCACCAGCCCTTGCTTCTCACCATCTTGCTGCAGGCCAGAGAAACAGGTTGCCTGCGTTGGCCAGAGCTCTGCCCTCCAGTGTCCTCTGGCTCACGCAGACCCTGGAGAGTCAGGGTCGGGCCATGTATCTGTACTTGCTGCTAATGTCCAGCCACAGACCCAGAGGACAGGGTGCTGGGCTGGCATCTCTCTCTTCATGATCAGCTGTGGGACAGACCTTGGACCAACAGTTTCTCAGGGAACTTCAGTATCCCCATCTATGAAATAAGGACTGAATCTCAAAGACATCCCCCTCCATGCAGGATCTTTACTACGATAGGACTGGGGGTGTTATCTCAGGCCCTGCCAGCCTCTGGGCTGGGAGGAAGAAGACTCTGGAACCCATCTGCCGACTGCCAGCTTCCTCCTTATGCCAAGAGCTAACATCTTGTGGGAGCCTGGGGCATCATGCCAGGACTGCTGCCAGTGGCTCTCAGGAGGAAGATGTGAGCCCGCTTCCCCATAACGCATTTGTCTTCAAGCAGTTTGCCACCCCAGAGCAGGATGAGGGGGGAAGGGACGCAGGCTGCAGAGGTCCCTCTGGAACTGTTCCTTGACCCGGTGCTTCTCTGAAACTTTCTGGAAACAGGAAAGTCAACTGTAGCCTTCCCAAGAAGGTCATAGTACCAGTCTGATAAAGGAGTGCCCTCTGAAACTGAGAGCACTCCTCAGAATCCCTTGAAAACCTTTATTTATTTATTTTGTCCTCTTATTATTGAGAGGCAGCATAGCACAGGCAGAGGATTCGGGTCCCACAAAGCCCCGGGATCTGGTTCTCGCTGCACTGTGCCTAGCTGTGTGATCTTGAGCAAGTCACTTTTCCTCTTCGAGCCTCGGCTTCCCTCCCTGTAAGACTGGAAAGGGCCTCATCGTGCCCGCTTCCGAGAGGTGTGCGGTTCCAGTGAGAATACAGATGGGACTGTGTCAGGAATAGAACTTTCAGAATGAGTGATGTGTGTGGTTTTTTTAAATTCCAGTAAATTGTTGGGAATCTTGGGAGAGCGATCATATTTCTCATGACGTGGCTACAGCTAACTGGATGATAGTAGGGTGTGCGCTGTTGCTTTAAGGACGGAGGACGTGGGCTCCAGTCAGACACGATCCAACTGCAGCATGAATTACTGGAGATCTTGGGAGAAGTAACTGTTCTCTCAAGTCTCTCATCCATTCTCTGTGAATGGCATGGGGGTGACATTCGTCATGGGGACATCATGGGTGGAAATGAGGTCAGGACTGAAAAGAGTGTAATGTGGTGCTGGGTCAGGCATCGGGCATTCCACATGTGAATGAGCAGCTGGCACCAGTGGTCAGGGCTGTTGGGACAGCAACTGTTTCTCTTGAAAAGGAAAATGAGAGAGGAGTATGCGCAGGTATCCCCTCAGAGATGGAAACAGTAGCAAATGTGTCCCCGGGTTCTGGATGTGAGTTCTGGAGCTTGGACCATGTAAGGCCTTCCCAGGAAGTCAGTGAGCCAGATCTCTGGAGAAACCCTCCACCTGCTCACCCCTCCCTGGGGGTGTGCCCCCAGTACTTCTTGCAAGGGTGGAAGCCTCCTGCGTTCTGTTCTGCAGACATGTGGGTTTCAAAATCTCCCTGAATTTAGATCCTGCAGATGCAGCAACTTCGGGTTTGGGACCTGGGGTCTGAGTCTCTGGTGTTTGTGCCTTGTCCCAGCCCATGCCCACGAGGAGGGGACCCTTTTCCTCTGTCTCCCTGCATGCCTCCCCACCCCCTTTCACTACGAGGAATGAAGCTGTTCCGGAGAAGGTCAGATGAACACCATACTATGTGGAACCTGAACGCACTTCCACCCCGGGTGGTGGTGTCATGATTTCCTTGCCTGAAAAGAGAATCGCACTGGTCAGTTTCTCCTAGAAAGAGAGAGCTGGAGGTGGCTTCTTCCCTGTGGAAAAAAGCTTCCCTTGAGAAGCTGATAGGATGGAGCCTGAACCAAGGACAGATAAAGGGCTAAGAGGAAAGAGGGCCTTGACTTTGTAGAAAGAATGGTCCCAGGGTGAAGAGATCTCACAAGGAACGATGCTGAGCGACGGAAGGAGGCAGAAGATGGGGCTGGGGCTGCCAGCTGGCCTGTAACCTTTGGTGTGGGCTGGTTCCTCAGCGTAGCCCAGGCTGGGGGAAGCTGAGAGAGCTCTTCCACGCAGCAGCTAATGCGACACTCCAGCCTTCTCTGGAATTCGGATTAAAGTCCCCAACAGAAGGCCCAATGGTTCTTCTACTGAGCAGCCTCCTTCAAGGGCTTTTCCAGACTGAGGAATGTGTGATTTTAGGTTTCTGTGAGCTAACGGAACTTCCTCTTAGTAGGGAGAGAGGGTGAAACAGGCTCACCCTGACAGAAGAGGAAATTCTGTCGAACTGTGTTTTCCCAGGTTTGTAAATAACTGTAATCAAGGGACTACGTGCCTTCTCCCCCGACCAGTATCTCTGTCCCCGCCCCGTGCGCACAGTCACAGAACACACAGCCTAGATTCTAAGAGGTTGGGTCCACACATGGAGCCCACACTGCACCTAAGGACACACAGCCTCCCAAGAGCTGAGTCCCACCCACACTGTGTCAACAGGACACAGTTTCCCAAGAGGTTGGGTACCACCCACAGCACCCATACTACCCTACGCCACTGGCTGGAAGTTCTCTGAGCCCCACGTGAAGGGCAGAGAAGGATCTGGAGGTAGTGCCTTCCTGGGATAATAGACAGTAAACTCTGAGAGTGCCTCCAGCCAATTAGCACTGATGCTATCAAAAACCCACCCCCACCCCTCTTGCGGGAGGACACCAGATACTGGGAAGTTTGACTCACTCGTTTCCTGTACAGCACTCATCAGCTTGAGGGTTTCTTTTGAGGTAAACCCACAATTTTAAAATTAACTGCTTTATTATTAATGATCTGAAGCACTTTTCCTCACTATCAGAGTGATCAGAACTTCATTGAATTTCCCATAAACCTCTAGAGTAGGTGCTAGGACCCTATAAACATGAGGAGCAAAGGCTAGATAGGATGAAATCAGTGCTTTTAGAAGATGTCTCTGGCCACAAAATACAAATCATCCCCCAACCTCACGTCTCAGGGAACATCACAGAAGAGGGGGCAGTAAGAATTAAAAGCCTGTAGGTGGGAGGGGTGCTACTAGACAGTATGTTCTGGATATGACAGAACATGAACTCACAGCAGCTATGCATCCTTCTGCAAGACCAGCACAATATTTGGCCTATCAATGTCTCACCATGGAAGGGGAAAGGTCTCAAGAGGGTCCATACCTCCTTGAGGACCATTGGAGGTTAATGCTACATGGCAGGGAAGGAGGACTACTTTCCTCAATATGTACATCATTAATGCTCCAGCAAGTGCCCAGGCACGTCATTAAAGGCAACCCAAGTGAAACTTAGTAGCCACACATGCAAAAAAAAAAAAAATGAAAGCAAAAGGGAGACCAGAAGGGAAGAAGGCTTTTAGTAGGAAAGAGAGGAGGATTAAGAGTGGGTGATAAGATCGCTTCTTGGCCTTTTGGCTAAGATCAAGTGAAGAGTGGATGATAAGGAGTGAAAAATGACATAAATTCATTGTATTCGTGTATGAAATTCTAAATGATTATAATTAATAATAGAAGGTATTACTGGCCATGGCATAAGCCATGCAACAGAAGGGTCAGCAGCAGGAAGACATGGCTAGAAACTTTTGTAGTCAGCATTTCTTCAGCTACCTACTGTGTGCCTGCTGTGTTTAGCATTAGCTTCTGGAGCAAGTCATCTGGTTATAAAGATAAACACCAAGCAAACAAACACACTAATAAGTAACACCATCTGTGATAAGTATTAGGGAAGAAACCAATACTCCACACTCAGGATGAAAGGAAAGGAACAGGGTAGGAAACCGTCTTGGCTCTGGCTGAAACATGTCACCTAGCCTGGAAGTCCAAGATCAAGGGGATCCCTGATTCAGTTCTGGAGAAGGACCCTGGCTTGTAGGTACTTCAAGCTAGGGCCTTAATGGTAGTAAGGTCGCTGATCTCTTCCTCCTATGAGAACATTAAACACCACCCATGCCTCAGCCACACCTAATCACCTCTTAAAGCCCCACTTCCAGGGATCATCCTTTGGGCCTTCAACAGATTTGTCAGGGGTGAAGGTACCAACATTCAGTCTGTTACATACATTTGTGCAACAGTCCAGTGAAAGGACAGCAGTGAGCAGTGGGCAGCGGGAGCAGGGAAGGGGCAGATTCAAAAGACACTTACTTTTAAACAAGACGGGGTGACAGGTGAGTAGCAAGAAAACCTGATCGTGTAACGCACGTATTGTGGACATGGATGGGAGGGGGT